>CM075063.1:2400000-3000000 GCA_037428765.1 Rubia yunnanensis | reverse complement strand
AACAGAGCTGAAGAAGCATTCGGTCTGCATTAATCACACACAAAAATGTCTCAGTATTGGAATTTCAAAAATCAAACAAAAATCAAAGCTAAAGAATTCAGTTTGCACACATACACGTTTCTGGGAAGCTTCTCTTTGGTTAAATCCTTCTTATTAGGGTTCAACACCTCTTCTTTGTGCCTGTGATCAAAATTACACGCTCAAACCAAACAAATGAGAGAAAAACAGTGACGCGGAGCATTTCGGATCCAAAGAGCTTACTGTTTGATGGCTTTTGAGGTGAACATCTTCTTCATCACCGCAAATTGAACAAAATATTTGACTCAATTGGATCGGGAAAAAAATTGGCATAAACCGGGAATCAAAATCACCGCAAAGGTTTCAGAAAAATTAAAACGACCGGCGAGAGAATCAAAAGTTTTCAGATCAAGTCAAAGGAAGCTAGGGTTTCAGATGAAGAAGAGGAGGGAGATTAGAGGAAGATGAAGAATCTGTAGAGCTTTTGGAGCTGAGGAGTAATGAAATGGGAGCGTTGTGCGTAACTATTACGCCTTGGAAGAGGGATTCGAATAAAGCTGCTGCCTAGCTTTAATTCACGCGATGGCTTAAATTTGAAGCCTTGCACTTTTCATCTGGGATTCCTTCTTTCAATCAATTTGTGGGGAAGACTAATAACGAGTATGAGAGCCCACATTAAAAGACACTCCATCATTTTCTCTATTATTAACACATTTTATTTTTTAGTTTATTTATTTTATATTGACATATTTTTTTTAGTTTAATTTCATCAATTCATTATACTTTTTACTTTTTACTATCTACATTCAATTTTATCACTCATTTTCTTCACTTAAATCTAAACACTTAAATTTATGGTGCTACAAATAGATAAACGGAGGGAGTATGAAGAACAAAGTGCATATATAATCCTGAGTTATTTTTTAGTGCAAATATAACACTAACTATTATACATAAGGGCAAATGTAATCCTTAATCCATAATTCCGGCATTGACTGGTCATTTCGACCATTGACCATCCGAAAATGAATAAAATGTCCTCCTAACCTAATACAAAATTTAAAAGATAAAAATGCCCCCACCAGCCTTAGCACCACCTGACGTTTCTCTTCTCCCGCGTCTATCTAGGTACGACCGCGAGTTGCAGCCCCACCATCACACCACCAGAACCGGCTCCTCTGGCCTAGCCTCCCACCGGCGAGTCAAGATCTGGTGGAGAGTCGACTCAAATCTGCCGTCGACGAAGTACCACCCGAATCCGCTACCTCTAACGAAACACCACTCGAATCTGCTACCTCCGATGAAGCACCACCCAAATCCGCTACTAGACTTATGTAAACTAGTAATCACTTCACTAGGAACATGGCCTAGGCATGCATTCCACAACTCATATGAAACTCGACACTTATTTTGTTGTAAAACTGAAATAAATGTTGCATCTCCCCGGTCAGAAAAGTACAGTTCATCCTCATTGTGCCCCCAGCCCACGATGGTCCTAGTTACTTTGTTCTGAATAACAAATTTCCGGTCATCAAATGTAATCAGTACCCCCATATCTCTGTTTAACCGACTAATAGATAGTGAATTCTTAGTAGTATCATGCACAACCAGAACACCAGACAAATGCAAATTCTCAGAAATTTTAGAATCACCAATATGAAATATCATAACAGGGGCACCATTACCAATAAGAATACGAGTTTTAACAGTATAAGGAGTGACATTGTCTAGGTCTGAAGCGCAAGACGCCATATGGCTGGTAGCGTCAGAATCAAGGTACCAATCTGGCAGTTAAGAAGAAATGTTGGACTGTTGAGAAGAGCGATGATTTTCTACAAAATGTTTACTTGCTGGACGACCAATCTGTGTATGTATCTGTTAACACGTCGCAGTATAATGACCGAGTCGCTGCACCAGGAGCAGTGAGGACGATCGCAACCGGGGGCCGCATCGAACGCATTCATTGTTGATATATATTTTTTTAAATACTGTTTAAATTTTACTTTTTCTTGAATTTATGAAATAAATTTTAACTTGCGTGTTATTTAAAACAGGTATTAAATTTAACATATATATATATATTAATCCCACATTTTTTAATGTGTCCTCAATATAAAATGTGGGATTTTAATCAGTAAATTATCTGGCCACGTGGAACACCACCGGTATCTAATCGAGAAGTATGCGACATGTATGCATGACTCGCAGTGGGAGTAACAAATGTCGTGAAATCGGTTGTAGTCGTGTCAAACTGTGAGGATCCACCATGTGACGGTCCGGCATGACTAGCAAGGGGAGTATGATATTCAGTGAAATCAGCCGTAGTAGTGTCATATTGTGATGGTCTAGGGTCTGTCGGACACGTATTTGAGGTTCCAACTTGTGATTAACCAATGTGGTCTGTATGTGCCTGAGCACTCGGTCGCCGACCACCCTGTCAACCAGGTGGAGCTGGAAGGTGACTTCTAACGTCATTGTATCTCACACCAGGTGGAGGTTCCTCACGGTGCACGAATGGCTGATGAAACTGCAGTTTGGAAGGCTCATGCGCATACTGTAGAGTACTTGTGGCAACATTGTGTACCTCCCTGATCATGTTCGCGATATGTGGGGGACAGTCGTCTAAATTTATATCCAACATGATTCTCATCTGAGACATTGCCTGCAACTACACGAATGAGGTAAATATGTTAGATACATAATATTGAGGAAACGTGTAGTATTAATTGTGAAAACTATTAGACATTAAGAAACTACCATATACTTCATAGTAGCCCCGTCTCCATGAAAACCCTTTGATATTCAGAATGATAGTACACTATTATGCTTTTATCATTTTCAAACTATTACACTATTATTGATTTTCAACTATTACGCTATCCTAAAACGTGTGCTCACATACGCCACACTAATTAAACTATTAATACAACTTTAATACAAACAATAGTAAACAAATCACATATAATCAATTCACACATATTCACGCATCCTCTCATTCAACAATTTCATAGAATCAAGAAACATAATCACTCAAACTACACACAATCATTAAACATATTCTTATCAATAAGATCGTTTCAAGTACTTCAGAAATAATAATGTTATGCCTAATTCAATAAAATATTATTAGAGAACAAATTGCACATAATCAATCAACACATTCGTATAATAATGGATTCTTTAAATACCTTTAGAAAATTCAAAAATTCGCTACGCGCGTGGCTCAAACTCGGGGAGGAGATGGCGGTCAACAGTGGCAGCGAGCAGTGGTCAACGGCGGTCTCCAAAGGTGAAACCTACCACACAATAGCAGGAAAAGGCTCCGGCTGCGAGGTTGGGATAAATTTTAGCAAAAAATATTTAAAAAATAGAAGAAACAAATGGAGAGCAAGAAAAATCACCGGACAACTTTGGGAACGACAACCGGTGACGCAATACGGGAAATGAAGAGCGGGGAACAGGCGGCCGAGGACAGCGGCGAGGAGAGGATTCCGGCACGAGGACAAAACTAAATTACTAAACGAAGTGAATTGGAAAAAAATCTAGGTTTCGGTGTTAGATGAAGAAATGGAGGACGCATTCAATGAATGCCTCCTCGAGGACGTGACACATGGAAATCAGGGCGGAAATCAGTGGATTGGAGGATGCATTTCATGAATGCATCCTCGAGATCGTGGCAACACAGGTGGATAGGAGACACATTCCATGAATGCATCCTCGAGGACGTGGCAACACGGGAATTGGAGGATGCATTTAACGAATGTGCCCTCGAGAACTAGGAATTGGAGGACGCATTGCATTTCACAAATGCGTCTTCGAGGACTGGGAATTGGAGGACGTATTTCACGAATGTGTCCTCGAGGACGGGGTAGTACGGGTGGATAGGAATCCTCGAGGGTTGGGGGATATAGCGTTCTTGAGGATGTGGTAGCACAGGTGGATAGGAATCTTCGAGGGTTGGAGGATGCATTTCGTGAATGCATCCTCGAGGATGTGTCAGCACGGGTGGATAGAAAGATGCATTCCACGAATGCGTCCTCGATGATGTGCAATAACGGAAATCAGCAAATTGGAGGGTGCATTTCACGATTGTGTCCTCGAGGAGTTGTTGATTTGTTGGTGCATGTTTGGAAAATTTTGGTTGCAGGTGCGCTTGTTGTGAGATTTGGACATCACGGTGGATGATGCATTCAGAGAATTCGTAGAATGCGTCCTCATTGTATAATTTTTTGTTTGGAATTTTTCGGAGAATGCGTTCTCACCTAGTATTTTTTCCCCAGCAATTATCGAGGACGCATTGCTATAATGCGTCCTCTTGTTGGTTGATTTTTTTTATGAAATATTTGAGGATGCATTTGTTGTCCTCTTGTAGTATTATAATTTTTTCACAAAAATTTTCTAGGAGCATTCGTCGAATGCGTCATCTGGACGATTTTAATTAATTTTAATTTTTGGAGAAAATTGTGATAATTTCTAGTTCCCAAAAAATTTCAGAATCAATTGAACTCTTGTTGTTTTAATTTTTATGATTTGCATAATCGGTAGATGATATGTCTTGAATTTTTTAAAAACGTGTCCTAATATGAACAAATGCATGTTTTGCAAAACACATCGTGAATTTAAGGAATGATTTTTTTTAATCCAGCAGTGTATAAGTTATTATTTTTCATATTTTTGTTTTTGGTGAACAGTGCACATAAGTAGACTTGTGTTTGTTTGATGATATTTTAAGAAATAGTAAAACAAAATTTTGGATTGTGTGATTTGCAATTTTGATTTAGTAGGAAAGAATTATTGCATATAGTTGGAATGAATACAAATCAGCAAAAATGTACATTAGCCGAAGAAGACGTGTGAAATGTAATGAAATGAGTGCTGAATGGAATGTAATATCCTAATGACGGCCTCTGCAAATATTTCCACCTGTTCCACACGGGGGAGGACGTACGGTCCGGGATGTCCATCGAGGAACAATCATCTCAGTAGATGTACGTTCTCATATGGAGCTCCCTCTGATATTTCCTCCTCCATATCCTCTCCTTCCTCCTCATTCGAATCATAATGGACATGTGGAACACTACCTGTATCTAATAGAGCGGTAGGCGACATGTATGCATGACTGACTATGGGAATGACATATTCAATTATATCAGCTGTAGTCGTGTTGTGCTGGGAGGTTTCCCAATGTGATGGTCCAGCAACAGTAGCAATGGGAGTACGATATACAGTGAAATCTGATGTAGTCGTGTCACACTGTGAGTGTCCACCATGTGATTGTCCGCCAATCGCTGGAGTCGCATGTGAGGGTTCGCTTGTGATGAACCAATGTGTTCTGTATGGCCTCGAGCACGCGGTCTTCAACCTCTCTGTCGACCAGGTGAAGCCAGACGGTGGGTCCTGATATCATTATATCTCACACCAGGGGAGGCTCCTCACAGTGCACATATGGTTGATAATATTGCAGTCTGGAGGGCTGATGCACATGTTGTAGAGTGCGTGTGACAAACCCATACATTCCCCTGATAACGTCCGCGAAACATAGGGGACATTCTTCCAAATTAATATCAGACATGATGCGCAACTCGATCATTGCCCGTAACTACAGAAACGAGATAAATATGTTGGATAATTAATATTGAGGAAATCAATATTTGAAATTTAGGAATTACCATATACTCTATGGTTGCACCGTCTCCATGGAAACCCTCTGTAATTGTTAGGGGCCGTTCTAGCTCATCAATCAGGGTCACTGTCCTGCGAAAGTACCACTTAATGTATTCTCGATTGGGTGTGTATGGATCCGCACACCCAAGTGCATTTACTTGTTGATCGGATCGACGTTCCCAAGCATCGAGATATCTTCTGAGTTCCACACGGCAATCCAGGTCGGACCTTCTTCGACGGTCTCTAGTATGAAACAGTTTATACTCTTCCATAGTGACGAACTGGGTGGATATTGGCTAGATTAGACCAAACTACCTAAGAACACGATGTGCATGATGGTACTCCATGACGTGCCAGCAAATGAGGTCAACGCAAAGTAGCCAGTTGTTGCTACCAGTTGTACAGTACCACTGATATTGTTCCACGACATCCTCCGTGAATGACTTCCAAATAAACTAAAATAACATGCAGGTGTTGCGGTTAGGTAACTAGAACCATTTTCCCCACCAAGTCAATGAAAGGAGTATCCAAATTGGCCTATACCTGACTGTCATTGAGAGATGTCAGCTGATCACGGTACATTTTCAATACATGCATCGGTGATTGTAATAAATCGTACCGGACTCTCCACCTCTGAGGAACATAGTGAATTATATTAGCCATTTGTTGGAATTTCTTGTGGTTTAACAAGTGTCTCCTGACTAATTTGACACGTACCGGGACCCAAGAGCACTCATCGTGACTGTCACTGGTAGTCGTCCGGCAGGTCGGATGGATGGTATACGCTCTCATGCCCACAACTGCCAAGAATTACAATAAAATGAAATAAAAATTTATATTATGGACATTATAATAATATGTACAACTAACTAAATTGAGCAACAATATTACATGTAGCATGATAAGTGGCCCAGATATGGATTTAACTTGTGGGATTGCAACGTCACATAAGCACCTGTACAAGTGTGCCATAATGACACTACCTCAACTGTACTGATGTGTTGCAAATAGATTAGATGGCCGGACGTGTCTGACATGAGCATTCCCCCAAACAGCAGTAGAGTCTGCTATTGACATTGTACCTCGGTAGGATCAATAGAGAAATGACTATGCAATAAGTTTCCCAACCAGCTGGCCCTAATGCGACCCCCTCTGATAGCATTGGGGTCTGGTGTAGCACCCAGGTAGTCTGTGCACACTCTCTGCCAGTCCTCTATATGCCTACTAGTGTCTACATATGTGACTATGATGCCATCGATTGGAAGACCCCATATGATCCCTACATCCTGCAAAGTGACCGTAGCCTACCCTATCGACAGTTGAAATGTGTGCGTCTCCGGTCACCAACGCTCCAATAGGGCAGTGATGAGGGAATAATCAATGTGTATTGGTGCGGAATCCAGGAGTTTCTGGAATCCAGCTTCACGCACATAGCGCATAACTCTATCAGGCATTCGTTCGGTCCAGTATGCCCCATTTCACCGCCTCACTTGCAGTATCACATCCTCAAAATGACTTTTGTATAATGCATGGGCACGATGCTTCTAATGAAGGTACAATAAATCATCCTCAATGGGTCCTGGATGATACATTATGTGTCCTTATTGACAATTATAATCACATGTCAAAATTAATTATTCAAGATTACCACAAATACACGCAATTACAAACAGGACAATAAGCACGGCCTCACCTACGGACGCCTTTGGATTCACCCAGTACCCTCTCATCTATCTAATTCCTTATCCTTCTCTCCACAAACTGACCATGCCTCCTATTGTGAAACTTTTCAACATTAGGAATCAACCTCCAACTGGCACATTGCCAAAGTGATGGATCTCGTAGGTGGTCATGTGATAAACCTTATCACATAGACTAGAAGATTGTCACGCCTATGCCGACAGACGACCAATGCGTGGGAGCAAGGGAAATGAAATATTTGTCATTCTCGACAACTACATTCCTTTCTCCAGTATTTGACTGTGTACTGTCTTTCACTAATGCTCTCATCAATGGTCCTTGTCACAACCCTATAAGTCTAGGACGCATAACCAAATAAAGTGACGATATGTCCATGTGCCCATGTATCTTACTTCTGAAACTTTTTCCAATTCCTGCTAGGGAGCATGGATCTAAACAAACGAACAAGAATTTAGAATCCAGAAATTAGTATGTGAACACATAACCAACTGTAATGAATAAGGAAAGTACCTCCAATTTGCGGCGTCAATTACCCTTTGGGCAAACATTTCAACTATTCGCTCGAACGTCGCTTTAGCACACGCAGTTATCGGGAGATAACGTGCGCACCGTAAACAATTGTTGTAACTCTCTGACAAATTTTTTGTGAGCATTCCCCAACGGCAGTCACCCTCATCAAAGGCAAGGTACCACTTACTCATATCTTGCTGCACCAACCAATTCCAACCAGATGGATCGATACTCTCCAACTCCTTGTACTCCCTTCACCTGTTCTCTCGTCTGGCACCACCAAACTGCCAAACCAGAGTCTTCAAAAGTGCATTCTTGAACCTCCCGCTATCAGCAGTAAGGAAGTTGGACTAAAAATGGCGCAAGCAAAATCGATGGTATCCAGCTGGCTCTATCCATTCCTCCATATGTGTCATTGCATTTATAATTCCATCATGGCGATATGATATAATACAGATTGGCCTTCTATAAGCACCAACCATGTAGAGATACAGTCTCTGCATGAACCAGTTCTAACTCTCATTAGTTTCTGCGTTGACTATTGCATAAGCGACGGGGAGTATGTAGTCATTTTCGTCATGCGTCATGACAACTAGCATCGTGGCCTTGTATGCACCTATCAAATGAGTGTCATCCACACTTATCACCGGCCTACAGTGGCAAAAAGCATCAATTGCCCAGAAAACAAATTTAAATTTCCTACACCCATGCCCATGTATTCTGTCAGGTACGTCAGACCAATCAACAACGGTGCTCGGATTAGCCCTGACAAGCTCATCCATATATGTTGAAAATTGTTCAAATGATTCCTCCCAAGTTCCGAATACCATGTCAATTACCTTCTGTCGAGCATACCACACATTCTTATAGGAAAGGGTAACATTGAACTCCGTTTACACTTGAGCTTGTACATCTTTCACTGTGTATAAAAGGTTTACATCAATATGGTGGAAAATTGAACGGGCAATCATCACTGATGTCAGGTTAATGTTACTTGTCGATCGACCAGTACCAACACAGGCATGCCTACTTGCCCATTTGGTGATCTCACACATGCCATGCGAAGCCTATCTGGTAGCTCTGGCAACCCAATGACAATTACCAGTTTCTTCAACAACGTTCTTGCATTTCATATACCATGTGCGTGGCCTCTCCACGACTCTATGTTCCCTTGTCATCATGGAACTCCACCTAGAAATAGCTTCTACCAATTCCGGCTTCGTCTGGGATCGCATACCCAATGCCACTTCACCAGTCGCTTGAACATAACTAGAAACTCCAGCACCACAATTAGTTGGGTCATAGCCATCCTCATTAGGGTCCCCATAATCCCTAAAGTATGCCTCTGTATCAGAATTTGCGAAAATATGGAACGGCGTGGATACATTGTTCGTGCACACCACTTGTTCATCGAGTTCTTGATTTTAACATGCTAATTATTTAAAATTTGGATGCAAGTGTGCATAGGCTGGGAAATGGACGTCAGTAGGGAGGACGCTTTCGATGAATGCGTCCCCTCCTTGCTGAATGTTTTTTTCACGAAATGTAGATGACGCATTACAAAAATGCGTCATCTTCTTGCCAATTTTTTTTCGGAAAATAAGGAGGATGCATTACTAGAATGCGTCCTCTGTTAGGCCATATATTTTTTTTGGAAAATGATGAGCCCTCTAATTTCCCTAATTTTTTCCCGTGAATTTTCCTCTAATTTCGTGAATTTTCCCAATTATATTGGCAATAATGTTTGTTGCTGATTATTTTTCTTCCAGAAAATTTAGTCCTGAGTTGTTGTTTTATTCTAGGATATTTTTCTCAGTTTGATCACATTTTTTTGATTGGGTCACATGAAATTTTTATCTCGAGAAAATTTATTTTATATTCCCAAAAATGTAAGGTTTTTTTTGTTGATTATAGATGTGATAAATGGGTCATGTTGGAATTCTAGTGAAAAAAAATTGCGAAAATTGTAATAATGTAGTCTGATGAAAAATTTGCAATGCATCTGGTTTCGTTGTTTTTAATTAATTTCTTTTAGATTCGGTAGAGGAAGCGTTTTGAATTTTTTTAAATCGTGTCCTGAATTCAACAAATGCGTATTCAACAAAATGCGTTGTGAATTTAAGTAATGAAATTTCTTTTAGTGCAGCAAAGTATAACTTCTTATTTTTCATATACTTGTTTTTGGTGAAGATTGCGTAATTTGACAAATTAGGATTGTGTGATTTTCAATTTTTGAGCTAGTCTTGAATATAGGAATAGATGCTGAATTATTGCATAGTTAAAATGAATATAAATTAGCATAAATGTACAGTAGTCGAACAATACGTGTGAAATGTAATGCTAATCAGTGTTGAGTGGCATGTAATGTCCTAATGACGATCTCTGCAAAGCTTTCCACCCATTCCACACGGGGGAGGATGTGTGGTCCTGGAAGTCCGTCGTGGAACAGCCACCTCGGTAGGTACATGTACCTCCTCACGTGGAGCTCCCTCAGGTATTTCCTCCTCCATTTCGTCTCCTTCCTCCTAATTTTAATCATAATAGGCATGTGGAACACTACATGTATGAAATGGAGCTGTAGGCAACATGAATGCTTGACTAGCTGTGGGAGTGACATATGCAGTGTAATCTGATGTAGTCATATCGTACTGTGAGGGTCCACCATGTGATAGTCTGCCAATCGGTGGACTCGCGTGTGAGGGTCCAACTTGTGTTGAACCAATGTGTTCTATTTGGCCCCTAGCACACGACCTCCGACCTCCTCATCGACCACGTGGAGCCTGGTGGTGGCTTCTGAGGTCAGTATATCTCACACCAGGGGGAGGCTCCTCACAGTGCACAAACAACTGATAACACTGTAGTCTAGAGGGCTGATGCGCGTATTGTAGACTCTGTGTGACAACACCATTGATTCCCCTGATAACGTCCGCGAAACGTGGGGAACATTCATCCAAATTAATGTCCGACATGATATACACCTCGGTCATTGTCTGCAACTATAGAATCGAGATAAGTATGTTAGATATGCAACGTTGTGGAAATCCGTAGTATTATTTCATGAAAATATTCGAAATTTATGAAATACCATATACTCCATATTTGCACCGTCTCCATGAAAACCCTCTATGGTCAGCATCTTGTAAAAGTACCACTCCGTGTATTCACGGCTGGGTAGGTATGGATCTGCACACCCAATTGGGTTTACTTATCGATCGGATCGATGTTCCCAAGCAACGAGATATCTTCTCAGTTCAACACGCTAATCCATGGCAGATCTTCCTCGACGGTCTCTAGTATGAAGCAGTTTATACTCATCCCTACTGACCAACTGGGTGGATATTGGCTGGATTAGGCCGACTTGACTGAGAACACGATGTGCATGATGATACTAAACGACATGCCAGCAAATGAGGTCAACGCAAACTAGCCAATTGTTGCTACCAGCTGTTCAGTACCACGGGAGTTATTCCACGACATTCGCCGTGTATGGCTACCAAATAAACTGAAAGAACATGAAGGTGTTGCGGTTAGGTAATTAAAATTATTTTCCCCACGAAGTCAAAAAATCATAATCCAAATTGGCCTATACCTAATTGTGATTGAGAGATATGAGCTGATCGCGGTACACTTTCAAAACATGCATCGGTGATTGTGATAAATCGTAACGGGCTCTCCACCTATGAGGAAAAAAGTTAATTATATTAGCCAGTATATGGAATTGACTATGGTATAAAAAATGTCTCTTGAATGTAATATAAAGTAATATTATGGACAATATGTACATATGTAATATAAAGTAATATTATGGACAATATGTACATGAGTAGATTGACCAACTAATTTACCTGTAGCAAGACACATGGGCTAGATATGGATCTAACTTGTGGAATTGCAGGGTCATATAAGCACCGGTACAAGTGTGCAAGAATGGCACTCCCCCAACTGTACTGACGTGCTGCACCTAGGTCCATCAGTACCAACAAGTAGAGCAATGAAATTAGGTGGCGAGATATGTCTCACATAAGCATTCCCCCAACCAGCAGTAGAATAAAAACTCTCGCTCGTTGTTGACATTGTACCTCAGTAGGATGAATAGGGAACAGATTGTGCAATAATTTTCCCAACTAGTTTGCCCTAATGCGACCCCCTCGGATAACACTGGGGTCAGGTATAGCACCCAGGTAGTCCGTGCACACTATCATCCAGTCGTCCTCCGTACGGCTACTGATGTCTACTCCTGTGACTGGGATCCCATCGATCTGACGATCCCAAAGCATCCCCACATCCTGCAATGTGACCGTAGCCTCCCCCATTGGCAGGTGAAATGTGTGCGTCTCGGGTCGCCACCGCTCCACTAGGGCAGTGATGAGTTAATGGTCTATATGTATCGGTGCAGAATCTAGGAGTCTCTGGAATCCTATATCACGCACGTAACTCATAACTCTAGGTGACCGTTGAACAATGCACGTGCACGATGCTCCTGATGAAGGTACAACAAATCCTCCTCCATGGGTCCTGGATGATACATTGTGTGTCCCTGTTTACAATTGTAACATGTCAAAATTAATTATTCAAATGATTACCACAAAGGCAACTTATACTACATCATGTCATACATATTCGACAAATAAAAGTTATACTACATCATGGAGTTCTTGATTTTAGTATAGCAAAAATTTGAAAGTTGGCATCAAATACCGTGGTTTGTGAAATTGGCCAACAATATAGAGGACGCATTTACAAAATGCATCCTCTCGGAAATGATTTTTTTTGGCAGAATAATTAGAGGACGCATTTACAAAATGCGTCCTCTTGGAAAATAATTTTTTTTCGTTTTCCTGACAAGTTTTATTTTTTACTGATTGGTAGAATAAATAGAGGACACATTTACAAAATGCGTCCTCTTGGAAACTAATTTTTTTTCGTTTTTCTGACAAGTTAAATTTTAGACTGATTGGCAGAATAATTAGAGGACGCATTTTGTAAATGCGTCCTCTTGGATATTATTTTTACAAAATGCGTCCTCTTGGATATTATTTTTTTTCCGTTTTCGGACAGGTTTTATTTTAGACAGAGCCGGTAAATGTGTGGATGTACACACACGTCAATGTGTGGATGTACACACACGTCAATGTGTGGATGTACACACACGTAAATGTGTATAAATATATACATAAATATAAATATAAATATATACACATATATAAATATAAATAAAGATATATATATATATAAACATATATATAAACATAAATGAAGATATACATATATATGTATAAATATATATAAATATAAAAAATATATATAAATATAAAAATATACATACATATAAATATAAAAATAAAAATAAATATAAATAAAGATATATAAATAAGCACACACGTAAATGTGTGGATGTACACACACGTAAATGTGTGGATGTACACACACGTAAATGTGTGGATGTACACACACGTCAATGTGTGGATGTACACACACGTAAATGTGTATAAATATATACATAAATATAAATATAAATATATACACATATATAAATATAAATAAATACACATACATAAATATAAATAAAGATATATATATATATATATATATATATAAACATATATATAAATATAAATGAAGATATACATATATATAAATATAAAAAATATATATAAATATAAATGAAGATATACATATATATAAATATAAAAAATATATATAAATATAAAAATATACATACATATAAATATAAAAATAAATATAAATATAAATATAAATATAAATAAAGATATATATAAACTCTAATATATATATAAGCCACGCATTTTAATGGAAGTATAAAAAAAATCGGTAATATAATAGTATTTTTTGTAGCTTTAAATAATGGAAGACGCATTTAGAAAATTAATTGTTCGGTAGACCGGGTATCGGCATCGGCCGGAGAATTTTAATTATTGGGCGAAATGGTTATTCTCGTGTTTGTCTGATGATATGTTGTGAACTAGTTGAACGATAAATTAGGACAGCATGAGTTGATGTTTGGTAACTAGTCCTGAATAAGGGTGCCGGAATGAAGTATTGCATAGTTAGAATGAGTATGAATTAGCATAAATATACAATAGCCGAACAGTACGTGCGAAATGTAATGCAAATCAGTGTTTAGTGGCATGCTCTGTCCTAGTGACGATGACGATCCCTGCAAAGCTTTCCGCCCGTTCCACACGGTGGAGGGCGTACGGTCCTAGATGTCCGTCGAGGAACAGCCATCTGTGTAGGTACATGCACTTCCTCAAGTGGAACTCCCTCTGGTATTTCGTCCTCCATTTCGTCTCCCGTATCCTCACGATAGGCATGTGGAACACTACCCGTATGTGATGGAGCATCAGGTGACATGAATTGATGACTCGATGTTGGAGTGACATATGCAGTGTGTTCCGATGGAGTCATGTCGTAATGTGAAGGTTCACCGTGTGATGGGTCGGCAATCGGTGGACTCGCATGTGATGGGCCAGCTTGTGATGGACCAACGTGTTCCTCCTGGCCCCTAGGACGCCGCCTCCGACCTCCCCGTCGAGCTGGTGGAGCCTGGCGGTCGCTTCTGAGGTCTGCATATCTGACACCAGGGGGAGGATCTTGACAGTGCACAAGCGGGTGATAGTACTGTAGTCTGGAGGCCTGATGCGTGTGTTGTAGACCCCGTGTGACAACTTCATGGATTCCGCTGAGAGCGGCCGCGAATTGTGGGGGACATCCATCCAACGGAATGTTCGACATGTTGTACACCTCAGTGACTATCTGCAACTATAGAATCGAGATAAATATGTCAGTTATGCAATATAGGGAAAAGCCGTAGCATTATTTCTCGAGAATATTATGATTGTAGGAAATACCAAGTACTCTGCAGTTGCACTGTCTCCATGGAAACCCTCTGTAGCCGTGGTAGGCCGTCCTGGCTGATCAATCATGCTCACCGTCTTGCGGAAGTACCACTCCATGTATTCACGGCTGGGACAATATGGATCTGCATACCCAAGTGGGTGTACTTGTCGATCAGATCGTTGCTCCCACTCAACGAGAAATCTTCTTAGTTCGGCACGCCAATCAGTGTCAGACCTGCCGCGACGGTCTATATCATGAAGCAGTTTATACTCTTCCCTACTGACCAGCTGGGTGGGTATTGGCTGGATCAGGCCGAACTGCCTGAGAACCCGATGTGCGTGGTGGAACTCCACTACATGCCAGCAGATGAGGTCGATGCACACAAGCCAGTTGTTACTACTAGCAGTACAGTACCATGGGAGTTGCCCCACGATGTCCGACGTGTATGGCTCCCAGATAAACTGAAAGAACATCATAGTGGTCCCGTTAGGTATTGAATACCATTTTTCGCACGAAATCAGGAGATCGTAATCCAAGATGGCCCATACCTGATTCTGACTGAGAGATGTGATCTGATCGCGATACACTTTCAAAACATGCATCGGTGAGTGTGATAAATCGTGAGGGGCTCTCCACCTACGGGCGGTGATGAGTGAACTATATTAGCAAATATATGGAATTGACCACAGTTTCAAAAACTGACTACTAGTGTTATTCGGCACCTACCGGGACCCAACAGCATTCATCGGCGTCGATATGGGTAGAGCTCCTGCGGGTCGGATGGATGGGATGCGCTCCCATGCCCACAACTGTTCCACAAATTAAATTACATGTAATACAAAGTAACAGAGTGGACACTATGTACGAATGAGTGGAGTGACAGATTACTTTACCTGTAGCATGACAAGGGGGCCAGAAATGGATTTAACTTGTGGAATTGCAGCGTCACATAAGCACCGGTACAAGTGTGCAAGAATGGCACTCCCCCAACTGTAGTGACGTGTTGCACCTAGGTCCATCAGTATCGACAGGTAGAGCAGTGGAATTAGACTACCTGATGTGTCTGACATGAGCATTCCCCCAACCAGCAGTAGAATGAAAACTCTCGCCCGCTGTTGACATTGGACCTCAGTAGGGTGAGTAGGGAACGGACTGCCCAACAAATCTCCCAACCAGCTCGCCCTAATGCGACCCCCTCGGATAACTCCGGGGTCAGGTGTAGCACCTAGGTAGTCCGTGCAAACTACCAGCCATTCCTCAGTACGCCTACGGGTGTCGATTCCTGTGACTGGGATCCCATCGATCGGAAGACCCCATAGCATCCCCACATCCTGCAGTGTGACCGTAGCCTCCCCCACCGGGAGGTGAAATGTGTGCGTCTCGGGCCGCCACCGCTCCACTAGGGCAGTGATTAGTGAATGGTCTATCCGTATCGATGCAGAATCAAGGAGTCCCTGGAATCCTACGTCACGCACGTAGCTCAGAACTGTGTCAGGCATATCTGCGGTCCAGCATGCCCCATCACAGCGCCGGACCTGCATTGCCTCATCCTGTAACTGTCTGTTGTACACTGCCCGGGCACGATGCTCTCGTGAAGGTACAACAAATCATCCTCCATGGGTCCTGGATGACAATGGTCCATCGTGTTGCCCCTGTACACAATTACGACATATGAAAATTAGTTACTGAAGCGATTAGAGTGGCAAACATATTTGGCAAATAAAAGCTATAACATCACAAGTAACAAGCTATAATATTCCGATGGACGAAAGTACATGTGCGAGTAACATATGACCGAGGTACCATTACAGACACTATACGACAACATGACACTAAGTACGGCCACGCCTACGGCGGCCCCTGGATTCAACCGGCACCCGCTCGTCCATCTGATTCCTTATCCTTCTCTCCGCAAACTGTCCACGACGCCTACTGCGGAACTTCTCCCCATCAGGAACCAACCTCCATTCGGCACGTTGCCAGAGCGATGGATCTCTTACAGGCATGAAACCCTGACTATATTGTTGCACATATGTGGTCGTGAGATACACCCTGTCACATAGACTAGCCGGATCGTCACGTTTATGCCGATAGACGGCTAAGGCATGGGAACAAGGGAAACGGAAAATCTGCCACTCACGACAAGTACACGCTCTTCTTCGGTATTTGACCGTGTACTGCCGTTCACTGATGCCCCCATCGATGTTCCTAACCACAACCCTATAAGTCTGCGATGCATGACCGAACACGGTCACGATATGTCCCTGCGCCAATGTATCCTGCTTCTGAAACTTTTTCCAGATCCTGTTGGGAAACACGAACCTGGACAAACGGGTAACATTTTAGAATACATTAACTGTTTTGCAGACACTCAAAAAGGGTACGTAAGTGACAAATTACCTCCAATTCGTGGCGTCCATAACCCTCTGGGCAAACATTTCAACTGTTCGCTCTAACGTCGCTTTGACATAAGCTGTGATCGGCAGATGGCGTGCGCGGCGCAAATAGTTGTTGTAACTCTCAGACAAATTCGTCGTGAGAATTCCCCAACGTCGATCACCCACATCGAATGCAAGACACCACTTTCTCCTATCTAGCCGTTCCAACCAAGCCCAAGCAGATGAATCTGTACTCTCTAGCTCCTCCTTGTACCCCCTCCACTTGCTCTCTCGCCTAGCAGAACCAAGTTGCCACACCAGAGTCTTCAAAAGCGCATTCTTGAACTTCCCGTTATCATATGATAGGAAGTTGGATTGAAAATGCCGCAGGCAAATTCGATGGTATCCAGCCGGTTCCATCCACTCCTCTATATGCGTCATCGCATTTATGAGTCCAGCATGCCTATCGGATATGACACAGATTGGCATGTTATCACCACCAACGACGTGAAGACGCAGTCTCCCCATGAACCAGTTCCAGCTCTCATTCGTTTCTTCGTCAACAATAGCGTAAGCGATGGGGAGGATGTAATCATTTGCATCGTGCGCCACGGCGACCAGCATTGTGGACTTATATGCCCCTCTCAAATGAGTGTCATCCACGCTTATGACATTCCTGCAGTGGCGGAAGGCTTCAATTGCCGGACCAAATGCCCAGAACACAAATTTAAATTTCCTCGACCCGTGGCCGTGTATTCTATCAGGTACGTCAGCCCAATCTACAACGGTGCTCGGATTGGCCCTGACTAGCTCATCCATAAACGTTGGGAGCTGTTTGAAAGAATCCTCCCAAGTCCCGAACACCATGTCAATTGCCTTCTGTCGAGCATACCACGCCTTCTTGTAGGAAATGGTTACATTGAACTCCTCCTTCACTTGAGCTTGCACATCTTTGACTGTGTAAGAAGGGTTTACATCAATGTGGTGGCGGATTGAACGGGCGATCATCACCGACGTCAGATTCACGTTACCCGTAGATCGACCAGCACCAACACACCCATGGCTAGTTGCCCATCTGGTGATCTCTCACATGCCATGTGAAGCCTTCTTGGAAGCTCTGGCAACCCAAACACAATTCCCAGTTCCTTCGACAACGTCCTTGCATTTCGCATACCATGTGCGTGATGTGCTCTCCACAACCCTGTGTTCCCTGTTCATCATGGAACTCCACCTAGAGATAGCTTCAACCAATTGGGCCTTCGTCTGGAATCGCATACGCACATCCACTACACCCGTCTCTCGATCGTAGGTAGAAACTCCGGACCCAAAATGAGTTGGGTCATAGCTATCCTCATCCGGCCCACCATAATCCCTATAGTAGGCCTGTGTATCTGGATTCGCCAGAATATGAAACGCCGGGGGTACATTGTTCGTGCACACCACCTGTTCTTCATCGTCCCCAGGATTCGAATCAGTTGATAAGGAACAATCATCCTCACTTCCACCATCAAGTTCACCCTCGACATCATCGTCTTCGCCACCGTCATCCCTACCAACAAGGTCACGAACGTGTCCCACATAATCATCATCCAAGACATTCTGCTCGTCACGGGCCATACCATACATACCACCACTTGTGGACGGCTGAGCACAATCCACGGGAGCATACCCAGAAGCAGAAGGTTGGCTGGACTCACCAATTTCTAAACCCCGGCTACGAACGTGTGGCGGTACGCATGGTGCATCAGCCAAGTTCTGGAAGTTGCTCAACGACATGAACGTCATTGGCCGTGGCTAATCATTAGTGCTTGCCAACTGTTCCATAACGTAAAAATCCGCGGACAACGACAATCGATCAACAATGTTGAAGAAGAACGCCGTTGAGTCATCATCTTCCAAATTATAACACCGATAGTATACAGCCGAACCAATCAGTTCAGGACATCGGTAATATATTTTCAACATATACCCCTCACTCGCAATGCCAAGCCTCGTGACAATTACATCAACTAATTCTGAGTGGTTCAACCTCCTCTCGAGAGTCAGAACTCGCTCCGGTATTGGAGGATCATAATACACACCCACGGTCAAATCAAACTTGATCTGACCGCCTCTATACATATACACAGTCAAAAACATCGCACGACTGCAATACACGAATACATAACTTTCAGTTCATTTTCATTCTACATTCATTTCATTGCACCCTCAAATACGTACATGCACTCCACTAGACCACATCAACAGCACTATTAACACAGACATAATACATTAACAAGTAAACGATTATGCAAAGACATCACTTCTATTTTATTCTCACCCGACATTCCTTCCCGTAGTATCCTCAAAAGTCATTATTATTGCTACAAACTAAATACATTTATCAGTCAACAATTCACTTCGTCACTTCATTTCATCACGCATGAGCATTAAACGCTATAAGAGCATCGGACCAAACTTAATCGCTAAAACCACACACAATCATACAACACATCCGAATTAACTAAAATATTTCCGGATCTCCGCAACTTACAATTTAACAAAAATATCAAAAACTTTCTTCGTGGAACACATTCGTGGAACACATTCGTAACCTTATTTAGGGTTCAATTAACATCAACAAAATGAAAAAAGAGGGGGTGGAAGTCTAACACTCACAAACAAGGTGACAAACGTGGAAGTCAACGGAGGTCAACGGCGGGTCAGCGACGGGTCAAGGCCGGTCAACGCCACGAACTTTAGGCCGTTTCAGATATCTACAACCACAAATCCGTTGCAAATTTTACTCATACAAAATCTTGACAAAATAAAACAAGAGCAAAATGTAGGATTTTTCAAAACATAAAAACACATTACCGATAACGTGAACAGGCGGAAAGGCGTAGAACAACCGGCGCAACGACGGAAAGGAAGATGGGAGAAATGGAGAAAATTTTCGGCCAAGTAGATGGGAGAAATGGGGACAAAACTTTCGGCAAAAACAAGGGGGAGATAAGAAAAAAAAGAGAAGAGGAGAGTGGGATAAATAGGCGGAAGAGGAAGGAGGAGAGGACGGTCTTCATTGACCGAGAGGCCGCATTTGCTAAATGCGGCCTCGTCCACATGTGACCCGCCTGACGCTGACGCACTGACCCTGCTCCCCCAGCTTGACCGAGAGGACGCATTTGCTAAATGCGTCCTCTCCGCCACGTCAACTTCGCACCATGCACCACAAAACTGGAGAAAAATATAAAAAAAAAAGAAGAGGACGCATTTTTTAAATGCGTCCTCCGTATTGTGGTCCACTGTGTAACACTGTTGCAACAGAAATAGAAATTTCTCCTACATGTGATAAATATTCCACGTTACGAAAGTAATACTACAAGTACCATACTACAGAAGTAATTTTACAAACACCATATGACAACATGACACTAAGCACGGCCACGCCTACGGACGCCCCTGGATTCACCCAGCACCCGCTCATCCATCTGATTCCTTATCCTTCTCTCCGCAAACTGTCCACGCCTCCTATTGCAAAACTTTTCTGCATCAGGAATCAACCTCCAACTGGCACATTGCCAAAGTGATGGATCTCGTACATGCATGAAACCCTGACTATATTGTTGCAGATATGTGGTCATGTGATACACCCGTTCACATAGACTATACCATCAGGCGGCCAAAGCATGCGAACAAGGGAAACATAATATTTGTCATTCGCGACAAGTACACTCCCTTCTCCAGTTTTGACTGTGTACTGTCTTTCACTAATGCTCCTATCAATGTTCCTTGTCACAACCCTATAAGTCTGTGACGCATGACCAAACAAGGTGACGATATATCCCTGTGCCCATGTGTCCTGCTTCTGAAACTTTCTCCAATTCCTCTTAGGAAACATGAACCGAGACAAACAAACAAAAATTGATAATACAGAAAGTGGTTTGTGAACATGACCAACTCTAATGAATCAGGAAAGTACCTCCAATTTATGGCGTCCATAACCCTTTGGGCAAACATTTCAACTGTTCGCTCGAACGTCGCTTTCACACACGCTGTTATCAGGAGATTGCGTGCGCACCGTAAACAGTTGTTGAAACTCTCTGACAAATTCATTGTGAGAATTCCCCAACGTCAATCACTATCATCAAAGGCAAGACACCACTTACTCCTATTTTGCTGTGCCAACCAATCCCAAGCAGATGGATCTGTACTCCCCAGCTCCTCCTTGTACTCTCTCCACTTGCTCTCTCATTTGACACCACCAAGATGCCACACTAGAGTCTTCAAAAGCGCATTCTTGAACCTCCTACCATCAGCAAATAGGAAGTTGGACTGAAAATGCCGTAGGCAAATTCGGTGGTATCCAGCTAGCTCAATTCACTCCTCTATGTGTCATTGCATTTATAATTCCAGCATGCCTATCTGATATGATACAGATTGGCCTGCTATCACCACCAACAACGTTAAGATGCAGTCTCCCTATGAACCAGTTCCAACTTTCATTCGTTTCATCGTCAACAATTGCTTAAGCGATGGGGAGTATGTAGTCATTTGCATCGTGCATCACGGCAACCAGCAATGTGGCCTTATATGCACCTCTCAAATGAGTGTCATCCACACTATTGACTGCCCTGCAGTGGCAAAAGACTTCAATTACCAGACCAAATGTCCAGAACACAAATTTAAATTTCCTACACCTGTGATCTCTCACATGTCATGCTAAGCCTTTTTGGTAGCTATGGCAACCCAAAGACAATTCCAAGTTCCTTCGACAACGTCCTTGCATTTTGCATACCATGTGCGTGACCTGCTCTCCACGACTCTGTGTTCCCTGTTCATCATGGAACTCCACCTAGAAATAGCTTCAACCAACTCGAGTTTCATTTGGAATCGCAAACCCAACTCCACTTCACCAGTCTTTTGAACATAAGTAGAAACTCTGGACCCAAAATGAGTTGGGTCATAGCTATCCTTATCAGGGCCCACATAATCCTTTTAGTAGGCCTGTATCAGGATTTGCTAGAATATGAAACGACGTGGGTACATTGTTCGTGCACACCAGTTGTCATCCTCGTCCCTAAGATTTGAATCAGTTGATAAGGAACGATCATCCTCACTTCCACCATCAAGTTCAGCTTCCTCACCATCATCTTCGCTACCAACATGCCAAACAACATGGTCTCTAATGTCACCCACGTAATCATCGTCGAAGACATTCTGCTCGTCACGGTCCATACCATACATACCACCACTTGTGGACGGCTGAGATCAATCCACGTGAACATACACACCAGGTTGGCTGGACTTACCAATTTCAAAACCTCGGCTATGAACAAGTGGTGGTATAATTGGTACAGTAGCAAAGTTCTGCATGTTGCTCAACGACATGAACGTGCTTGGTCGTGCCCTGTCATTAGTGCTTGTCAACTGTTCCATAACCATATAAAAATCCACGGAGGATAACGACAATCGTTCAACAATGTTGAAGAAGAACGCGGTTGACTCATCATCTTCCACATTATAACACTGATAGTTTACAGCCGAACCAATCAGTTCATGACAGTTAAATCATTTGCAATGCCAATATATACCCCTCATTTGCAATGCCAAGTCTCGTGACAATTAAATCTACTAAATCGGAGTGGTTCAACCTCCTCTCGAGAGTCACGTTCTGCTCCGATATTGGAGGATCATAATACACATCAACAGTCAAATTAAACTTTTAATTCCTTTTCATTCAACATTCATTTTTATTGTATCCTCAAATATGTACCCCACTCGGCCACATCAACAAAACTATTACTACAAACTTAATACATTAATCAGTAAACAATTCACATAATTACTTCATATAGTCACACATTTGCATTAAACACTATCATAGCTTCCAACTGATTATAATCATTCAAACTACACACAATCATACACATTCAAATTAACTAAATTATTTCGGGTTCTCCACAAATGATAATGTAACACAAAATTCAACAACAAATTTTCTTTCACAAAAATAACAACCATAAAAAATTGACTGGGCAAGTGTCTGAGACTCACGGATATGGTGACCCAAGAGGCGGTTGCAGCGGTCAACGGCAGAAATTTCTGATCTCTTCAACACCGGACATGTTAGGTAACAACCAAAACACCAATATAAATATCACAAAAAAATGCAACAAAAGAAAATAGAGGTCGGAGGTATAAAAAAAGGAACCTTGCCGAAGCTGGGCGGAGATGGACGCGGAAGGAGCTGGAGCTGGGCGAGAAAGAGCCAGAGTTTGGTGCGAGATGTCGGAGAAGAAGAGGAGTAAAATGGCGGAGGAATCAGAAAAATGAAGGAAGAAGAAGATGAAGATAACGTTGGAATATGGGGAATATGGAATAAAATGCAAATTGGAGGACGCATTAGGGTAATGCATCCTCGCCACATGGACATCTGCTCTGACTTACATAATCAAAAATCAAAAAAGAAAAGAAAAGAAGATGACACATTAGGCTAATGCGTCCTCAAGAAAATGTCAACCTTGCATGCTGGAGAACGCATTCGAAGAATGTGTTCTCCATAATTGTTGTTGTTTGTGGCTACTATAGCCACAAACCTAGAAATTTCCTCTTGTTCATCATCGTCCCCAGGATTTGAATCACTTGATAAGGAACGATTATCTTCACTTTCTTCATCAAATTAAGCTTCGTCACCATCTTCTTCACTACCAACATGTCGAACGACATGGTTGCCAATTTCACCCACATAATCATCATTGAAGACATTTGGCTCCTCATGATCCACACCATATATACCACCACATGTGGACGGCTGAGCACAATCCACATGAACATACACACTGGGTTGGCTGGACTCATTGATGACAAAACCTCGGCAATGGACAGGGGGTGGTAAACTTGGTAAAGTGGTAAAGTTTTGCATGTTGCTCAACAACATGAACGTGCTTGACCGTGCCCCGTCAATGGTGCTTGCCAACTTCTTCGTAATAATGTACAAATCCACTGAGGACAACGACAATCGATCAACAATGTTGCAGAAGAACGTGGTAGACTCATCCTCTTCCACATTATAACATCGATAGTATACGGCCGAACCAATCAGCTCAAGACAACGGTAATATATTTTCAACATATACCCCTCACTTGCAATACCAAGCCTTGTGACGATTAAATCAACTAAATCAGAGTGGTTTAACCTTCTCTCGAGAGTCACGTTCCGATCCAGTATAGGAGGATCATAATACACACCCACAGTCAAATCAAACTTAATCTAACCCCCTTTAAACATATAAACCGTCAAAAACATCGTACAACAGCATTATACAAATACATAACTTTTAATTCCTTTTAGTTCGATATTCGGAAACATGGTTTTACTCAGCAACTTAAATTCAAACTATTACACTATCCTCAAATATGTGCTTAGGCTACACTAATAAAACTATTACTACAAACTTAATACAAAAATCAGTAAACAATTCACATATTCAATTCACATAATCAATTCACATAGTCACGCATAATCATTAAACATTATCATAGCATCAGACCAAACATAATCATTCAAACTACACACAAATTAGAGTGTAACACAAAATTCAATAACAAATATTGCAAGACAACTCACACATAATCGTGCGACACATTCATAAAATCATGTAAGGTTCAATTAGTTTTAGGAAACTCTAAAATTGACTAGGCAGGGTGCCTAAGACTCACGGTCAACAGCGATCAACTGCAAAAATAACAGCGGTCAACGGCAAAAAAAATCCCACCTACTCTATTGTTCGAGATCTTTTGCTACAGTGTTAGCATCAATTTCAGCAAAAAAAACAAAAACAAAAACAAAACTAGAAAACTGGAGAGCTAAGATGATAGACAACCTTGGTTTTCGGCAGCGACGAGGACAACGGGACGATATCCGACGAGGATAATGCCAAAAAACAGAGAGCGTGATTTCACAAATTGAGGTGAACTTGAACGGAGAGCGGGAAGGAGGTGGAAAGGATGCGAAAACTGGACGAGGACGCTCACCCGAGAAGGACGAGGAACAAAAATGGCAAACGTGAGGTGGCGAGCGGGAATGGCGAACGGGAAGGAGGTGGAAACCACGATGTGAAAACAGTGGGAAATTTCTGGAAATTTGGCCATTTCAACAAATTGGAGGACGCATTTAGTGGATGCGTCCCCATGGACGAGTTCATGATTTTAGTGTGCAAGAAAATCGAAAAATGGATGCAAGTGTGCTGGTCTTGTATTTTGGAGGCTGAGGGTGGAGGACGCATTACCTGGTAATGCGTCCTCTTGGTGGACCTTTTTTATTTTCTGAAATTAATTAGAGGACTCGTTTTGGAAACGAGTCCTCAGCCTTTTTTTTCAAAAATATTTGTGAGGACTCGTTTTGGAAACGAGTCCTCTGAGGTGGGGTTTTTTTCTGAAATTAATTAGAGGACTCGTTTTGGAAATGAGTCCTCGATTTTTTTTCCGAAAATAATTGTGAGGACTCGTTTTGGCCTCAGCCCTTTTTTTTCGAGAAATGTTTTATGCATGACTCGTTTCGTCCTCTGAGGTGGTATAAATTTTTTTCCTCGAAGATCTTTTTTAGAGCACTTCTTTTGGAAACGAGTCCCCGAATGTGACGATTTTTTTAAAAAAAAAAGTATTTGGAGGGCTGGCTTTTGAAACGAGTCCTCAAATCTGGCAATAATTTTTTGTTTTCCGGAGGTATTCAAATGACTCATTTTTTAGAACAGTCCTGAAATCAGGCATTATCTAGCTCTCCAAAAAATTATGCGGAGGACCCATTTTCAGAACGAGTCCTGAAAAGCTGACCAATTTTATTTCGCGGGAAATTAATCAGCAAAATGTTGGAAATTAGCAGAAATTTGCATAAATTTATTTATCGGGAGGTCCTCAAACGAGTCCTGGAATGGGTATTGTTTTAACAATTTTTTTTGAAAATGTTGGAAATGAGATGTGTAATTAATTACGGTGCTAATTTAATTTGTAAATGAAATAATGTTTATTATATTTTGGTAAATTTTGTAAATTAAGCATGTGGAGAATTTTATTTATTGGGGATAAAGCTTATTATAAAATCCTGCACTAAATTCAACAAGAGTGTGGTCTTTCAAATGAGTCGTGAATTTAAGTAATAAATAATCGTGGGTTGCTGCAATGAGTAACTTACTATTTCTAGTCCACCTGTTTTCGGTCAAGATAGCGCATAAGCAGACTTGTGTTTGTTTTATGATAATTTGGAAAATAGTTAGACGATAATTTAGGGGCATTTTATTTGAATTTTTTTAACTGGTCTTGAATGTAGGTGCAGGAACGAAGTATTGCATAGTTAGAATGGATACAAATTAGCATAAATGTACAGTGCCGAACAATACGAGTGAAATGTAATGCAAATTAGTGTTGAATAACAGGTACTGTCCTAATGATGATCTCTGCATAGCTTTCCACCCGTTCCACAAGGGAGAGGACGTATGGTCCTGGATGTTCGTCGTGGTACAGCCATCTTTGCAGGTACATGTACTTCCTCATGTGGAGCTCCCCCTGGTATGTCCTTATCCATTTCGTATCCCGCTTCCTCATTCGAATCACAATAGGCATGTGGAATGCTACTCGTATATAATGGAGCGGTAGGCGACATGTATGGATGACTGGATGATGGAGTGACATATGCACAGAAATCTGATGCATTGATGTTGTACTGTGAGGGTTCCCCGGCTGATGGTCCGCAAAACAGTGGACTCGCATGTGAGGGTCCAGCTTGTGATGAACCAATATGCCCCATAGAGGCATCCGACCTCCTTGTCGCCCGGCCCTAACGGTGGTTTCTGAGGTCAGTATATCTCACACCATGCGGCGGTTCGTCACAGTGCACAAACGGCTGATAGTGTTGCGGTCTGGAGGGCTGATGCGCATGTTGTAGACTACGTGTGATAACACAATGCATTCTCCTTGTAACGTCCGCAATTTGTGGGGGATAACCATCCAAGTTAATGTCTGACATGCTATGCAACTGTGTCATTGCCTGCAACTACAGAATCGAACAGAATATGTTAGATATATAATTTTGAGGAGTTTTGATGTATTCTTTCTTAATATTTGAAATTTAGGAAATACCAAGTACTCCGCAGTTTGACACGCCAATCCATGCCAAACCTTCCTCGATGGTCTCTAATATGAAATAAGTCGTACTCCTCCTTACTGACCAACTGGGTGGGTATTGGCTGGATTATGCCGAACTGCCTGAGAACACGATGTGCATGATGAAACTCTATGGCATGCCGACAGATAAGGTCGACGAAAAGTAGCCAATTGTTTCTACCATCTGTACAGTACCGTGAAGTTGCTCCAGGATATCCTCCGTATATGGGCTGCCAAATAAACTGAGACAACAGGCATGTGTTTGTTAGGTAACTGAAACCATTTTTCCCACGAAGTCCAGAAATCAAAATCCAATTATTCCTATACCTGATTGTGATTGAGAGACGTCAGTTGGTCACGGTACACTTTCAAAACATGCATTGGTGATTGTAAACAATCGTAACGGGCCCTCCACCTATGAGGAACCGAGTGAATTACATTAGCCATAATATGGAATTGCATGTGTTTTAAAAATACCGAATGTTGAGGAATTTGACATGTACCGAGATCCAAGAGCACTGATCCTCACTGTCAACTGTAGTGCCCTGGCAGGTCGAATTGATGGTATGCGTTCCCATGCCCAGAACTACCAATGAATGCAATAGAACTGCCCGTAAATACTAAGCACGTTATGTACAAATGACTATATTGACCAACAATTTTACCTGTAGCAAGACAAGTGGCCCAGATATGGATTTAGCTTGTGGGATTGCCGCGTCACATAAGGACCGGTACAAGAATACAAGAATGGAACCCCTCCAACTGTACCGATGGGCTGCACCTAAATCCATCAGTGCGGATAAGTAGAGCAATGTGATAAGGTGGCCGGACGTGTCAGACATCAGCATTCCCCCAAGAAGCAGCAGAAGGAAAACCCTAGCTTGTTGTTGGCATTGTACATTAGTGGGATCAGCGGGGAATGGACTGTGCAATAACATTCCTAACCACCTGGCCCTAATAAAACCCCCCTGATACAAGTGAGGTCTGGTGTAGCTCCCAGGTAGTCTGTGCAAATGAAACGATAAGTCCTCTGTACGCGTAACGGTGTCTACACCTGTTACTGGGATGCCATCGATTGGTAGACCCCACAGGATCCCTATATCCTGCAAAGTTACCGTAGCTTCCCCCATCGGTAGTTGAAACGTGTGCGTCTCCGGACGCCAACGCTCCACCAGGGAGGTGATGAGGAAATGGTCAATTTGTATTAGTGCAGAATCCAGGAGTCCCTGAAATCCTGCGGCACGTACATACCGCATAACCTTTTCTGGCAATCGATCGGTCCAGCATGCCTCATCGCACCGACGCACCTGCAGTGCCTCGTCCTCTAAATGTCCATTGTACAGGCACGAGCACGGTGCTCCTGATGGAGGTACAACAAGTCCTCCTCAATGGGTCCTGGATGGCACTTGGTGTTTTTCCCTGCGAGCAAAGACCTGCTCGCAAGGAAAACACCAAGTGCCATCCAGGACCCATTGAGGAGGACTTGTTGTACCTCCATCAGGAGCACCGTGCTCGTGCCCTGTACAATGGACATTTAGAGGACGAGGCACTGCAGGTGCGTCGGTGCGACGGGGCATGCTGGACCGAGCGACTGCCAGAACAAGTTATGCGGTATGTAAATGATGCGGGATTCCATGGACTCCTGGACTCTGCCGCAATACAAATTGACTACTCCCTCATCACCGCCCTAGTGGAGCGTTGGCGCCCGGAGACGCACACATTTCACCTACCGATGGGGGAGGCTACGGTCACCTTGCAGGATACAGGGGTCCTGTAGGGTCTACCGATCGATGGCATCCCAGTAACAGGTATTGACACCGTAAGGCGTACAGGAGACTGGCAGCTCATCTGCACAGACTACCTTGGAGCTACACCAGACCCCACTTGTATCAGGGGGGTCGCATTAAGGCCACGTGGTTGGGAACGCTATTGCACAGTCCGTTCCCCGCTGATCCCACTGATGTACAATGCCAACAGCGGGCTAGGGTTTTCCTGCTGCTGCTTCTTGGGGGAATGCTGATGTCCGACATGTCTGGTCACCTCATCCTGTTGCTTTACTTGTCCGCACTGATGAATCTAGGTGCAGTCCATCGATACAGTTGGGGGATTTCCATTCTTGCATTCTTGTACAGGTCATTATGTGATGCGGCAATCCCACAATCTAAATCCATATCTGGGCCACTTGTCTTGCTACAGGTAAAATTGTTGGTCGACATAGTCGTTCGTACATACCGTGCTTAATATTAACGGGCATTTCTATTGCATTTACTGGCAGTTATGGGCATGGGAACGCATACCATCCATCTGACCTGCCGGGGCACTACAGGTGACTATGACGATGAGTGCTCTTGGATCCCGGTACAAGTCTGATTCCTCAATATGCGATATTCATAAGTCCACATGCAATTCCATAGTAGTGCTGATGTATTTCACTCGATTCCTCATAGGTGGAGGGTCTGTTACGATTGTTCACAATCGCCAATGCACGTACTCAAAGTGTACCGTGATCAACTGACATCTCTCAACCACAATCAGGTATTGGAATAACTGGATTTTGATTTCTCTTCTTCGCACGAAAAATGGTTTCATTTACCTAACCGCAACACATGCATGTTGTCTTAGTTCATCTAGCAGCCATATACGGAGGCCATTCTGGAGCAACTCCCGCAGTATTGTACAGATGGTAGAAACAATTGGCTGCTTTGCGTCGACCTCATATGCTGGCATGCCGTGGAGTTCCATCATGCACATCGTGTTCTCGGGCAGTTCGGCCTGATCCAGCCAATACCCACCCAGTTGGTCAGTAGGGATGAGTACAACTTACTCCATACTAGAGACCGTCGAGGAAGGTCTGGCATGGATTGGCGTGTCGAGCTCAGACGATATCTCGACACTTGGGAACATCGATCCAATCGACAAGTACCCACCCTGGGGAGTGCGGATCCATACCTACCCAGCTGTGATTACTTGGAGTGGTACTTCCGCAAGATGGTGTCCTTCATTGATCAACCAGGGCGGCATGCAACAGCTACTGAGGGTTTCCACGGAGACGGTGCAACCACGGAGTACTTGGTATGTCCTAAATTTCAAATATTGTCAAGAAAGAATACAACAGAGCTCCTCCAAATTATATATCTGACATATTCATCTCGATTCCGTAGTTGCAGACAATGACACAGTTGCATGGCATGTCAAACATTAATTTGGATGGTTGCCCCCCACATTTTGCGGACGTTATAAGGGGGATGCATCATGTTATCACACGTAGTCTACAACATGCGCATCAGACCTCCAGGCCGCAACACTATCAGCCGTTTGTGCACTGTGAGGAACCGCCCCCTGGTGTCAGGTATACTGACCTCAGAAACCACCGTCAGGCCCCACCTGGTCGGCAAGGAGGTCAGAGGCCTTGTGATAGGGGGCATGCAGAACACATTGGTCCATCACAAGCGGAGCCCTCACATGTGAGTCCACCGATTTGCGAACCATCAACCGAGGAACCCTCACAGTACGACATGGATGCATCAGATTACAATGCATGTCACTCCAACATCCAGTCATCGGTACCTGTCGCATATCGATCCATCACATACAGGTACTATTCCATATGTCTACTATGATTCAAACGAGGAAGCGGGATACGAAATGGAGGACATACCGGGGGGAGCTCCACATGAGGAAGAACATGTACCTGCACAAACGGTTGTACCACGGCGGACATCCAGGACCATACGTCCTCCCCCGTGTGGAACGGGTGGAAAACTTTGCAGAGACCATCGATAGGACAGTACATGCTATTCAACACTAATTGGCATTACATTTCACTCGTATTGTTCTACACTGTACATTTATACTAACTAGTATCCATTCTAACTATGCAATACTTCGTTCCTACACCGACATTCAAGACTAGTCAAAAAAATTCGAACAACGTGACCCTAATCATCATTTGACTATTTTCCAAATTTTCATCAAACAAACATAACTCTGCTTATGCGCAATCTTGACCGAAAACACGTGGATCAGAAATAGTAGTTTACAAACTGCAGCAACCCACAATAATTTATTACTTAAATTCACGACTCATTTGAAACTCCACTCTTGTTGAATTCAGGGCGGAATAGTATAATAAGTTTTCTCCCCAATAAATAAAATTCTGCTCACGATAAATTTACCGAACATAACAAAATATAATAAACATTATTTCATTCACAGATTAGATTAGCACCGTAGTTAATTGCAAATCTCATTTCCAACTTTTTCAAAATAATTGTAGGAAACAATACCCATTCCACAATTCGTTCGAGGAGCTCCCGAGAAATAAATTTTAACAAATTTGCACTAATTTCCAACATTTCGCTTATTAATTTTCCAGAAATAAAATTAGGCGGCTTCCGAGGACTCATTCCAAAAACGAGTCCTCCGTATAATATCCCGAAGAGCTAGATAATGCCTGATATGTAGACTGTTTTAAAAAATGAGTCCTCTAAATTCTTCCGTCAAAAATCAAATTATTGCCAGGTCTGAGGGCTCATTTCGAAAACAATTCCTCCAAATACTTTCAAAAAAAACAATTCGCCGGATCTGAGGAGTCGATCCCCAAAACGAGTGCTACGAAAATCATTTCGGGAAAAATAAAGTACTGCTAAATCAGGCATTATTTTATTTTACAAACGAGTCCTCTAATTGATGCTAAAAATAAAATCATTCCCAAAACGAGTCCTCTAATTGATTTTAGAAACAATAAAATAAATGCTACCTATTTCCGGAAGAAAAAAATGCGAGGCCTAATTGCATTCAAAAACAAAAAAAATGGGACCACTTCCGGAAACAAAAAAGGAGAGAATTTTGAAAAATAAAAATGGGAGCCCCTAGAGGACGCAGTATGGATATGTGTCCTCAACCCTCTACTTCCAAAAACAAAAGGTGCCACAATTTGGACCATTATGCTACTTTAAAAAACACAAAAATCATGCACTCCATAGAAACAGCTAATAATACATTACCTGTAATTGTCTTATCAAATCCAAGCATTCCAGCAAAACCCTATTCTTTGAACTTTCTCCGTGGCGGGTGATAATGGATGTAACAATTATGGATGTAACAATTATGGATGTAATGGTAACCCCTATCATCCACGGGAAACTCAAGCATCCACGAATAACAATTTTTCTCCTGTCGAAAAACAGGTTCCGTGTTTAAACTCCTACTGGGAGCATACAGAAACTAACCAAGGGAGCGTTCAGATCCTCAGTGACACGCATTAAATAAATTAATATTCCCACCAAAAAATATTAAAGATGAAGATAAACACACAAAACTGTCTCTCACCTTGTATTGGATGGAAAAATTGATGAAATTGGTATCAACGAAAACCATGTAGGGAGGACCCAGCGCAGTATTGTGCTTACAGAACAGAGCTGAAGAAGCATTGGGTCTGCATTAATCACACACAAAAATGTCTCAGTATAGGAATTTCAAAAGTAAAACAAAAATCAAGTCAAAGGAGAGCATTTCGGATTTCGGATCAAAATTAGGGTTCAACACCCCTTCTTTGTGCCTGTGACCAAAATTACACGCTCAAAATTAACAAACAAATGAAAAACAGTGACGCAGAGCATTCCGGATCGAAAGAGCTTACTGTTTGATGGCTTCTGAGGTGACCATCTTCTTCATCACCGCAAATGAAAAAACTTTTGACTAAATCGGATCGGGAAAACAATTGGCATAAAACGGGAGTCAAAATCGCCGCAAGGTTTCAGAAAAACTAAAACGACCGGCGAGAGGTTTCAAAAACCAGAAGCTTAAATCTGTAAACCAACGGCGAGAGAATCTATCTAACGGTGAGGGGTTTCAAAAATCAAGTCAAATGAGGGTAGGGTTTCAGATGAAGAGGAGAGAGATTAGAGGAAGATGAAGAATCTGTAGAGCTTTTGGAGCTGAGGAGTAATGAAGTGGGAGCGTTGTGCGTAACTATTACGCCTTGGAAGAGGGATTCGAATAAAGCTGCTGCCTAGCTTTAATTCAATGGGCTAAAATGTTTAGCTTTATTCACGCGATGGCTTAAATTTGAAGCCTTGCACTTTTCATCTGGGATTCCTTCTTGTAATCAATTTGTGGGGAAGACCGATAAAGGGAGTGAGAGCTCGGGTTAAATGAAACATTTTATTTTTTGTTGTTGTTTCTTTTACGTTGATATATTTTTATTTTTAAGTAAGATTTCTTCAATTTTATTTATTTATTTATTTTTTATTTTTTACATTCAATTTTGGCAAAGTCTTGGGAAAGACGGTCTTTCCATAGGCTTATGGAAAGACGGGGTTTAATTTGAATAATAAAAGGTAAAAGGTCTTAGTTGCAACATTAAAAATTTAGTATGCAACATGTAGTAGTTATAAAATTTATAACCCGGTTCATGCAACCCGAAAATTTTATCTTAATTTCTTCTAATTTACACTTTAAACTTTGGTCTTTCCATGACTTATGGAAAGACCGTCTTTCAAGAGACGCACTCTTCAATTTTATCTACTCATTTTTTCACTTAAATCCATAATGCTACAAATAGATAATCAGAGGGAGTATGAAGAACATAGTGCATATATAACCATGCGTTATTTTTTAGTGCACATATAACTCTAACTATTATACATAAGTGCAAATGCAACCTTAATTCATAATTCCAGCATTGTCTAGCTATTTTCGACCATTGACCGATTGAAAATGAACAAAATGTCTTTCTAACCGAATACAAAATTTTAAAATACAATAATGCCCCCCACCTGCCCTGGCACCACCCTCCGTTTCTCTTCTCCGGCATCCATCAAGGCACGGTCGTCGCCGCTGCTCCTCAACCAATTGGCACTAACAATCCGCAAGTTGCAGCCCCGACATCCCACCACAAGCAGCGCCTCCTCTGCCATAGCCTCCCACCGGCGAGTCAAGATCTGGTGGCGAGTCGACTCAAATCCGCCGTCGAGGAAGCACCAATCGAATCTGCTACCTCCGACGAAGCACCACCTGAATCCGCTACCAGACTTATGTAAACTAATAATCATTGCACTAGGAACATGACTTATGTGTGCATGCCACAACTCATATGAAGCCCGACACTTAGTTTGCTGTAAAACTGAAACAAATGCTGCATCTCCTCGGTCCAAAATGTACAATCCATCCTCATTGTGCCCCCGACCCAAGATGGCCCTGGTTACTTTGTTCTGAATAACAAAGTTCCAATCATCAAATGTAATCAGTACGCCCATATCTCTGGTTAACCGACTAATAGACAGTAAATTCTTAGTAGTATCAGGCACAACTAGAACACCAGACAAATGTAAGTTCTCAGAAATTTTAGAATCACTAATATGATATATCATAACAGGGGCACCATTAACAAGAATACGAGATTTAACAGTATAAGGAGTGACATTGTCTAGGCCTGAGGCGCAAGACGCCATATGGATGGTAGCACCGGAATCAAGGTACCAATCTAATAGTCGGGAAGAAGTGTCGGATTGCTAAGAAGAGCGATGATTTTCCGCCAAATGTGTACTTGTTGGACGACCAATCTGTGCATGCATCTGCTAACACATTGCACCAAAATGATCGAGCCGTCCGCACTAGGAGCAGTGACGATGACCGCGACCAGGGGCTAGACCAGCCACTGCGCTTGCCACTGATCAATCGGCGTGTGAAGGCCACACGCGGCCACTTCGAGCTGGTAGGTGATCCCACGCGTGGCCGGCTTGAGGTGCGTCGCTGGTATGGAACGCAACTTGGCCAGTTGCTGGTCTTGAGTGTCCCTGTAAATTCAACAAAAAAGCCTCGTGGTTTTTGGCACGGGCAAGAACATTCGCATATAACGGAGTGGGAATAGCATTAATCAAAAGAGCAGAAAAATCTTTATACTCAGGACCAAGAGCAGTAAAAAAAACCCATACAATTTGATCAACATTCTAAACCGGATTACCCATGACAGACTGTTGCTAAAAAATCTCCTTAAATTTGAGATGAAGTTCATGAACAGTACTATACTTACGAATACCATGCGCATCTGCGCGAAGACGGAAAATGATGGAGGCACTGCTATTCTAATATATGAGAACAAGATTATCCCAAATTTCTTTGGAAGTGGCACAATCTGAGAGTTCCGCGAGAACTTCGGCAGTGAGAGAGAAAAACAGGAGACTGCAGAGACGTTGATCTTCATCAACCCATTGATCATACTCTTCTTTTGCTGTCAAATAAGCCTCATTGGGATCAACCTTGCTACCACCTGGAGGAGTTGAGACTGTGGCAACAAAGAACGGGGTCTACGGCGGTGTTGGGAGAGTGGGACGAGATCTAGTGCCATCAATGAAACCAACAGGCCTTGAGCACGAATGACATAACCTGCTTGACGCTTCCAGAGAAGATAATTTGATGGAGGGAGTTTGTTCTGCATTATCTATAGCAGAATGTTGTAGGGGAGTTTTTCCTTAGCTATGAGGGAGGAGGAGGACGCCAGATTTGGAAGAGGAGTAGAGCGTGGCCGCTGGAAGAGGAACGCTGGAGCTGCATGCGGCCGCTGGGAGACGCTGGATGACTCCAGGAAGGAAGAGACGTGCGGCCGAGAGAAAAAGAGAAAAGGAGGGTGGAGTCTAGGATTTTATGTTTTGGATAAGAAATGCTCTGATATCATGATAGAATAATTTTTTATTGATCACCGAATATATAGAAAGTACAATAAATGTAAAATAAGGAAAAAATTTTAATCTTATTAATTATAATCTAATCAGTAATATGATTTAATCTAATATAGTTAATGAAGAGGGAGCGTTGGTTGGTTGGTATGATGCAAATGAACGGTAAAAAAGGAATCACACGTTGTCTGCAAGATTTCAAAAGCAAATAATGTCTGCAAGATTCCAAAACAAGCACGCATGCATACTGTAAAGTTTCTGTAAAAAGGAATCACATGGTGTCTGCAAGATTTCAAAAGCAAATAATGTTGCAAGATTTCAAAAGCAAATAATGTCTCCAAGATTTCAAAAGCAAATAATGTCTGCAAGATTTCAAAAGCAAATGATGTCTGCAAGATTCCAAAACAAGCACGTACTATAAAGTGTCTTTAATCTATTATTACAAAACAGGAATGCATGCATACTAAAGTTTTTTTAGTTTTCTTTAATCGATTATTATAATGTAGAATTACCTTAATGTAGAATTACCTTATCTAAACTTAGGCAATGTATCCCTGGTTCTCATTTCTAGTTGCACTCTTATTTTATATATGTTATTTTCTATTAAAATTTGATTGTATATATAAATAAATATATGAACAACAATATTATCATGATATTTGTTGAACTCATAGTAACAAATAGTTTCTAAAGTGTTAGATTGAGGTAGTACTACTTCCGTCCCAGCTCTATTTGCACTGCAATCAATAGTATGTTGATTAAGAAACATGTTTGACTACTAATATGTTTAAATACATATAATAGCAACAAATAAAAAGTTAATTTTTAGAAGCTACTTGTTACTACGAATTCAACAAATATCATATACAATAATATTGTTGTTCATAAATCTATTTAAATATACGATCACATTTTAAGAATACGGTGTCAATAAAGTAAGAGTGCAAAATAGAGATGAGACGGAGGAAATACTTTGTAATAATTGATTAAAGAAAACTACTATCTGTCTCAGATATATTTGCACAAGTACTATTCATTTAGTCAAAATCAGTTAATTTGAAAAGTAAAATATAACTTTTTTTTTTGCAAAAATCAATCATTCTAAGATGATGGAAAAACCGCTCAGCGGCGATTACAATAAGTGAAATTGACATCCAATGTAACTAGCATCTAGCAATAACTAGCATCTAGCAATAACTAGCATCTAGCAATAACTAGCATATTGCAAAGATATTTAAATTACATGTCAATCAAACTGATCGTTTGTACTATTATAAATCGAAGATCCAATAAAAAACAGTAACATCGCCCTAAGGGATATTAACTTACCAAACTGTGCCAAACTGGGATCTTCTACAACTGTAACACCAGTTGATCCAATTACGATTTATATTGTCCAAACTGTAAACACCTTGAAAAAAATATATCTAACGAACCCAAATTTATAAAAACTCAAAAATAAAACCACAAACGAATTGCGAACACAAGATCTGTACAAGCAGATCGAGAACAGTATATCAACATGAATAATTAAATCGAGTTATCATCGTGAATACAACGATTTAATCGATCAGGTCGAAGAACAAAACTAATTTGTGGAGACAAGTCTCACACTTATTCAATAACAAAAACATAAATTAAAATAAATTATTATTCCCCATCACCCCTAAGGGAAAGATGGGAAAAAAGCTTGCAGGATAAGGGTTTAGCGGATGGGTAGAGAAAAAAAATCTAACATGTTAATGTTTGGTTAAAAGTAAAATACGATTAATATATAAGATAATATATTAGCACGTGTGATTTTGTTAGAATTGTCGTAACATCTATTTTAATAAGATTAATTTATTATTTTTTTAAAATGTACATAATTAACGATATTAATAGTCAAATAATTTTAATCAACTTGCAAAAATCAACCTGATACTGATGGGATGGAGAGAGTAATAAAACTTACTCTATTTGGTTTCTTAACAATGACTCCTTTTTTAAAAAAAAAATTTTAAAACATGTTTGACCATTGATAACTTTAATTTCATTTAATAATGGACTATAAAATTTTACTTTTCAAAAACTACATGCTACGGAGAACTTAAATAAGTGTGAGACTATTTCAAATTGTAGAATTTCAAATTCTGGTGTTATAGTCAGTGTTAAATTCTAGAGTTCCCTTCCAGAATTATACACTAAAACATAATATTGTTGCCAGAAAATTCAACTCTCCAAAGGCCTTCGTGTGTTGCAAATTCATCACCGTGGCCGGACCTTCATCTTTTTCGGAATGCTTCGACCTCACCACCTCCAAAAATCAACTTATCTTCCCCTGGTGAGTTTCTGAACTCCGATGGTTTTCCCCGACACCTCGTAAGCTTCGCCAGAGATCCAGCGCCAAGTCCGTCAAGCGCATGAGTTCCACGCACCTCGTAAGAGTAGAAGACCCAGCACGTGAGATCCACATGCGTTGGTTTGATATTTGTTATTTGCGCGTGAGTTCACGCGCCAAATTCTTTGGTCGCATCCCTCAGTTACAGATAGGGCTGATCATGCTAATCCGTGGGTTGGGGCGGATCAGCTGTACTAGCCCAAATCGACCCAAAATTTAGGGTTACATGGATTGGGTCCGATCGGGTCAAAATTTTGATAGTTTGGGTCAAGTCGGGTCGGGTTGGACAGGGTCACAAGATTGCCCAAATCATAGTAAATTTTTTTTATAATTTACTTAATAAAATGAATAATTTTTAAAGAGTCCATCTCTTGAAAGATTACATTTCCATAAGTTATGAAAAGACCAATGTTTAAGTTGGAAATTAGAATAGATAAAGATAAAATTTCCGGGTTGCATTAATCGGGTCATAAACTTTATATCTACTATATTTGTATAACAAAATTTTAATACTGCAACTAAAATATTTTACCTTTTATTATTGTAATTAAAATCCATCTTTCCATAAGTTTATAGGAAGACGGTATTTCCCAAGACTTTGCCTTGATTAAAATATGAAATATATATTCACAATTATATAAATAAATTTTAGTAAAATTCTATCATTTAATTGCAAGTGTAAAAGGTTTTATCATAGGTTTAAACTGAAATTTCTTTCATATGTTTATGGAAATAAGATGCTAAATTAGAATAATATAAAGGTAGAAGGTTTTAATTGCAATATTAAAAAATTATTATGCAACGTGCAGTAGTTATAAATTTATGACCCAATTTAATTCAACCCAAAAAATTTATCTTCATTTCTTCTAATTTTCAATTTAAATCTTGGTCTTTCCATAACTTATGAATTAAATTTTAAGAATTTTTAAGAGGGATAGAGGAAGTATATTTTCAATAATTTTCAACTTACTTATGAAATAAGTTAATGGTTGATATGTTGAATTAAACTCGTCGAGGAGCTCGAAGGTTATCGTTGTTGCCTCCCCCGACCTTGCAGTGTGGACGCCTCGAACTCGCGCGCAGCCTTGTCTTCCGCTGGAGTCTCCCAATCCTTGAGCTCGATGTCGCATCCTCTCATTCCTCGTCGCAGCCTTTTCCAGGAGTGCTACTCCGCCGCGACCTTTCAAAGCTCCATAGTTGCGGTCTCTGGCTCTCGTCCACCGAGAGCCCGCCGATGCGGCCCTCCACTGCTCCTTCAACGAAGCCCCCACATCAGCCGCTGTTAATGGGTCGAAGCCCCACTAGCAAAATCCGTTCTAAGAGCGGATCATTTTTTATGAGACCCAGTACATCAAGGCATCAAATAATTGGAAACAAATAATTTGGATCATTTTTGAAGAGTGGATCTTTTTCTCTCCAAATTGTAATAGGCCGAGACATAATCTCAAAGCCCAAAGAGATGGCACTGAATCGCTTCTTCGGAGTGAGCAGTAAATTGCCAATAAATGATGACACTTGGCAACCACAAGTTCTTCAAGTTCTCTGCTTCGAGAAAAATAGATTACTCCCTCTGTCCTTGGGAAACCCACAAAGAGAGAGAGTGTTTACAACTTTTATTTTTAGTGATGTAAAATGTCTTAAACACCCCTATCGTCTTCTTCGTTCAGCTAACCTCCCTCAGCCACTCTTCCACCCATGTCTCTCCCATCGTCGACGTAATGCCAGCCCACCACCATCGCTAGCATCTCCCTGCATCGGCGTCGACCCAACATATCGCTAGCTTCTCCCCGCATCGGTGTCGACCCAACACATCCCTAGCTTCTCTCTGCATCTGTGCCAGCCCAACACATCCCTAGCCTCTCCCCGCATCGGCATTGGTGTCGATGCCAGCCCACCACCATCACCATCATCACAAACCACCCACCACCTGTATCTCCCCTAACCACCCCACCGACCCAATAACTTGAAATTTTTTGGCCCAAGAACTTAGATCTGCAATAGATTAACACTTTGGAAGACAAAAGTTGATATTTTGGAAGAGAATGTTGAAAAGGAAGAGAGAGTGTGAGAAAGAGAGTTGCATAGTGAGAAAGAGAGAAAAAGAGAGTTATGATAGTAAATGTGCAGAGAAAGTGGAGAAGAAAGAGAAAAGTGTGAAGAGAGAGAGGGAATAAAGTGAGAAAGAAATTGGAAATTCTTTTTAACTTCGTAAGGGTAGTTGGATCTTAAAGCATGATTAATTTTTCTTAGAATGGAGAGTGTGCAGATTTTTCTGGGACAAACAAAAATAAAAAGTGTGTATATTTGCCTGGGACAAACAAAAATGGAAAGTGTGCATTTTGCGGTTTTTGATATATCTTAGTGTAGTCTTTGCAGCTAGTACGAGTAAGGCGTATTGGTGTTTTTTAGTACCACATGACACACACACTTCAGCTCTATCATGCACTTGCATCATGGAAACACTTATTCCATAACATACTAAAATAACAAAAAAAAAAATTAGCTCAGCACTCCAAGTTAGCAGCAACAAGTTTAGCACTCCAAGTCAGCAGCTCTGGTATGCCATTTACTGCACAAAATAAAGATCACAAATTTTGCTACAAGTTTTTCTGCAATTGATTCTCGACCTTAAGTCTGCAATACATGCAAATGCTCATAGTTATAAGTAAACAATTAGATTATAAAGGAGAAATAAAAAGCACATCAGTACATTACTACATTCAAGATGAGTGTCGTACTTCTTGTATCATTTTGTAATCTGATACAGGGTTCTTCTCGAATGTCTCAATAAGTGGCGGCAAAGACCCTGAAAAGTGAGTTGTCAGTGAAGAATTATAACAATTCACAGATTCTGTAGTAAGGCATCAAAGATTATGCTACTTACTAAGATGTAAAATTCAACTACCTTCCCTAAATGATCACCTTCAATAAGTCCCGGTAAGTATGCACATGTTATATACCCCAACCTGACACAAAATCAAATAACATAAGAAAGCTCAAAGCTTGAAAAGTTTACTCGAAATAAGGATGAATATGGTTTTCAGTTTTCACTCACTGCTAAAACAAGGAAGGATATGTCGGCTTTACTGCTAAAGAAGCCGACAAAACCATGAACACAAAGCAAAACAAGCACTACTCCAGCAAGACCAAACAACACCTAGAAAAACAACTAAAGTAACAACACACACACACATAGCACCAATTTAAAAAAATCGGTGCTAAAAAAATTTAAAAATTCAATCTTCCCACCAAAAAATTCACCAAAATTTTTTAAAATTCAATCTTCCAGCCAAAATATTCAAAAAATTAGACAGATTTAAAAAATGTTGCTAGAAATTTCATGGGCTAGGTGCAGCTACACGTAGCCGCTCTAAGCTAAATTATTTTTTTCTTAACTTTCAAAATTGTTTACTTCTTTTGTTGACTTAACTAATAACTAAGTTGACTTAAATTAATCAACGATCAGGTTGTAAAGTACTTCCCAACGTGCTCAGTCCATCGCACCAAGTGATCCATCTTCAACTCCAATATGTTCATGCACGAAGCATATTTCTCCATAGAGAATTTACTTGTTTCGGACACTGGTCGACTTGCAATTCCCTTTTTTTTCTGAAATACCATCGGGTTGATCGGAAGCATTGGCATCTTTGGAGTATCACCATCATATTCTGGGCAACCTCCATTCGAGCACCTAGAAGTAATCAGGGAGGAGAAGCCAATATAGTGCGGCAAATTGATACAATCCTAGACATATGCCATTTTCGTACTCCCAACACTGATACTCAGGTTCTTCTTGATCTTGTACAGTTGCATCAAACGAGAACGATGCACTTCACTGTTCATTCTTACCAACATTAGGTGTGCTGCAAAGAAGTTGTACCACAAGTTCATTTCATTTGTCAAGTACTTCTTCTCAATGATAGACCATTCCGTAGGCAAATTGCTTTTAGAATTTGATTCCTAGACGCTTTTTCAACAGCCTTGTCTGCGGCCTTGTACTCACTCGCTGGCTTTGATGGAATTTTTTAGATTTTGTTAACCACATCTGCTGATAGCACGACATTCTCCCCACGATAGTAAATCCCCGCAGAATTTTTGTATTTCATAAGTGCCAAGGCCTCACATGTTAGCGTCACATTCGCACGGCATGATTGTTTGAGATGGTGCCCCCATCCATGACGCTCAACGTAAGCATTGTACGACGCTTCATTCCTCATACCTCTCTCCAATATTAGGCCACGACCAATGAGATATTTGTAGATTTTCTTAAGCTCGGGACACTCAAATTCTGTCAATGTAAATTTAGGTCTCACTGATTGAATATGAAGATTGCTCTGTTGCGTCTCAAGATCGCCAACTCTAGCCTTCTTTCATGCATTCTGAGTCCTTTCAGTGTTGGGGATACCCTTCGCTGTAGATTTCTTTGGTGCCATACCTGGGAAAAGGTCAACAGAGCTTACTCAGTTTTTAACATCTACATCAACTAGTTTGAAGGGAGCAAAATAAATGACAGATAAAGAACAAACACCAAATGTCATCAAGGTTTTGAATCATATCAAAATTTAAACTAACAAGTGAGCCAAATTCAGCAAGACTTTAATCATCTTAAAAAAAATTGAAGGACCATTAAGGGATGAACTAAGTTTCTTTATAGACTGCTAAAGAAAGCCATTTAGGACTATGTTCGGCGCACCACCTTCCTGAATGATTATCATATCATGCTTACATTGCAAAAAAAAACTTGCCTTAAGAAACATAAGAGAAAAAAGTTTCAAATAAAAAAGATAGAATTAGAAGCTACTGACATACTTTCACAATTAGAACTAGAAATCACTTCAGCAAATTTAGGAAATCCTGCCTCAAATACTCAATAAGCAGTGCACAAAAGAAAGACCGTTAGTTTCTGCCATTTAATCAGCTCGAAATCCTACAACTTCAATTCATGAACCTAGTTCAGGTAAAAATATAATTTTTCACATATTAATTACTGTTGGAAACATAATCTTAATTTACTCTAAGTTTAAAAATAACATATTTAGCTTATGTTATCTACTTCTTACAAATTAGCCTGTTGGGATCAGCTTTTTGTTGCTATGTTGAACTCTACAAACCAAGATAGATGAATAATACAAGATCCCAAGAGGAAGAGGAGGTTACATAAAAGCCAAAGAAATTAAAACTACCACGGCATATATTATATGAAAAAAATTGTTAAGAAAGTGCATGAGATTGACATTATTCCGGTGCTAGAACACAGAAAAACTGGTGCCAGAGGGAAGTTACTGTGACAGTGGTGGGAGTACTGGACAACTGCAGCATAAGATTATTCAATTATTAAATAGAAAATAAATTATTTTCATTCTCCTTGCACGATTTAAGGTTTCATTAAAAAAAATATAATATTGTTGAAAATATAATGACGGTAGCCTGTAGGTATGTAATGACTGCGCTAATATTGGGGTTCCCTTATTAATGGAGACAAATGTGAAATGTGTTTAGAAGTTGGAGTTCCCTAGATTTCGATGGCTGCACCTATAGGACTACTCTGAATCTCTGATTAATTTCCATATCAACAACTCTGAATTTCTAAACCCATATGGTTTCTACTTTTATATGCTCAATTACAATTAGATGGTCCTATTTTATTTTATTTTATTTTTAAATTAAGATGACATAAATGCTCCTAAAGTAAGACTAAGGCCATGAGCAATGGTAGAGACCGCTAGTGGTCTCTTACCAATTAAATATATTTTTTCTATTACTCTCTCTTCTACCTCACTTTAAGAGACCATTTAAGAGACAACCATTTTTTTTCTAACAATGGCAAGAGCCACTCTTTACTATTCATGGACTCCACTTTATTTTTTCTATCATACTCAATAATTTTACAATTAAATTTTAGACAAAGTCTTGGAAAACATCGTCTTTCCATAAGTTTATGGAAAGATGAGGTCTAATTAGAAATATAGAAAGTTAGGGATTAAGTAGCAATTTTCAGGAAACTGCACTTCACGCGTTGTATATATAAGGATCTATTTTTTCATTTCGTTTAATTTTCATTTTAAATCCCAGAAATTCTCTCTCTTCTTCTTCGTCCATATTCTTCTCTCCGTTAGGGTTTTCCGATCGCGATTTCCACCGGAATTTCACCGTGCATTTTTTTGAATCGGTGTTCCTTTTTGTTCGCCATAGGTTATATTCTACTTTTGAGTTGATTTTTTTGTTTCGATTTCGATTTTTAAGTTCGTATTTTAGGGTTTTTATTTCGAATATGATATTTTTGTGTGTTATTGCAGCGGAATGGTGAAAAGGAAGAAAGTTTCCATCGATAGTGTTCATAATGAAGAAGGTGATGTTTATTTTTCAATTTTTACTCTTATTGTATGTTTTTATTGTCAAATGTTGAATGCTTTGCTTTATCTTGCCTTTTAACCGGTTTTTGATTATATTTATGAGATGATTTTAGTTTTTTTAATGTTTCCCCCAATTTACTAGGTTTAGGGTTTAGAAAAGTTGTTAATAGCTTTGGTTTTTACTATTACAAGATCTGTTAATAGCTTTGGTGTTTACATGAAGATTTTGTGTTTATAACTTTGGTGTTTACATGACTTTGTAAAGGTTACTACAATTTTGTTGAAAAGTGTCCCTTCATAGTTTGCATGATGCTATACTTTGCACAACTATTCTCATTCTCACTGGTTTAGATACTCGTATTGTTGCCTTCCTTGGCATTCTGGCTTTCTAAAGGAAGTGATTCAAGTAAATTCTTATTTTAAACAAAAGCAGCATCTTGCAATTTTGACTAGATCTTATGAAGCATGGAAACTTGTTTTGTTACCTAGTTAATGGTCACTAGATCAAGATGTATATACTCAGAGTATACATTTGCACTGTATAGTTGGTTTAGTATACATTTGCACTATATACATTTGAGTTTGTCTTTTTGCTTTGTGCATACTTCTTGGTTTTGGGCAGTTTTTCCAGAGCATTCTCTATATTTGATTTTCTGAAGTTTATTTTTACTAGAGTATGAGGATTCATGTTTTGTGATTTCCTCTTCCGAAAGACCTAAAAAATAATTTAAGTCCATTTTCATGATTTCAGAACACCTTGTTGCTGTTTCTTTTCCCTTCTTTGTTCCCCTTCAGGAGTGATAAGTAAATTCTAAGAATATGTATTTTCTGCTACTAAATGAATTCCTTCCTCACTAATAGTGCACAATGTACATAAGGACTGAAAGTATAAAAATGTATAATGAATGTTTCAACTTTCAGCTGTGAAGTTCTACTGTATTAAAACTATTTGCTCTTATTGAACATAGTTTTACATTTAAAGTCCTTGTTGGTTGACTGCATTGCGTGCCTTTAAAGTCATTTGGCTTGTATACTGTACTCATGGCTTCTCTGTTGTTTCTCTTTTCAAGAATGTTACTGTCTTCCTTCAATGTTGGATGCTTGTTTTGGTGTTTACATTATTTTTGTAAAGGTTGCTGATGCAATGTAGTCCCTGGTTTTCATTGGAATTTTCTGGAGTTGATTCATGATTTATATTCGTGTGCTTTTGAGACTAAATACTGACTTAGGTTTTAGTTTTCTTTTTTTTTGTGTTTAAATTCATATGAGGCTTGGGTTTTTGTATTTTAAAAGGATGTTACATTAGTATGTTACATTATCACTTTATCTTATAAGGTTCATTATTATATCTGTAATGTTGCTGTTTTATTATTTTTACTAATCAATTTGGTTTTGTGCAAATAGGATTGCGCAAATCATCGCACATTAGGAATTTATCGACTGTTCTATTGGATCTTCCCTAATAAGGGGAATAATTCTACTAATGTGGTCATTGAAGTAGTAGAAACTGCTCCTCTCTTCACTTTTAAGAAGGTTACAAAAAGGTGCACAGTTAGAATTGAGGTTGTGTATGCTGGGGGTGCTGACTTTGCTGGTGCTAATGATTCTAATTTTGTTGAGGATGTTGTCCTTAGTGAGCGACCTAAAAAGGTTAAGTTTGGTGTGAGGAAAAGAGTTGGTAGAGGAAAGTTAGCACCAGCAACTGAGAAGAGGAAAGAAATTGAAGCTGAGAAGAAGAAGGCTCTTCAAGCTGAGAAAGACAATGCTGATTGTGATGCAAAGAAGGTGGCAATTGAAGCTAAGAAGAAGGCGACAATTGAAGCTGAGAAGAAGACGGAAAGTGAAGCTGAGAAGAAAGCGGCAATTGAAGCTGAGAAGAAGGTGGAAATTGAAGATGAGAAGAAGAAGACAACAAAAAGAAGGCTGATGGTGATGCAGGAGTCAAGAAGAGAGATCGAGAGGTTCAACAAGTTGTGACACTGGTGGGCAGCGATGGAGCAAAGTAGGTTTTTCATTTTTGATGTTTTTATGGTGAAACATGTGATTTTTGTCTTGAACATTTTCTATTTTAGTTTTATAAATATGTGTCATAGCATTTAAAAACCTAACCTATATGTATTTTCCAACATGATATTTTTATGGTGAAGCATGTGATTTTTTCTTGAACAGTTTCTGTTTTAGTTTTAAATAAGGTTAACTTTTTAGTTATAATATATCATTTTATTGATGTGTTGTTATTTGCAATTGTAGAGTTGAGAAGGTTTTCAAGTCTTCTTGCAGACCATACTTGATTAAGGAGTTGAATGGCTTATTGTCTGAGTGTCAAGTGGCTGATATCCTCTCTCTTGGTTTTGGTAGTTTGTTGGATATTAGTATCCGTAAGTTGCCCCTAAAAATTGTTCCTTTTCTGGTACAAAATTTTGATCCAGGCTTTTGTGTGCAATATATTGGTGATGATAAATATACCCTGTGTCCGGATGATGTTTTTGATGTGCTTGGATTGCCTATTTCTGATGAGGAAGTTGTTGAGATTAGTCATGCGGGCAAGGGTGAAAAGTGAGATTTAGAATTGAGGGGATAATGTAAGGAAATGTTTAAGATTGGAGAGAAAGATGAGATTCCTCTAGAGCTGGGTTTTGATTATATGATTGGGTTGAATGAAGGAGGCGAGGACTTTCAGTGTTGTTTTATCATATATTGTGTTGGGCACTTCCTTGCTCCTACAAGAAGGAAGGGTATTGATATGAAGCTCTTAGGGGCTGTTGAATATGTCAATAGAATTAAGAAGCTAAATTGGTGTGGATATGTTCTTAAGAAATTGTGTGAGGTTGTGGGGAGATTTAAGAAGGTTCCTTCATATAAAGTTGTGAGTGGTTGTGTGTACTTTCTCTTAATTCAGTTTTTGCAGTGTGTACCTTATCATGGTGTGAATGATTCTTTGGTTGTTCCCCTTCTTCAGCATGGGACTGAGGAAAAGATGAAAAAAAGTGTAAGTGGCTAAAGAAATGTGGGTATGAGCGAGATGTGCTACTGAAGAAAGTGTATCCTTTGACTGAGTGTGGTAGATTGAGAGATGGTGAGTTGAAAGGTAGTATGAGTGGGTCTAGTAATGTTGCTGCTTCTGATAGTCAGGTTCTGCATTTTGATATTCCTCATGGGGTTCTAACATATTTAGATATTGCAGCCCTTAAAATGAATGTGAGTATGGTGTTTCATTTGTTTTTTATTTTATGTTAGTTTTTTTGTATTTTAGTTTAATTATTTGTTGTTTTATAGGCTGCTAGTGAGGCATTTTCCTTGTTTCAGAGGAACATGGAAGTGGTTAGTGCCAAATTATCAGAACGTTTGTTGAAAGCAGCACAACCAGTGGCCCCTCAGGATGATCCTGATACTGATTCTAATCAGCAGCTTGGCTTTCAAGATTTTTTTGAAGATCCTGCAATATTGAAGCAGATTGATGATTTGTGCGATAGTTTTAAGAAGAAAGTTGTTGATTCCATGCCTAGTTTTGACCTTCACATTGTTTTGAAAATATTTTGTAATAGGTTGTGGGGGATTTAGATGGGGTCAGAAATTGAATCTTTTGGATGAAAGCATATTATCTTTTGGATGAAAACAAAATTTGAACTTTAGTTATGACAGGTTCTCTGACTTTAAGCATGACAGGGTGGATGTTTTATGTTAAATAGTGATGGTTTATTGTGATACATGCTCACTCTAAAATGTTCATTTCAGAAGTTTATTTTGTTTAGTGATTTCTCTTAAAATTTCAAAGTTACCTGCTTATTTGTCTGCTAGGTTGGATTTTAGATTAAAACATTGCATGTTTATAGTGATACATCTTCACTATAAGTTGCGTTAGTCAAAAGTTTAGCCTGATTTTAATTTTGGTATATTTGATTTTTAGGTTAAAACATTGAGACTTTATAGTGATAGATGCTCATTATGAAATGCATAATTCATAAGTATAAAATTTTAGTTTTGATTTTTGACAGATTACTTCTTGTAATGAATGCAGTCTATCATGTCAATTATGCGATTGTAATGAAGGCTTTATAAAAAATATTAATACTTTAAAATAAATTTGTAATGAATGGTCTATAATGTCACTTAAAAGGAACATTCAGCTACCGAATTACACTTGAAATAAATTGCTGAAGTGCTTCAAATGATATGCTATTTTGGTGTTTTGGTACCAAACTCATTTGTAGATCGTTTGTCGTTCTCTAATGCCGACTTGATTCTTGCACGCCTTCCTTTTGTCTTTGCATACTTTAGATCGAGTATGTTTGATGTGATTGAACTTGATGCGCTGATAGCCTCGTTTTGTTCTGTGGCGCTTGATTCTATAGGCAAGATTTGCTGAATTTTGATTGTTTGTTTACCTTGTGCATCTTCGAGAACTCCTCTATCATTTACACTGTTTTCACTCTTTAATATCAGGTTGTAGAATTTTGTTGCCATTTCTTCGATGTCGGGTTTATGTCTTGCTTGAGGTATTTATCCCAGACCTGTTTCTTCACATTCTTTGTCCCTCTTGTAGAAATGTACTGTGGGGGTATTCTAGAGATAGAATGGAGGTGCGAAATTCTAATGCAATGAAAGCACAACATACATGCTTCAAGCAGTGAAGGATGTACAAAATTAATGCTAAAACGGTAATTGTTTATACTAAAACCGTAATTGTTTATAAGATGAACTGTTGATCAGCTACATACTTGTTTCTTCAAAGGCCTTGCAAGAACAGTTGAGCTCAACTGATTCTTGTGTTTTATTGAACTTTACGGATTCTATTACTGTTAGGTACTTCCCCAACTTACTTCAAACAGTTTGAAATTGCCACCGTTGTAGCTTTCTGCTATTGTTGTTGCCATTGCGATGTCGAATTCCTTCTTGAAGTCATCATATAGTTTCAAAGTGTAAACCTCGTCTGCATGTTTTAGAATCCTAGCATAACTATCCTGTGCTGATTTTGGGATGGATCGAGCACAATTGTGTTCGGCTATACTTTCTATGCTTCTCCATTTCTTGACAGTTTTCTCCAATATCTTCAAGAATTGAGTGAGAGATGTTTTACTAGCATTGGACATGGTGGTACTGTTAGTACTCTCACTCCTTTGTGATGCTAGAATTTCGGCTGAGAAAAAATCATTGTTCAAAGCTGGGCACCATTTATTGCGGATATTATATAGACGTTGAAACCAAGTGGTCTTCCAAGCCATATGTCGTGATCATGGCCTGCCAACTGTCTTCAAATTCTTCATGATTAACACACTCTGTCAAACAACGATCAAATGTCTTTTTGAATGGACCGTCTTTCTTCAATTCTCCATAATGCGTACAAGCATTTTTCTGAAGGGGCCATATACATAGTCGGTGTCTTGTTGTTGGTAAAACCTGTTCCAGTATGAAATCTTGAAACACACGAGTCATATATTAAAACAGTAATTGTTTATAAAGAAACCTCAATTGTTTATGAAAAGATCAGGATTTGTAAGGTAAACAATACCTTTTCTATTGCAGTCGCCATTGCTTGGTCTTGATCAGTGAATATGATTATGAGTTTTTTCCCTCCCATGCATTTTATGAAGGTTTCAAGCAACCATTCAAACCTTGGTGCCTTTTCATCAGATATGAAAGCACTAGCAAACATGACGTTCTTCCAATGGTTGTTGATTCCCACAAATGGAGCACATATTAGGTTGCATTTGTTTGTTCCAAAGGTTGTGTCGAACACCAATACATCCCCAAACAAAGTGTAACCCTCCTTCATCATTGAGTCTCTCCAAAATAAGGCCGATAACCTACTTTCATCATCCATCTTCACTCGAAAGAAAAAATCTGCATCTTCTTCATTCTTTTGTTGAAGTTGCTCTATAACATCCCCACCTTCAATTGCCTCCCAATGTAGTTTATATGGTCCCTCATGGTATGCCCTAAATTCTCTTCACTCCAGTTTCGTGGACCAAGTAATTGAAGCCAATTGATGGCTTTAATCCAGCGGCTTCCATCCCCTATATAATCTTGGCCTTCTCTGCTGTGATTTTTCTCTCACTACATTTGTAGATATTGCCAAGCTGGTCTTGTAAAGTAATGGTTGTGCTACCAGATATGGTGCATCACTTTATAAAGGTTGTCCACCAACTTGATTCGTATTTTTGCCTTACAACCTATTCTAGTTATAGAAAATTCCCTTGTCTCCTCTGTCAATTTTATGTTAGTAATAATTTTAGCAAATTCTCTTTAATATCAGCACAAGATACAAAGTAGTACTTGGGAATGTGGATACCATTGCATGTATTATATGTAAAAATTTGTTAAGGATGTGCATGATATTGACATTATTTTGGTGCATTTTCCAATATTTTTTATATTTGTTAGTCTCTCACATATATATCATTTTCTAACAAGAAACTAAATACATTGTTTCAGCAATTTCCAAAAGATTACACTCCTCTGGGGATCGATCAACTGCGGAGCATTGCTCTAAAATGGATTTGTATTTTTACGAAATGTACTCTACCAAAATGCATAACTCAATTGAAGTCATACAGGGACTTGCCTTCATCATTAGATAGTAGTTAGTATTAGGGCATGGGCAGTGGTGGTCTCTTAAAATTAAAGGACCGCTCTAGACACCGAAAACCACCACAGTGGTGGTCTCTTAACAAGAGACCACTCAAGAGTCTCTTGCTAAGGCCATGGGCAATGGAAAAGGCCGTTAGCGGTCTCTTACCAATTAAATATATTATTTTTATCTCCCTCTCTCTTCCACTTCACCTTAAAAAACAACATTTTTTTCTTCACAATGGCAAGATAAAAATTGGATAGTATTTTTCTTCCATGAATAGTACATGTTATTTTTTCTGCATAGTGGCAAGAAAAACAACCTATACTATTCATGGAACTCAACTTGATTTTCTTTATCATACTCGTTAAAATTTGTCCACCCAAAATAAGTTGAATGTGAAATTAATATAATGTTTTACTATTTAAAATATATTTTCATTTTTCTAAAATATGTTAAATAATTTGTTTTTCTCGTTCTTGTCATATCATGCTTTGGTGTTAAAAAATAAAATTAATTGCAATTTGTTTAAAGAAACAAACAAAACAAAATAAAAATAAATAAATAATAAGAGAATTCCATGTTTTAAAAATTATATAAAAAACAAAATTTGCGAAAACCAATTATATCAACTATAAAAATTAAAGAAAATATTGATCTGGTCCGACCAATTATTACAATTTGAAAATCAAAATATTGATCTAATGTGACCAATTATTTAAAAGAAATATTGATCTAGTCTGTCCAATTATTACTAACAGAGAATAAGTTTAAAACGGGAAAACATGGATGATGAAATCATATCGACATCTTAATTTTGACCACCAAAATATTGGTAAAAATTTTCCGTTAGGTCATTTTTTAATTGGTCATGTTTAGCACTGTTGCGCACTTCCCTCCAATTTTGCCTAAAAGTCGGTAGATCAGCATGCCGCTCAGCTTTATGGTGCCGATGAGATTCGTCGATTTGGCCATAATCACTAGGTTGAACTTGCAACTCATATGTATCTCTTTCATCTTCGACTATCATGTTGTGCAGTATGATAAAATCTATCATAATATTGCCCAACGTTTCGATATTCCAATATCGGGCTGGGTTGCGGATCACGGAGAACCTAGCTTGTAAAATACCGAAAGCACGTTCGAGGTATTTCCAGTAACTTTTTTGACGCCTTGTTTCTTAGGGTCATTTGGAGCTGTATATGCAATCATTAAATCATTAAGGTTGCCCATTTAGGATAGATTTCATCTGTAAGATAGAACCCTCGATCGTAGCTGCGACCATTGACTTCATAAGGAAAACGTGGAGCTCTCCCTTCACATACGTCATCAAACAAAGGTAACTAGTCTAGGACGTTGATATCATTGTTTGACCCAGCCATACAAAAAAATGTATGCCAAATCCATGTAACGTATAGGGCAACTGCTTCCAAAATAATTGAGGCGCGCCCACTCCCCCTGAAATTGACCCTCCCAACCCACAAGATAGTTTTTCAATTCCCAATGCATATAATCAATACTACCAAGCATACTTGGAAATCCACGTCCACGAGCTACGTGCATATGAGGTGACTAATATCATCCTGATTTGTTAGTCTGAGGTATGTTGGACGGTATATGACAATAATTGCATTCACAAAATGAGACACCATTTCACTGACCGTCTTTTTCCCCTCTGTAAACATTCATCTAGTTGGTCATTGCCACGACCATATGCCAAATAGCGCATTGCCACCGTGCACTTGTGGAGTGGCAAAAATCCTTGACAACCAGTTGCATCAGGCCTTTGTCTAAAATAGGGGTCGCGGTAGGTGACATCTTCTAGTATACGTTCGAATACATTTTGCTGCATATGAAACCTTTGCTGAAAATGTTGATCATCGTACATTCTTTCAGGAGGTTGAGCAAAATATTGCCTCTTGGAAGGTCGTCGTCGTACCTCTCAAAGTTAAATAATTTTAAGCTCTAAATGCTTCCTATCTACAATTAAGTAGATAATGGCAAGTTGGGGTCGTCCATGAGAAGAGGGATCTTTTCAAGTGTTTTAAACATATATAGGAGAAAACATAGTAAACATTTACATACATAGATACATATAAAGCATGTAAACAAGGGGGGTTTGGTTGGTTTGATCCTGAGTTATCAAATTAAAGTACAACAACTAGCAAAGCAAGAGAACGATGCTAATCATGCAATACAACTAAAGATAAGATGAAAATAACAATTGACGGAACCTTGGGCGCAATTGACTTCCACTTCCAAACCTCTTATCCATCATTGAACATACAACCTATTTACTACTTTCACTACTTGTTGTGAATGCTAAACTTCTATCCTTCTTAGATAGTAGTTGGCAAGAGTGAATTCGACATCTCTTGTCAAACCTCACCAAAGACTCCCGTAGTCGAAACACGACTCAAGGTATCCCAATGATGGCATTTAGCACAAAGAATCAACAAGCTCGGCAACACTTATAAACACTACACTATGTCTAAGCTTTTAACCGATTTATGCATTTACACAAGATTAGTCAATAACGATCAACATGCATAGACTTCTCTCATTTGCTACAAGCAACAAACATGACAAAGAGTTCAACATTATCATATTCACCTAGAAATTATCAATCCATCAACACACTCAAAAGCTCTAAATCATACTCTTGGGTTCCTATCAAGAAAGGGGGGAAATCAACCCATTTCCCCCAAACCCTAACAAGTATATCATACAAGTATTTCATACACTCAAGCTTTTAATAACATTAATGACATCAACAAACACATTCAATGCTCCATAAATGCATAATTGTAAGAGTAATAAATAGGCTACAAATTGTTCTTAAGACATAGGCTTGGAAGCCTTAGTCAATTACTCCCAAGAGATAGATTAGCTACAAAAGTTCATGCTAATCAATGTTAAACAACTAATCATAAAACAAGAGAATTCAAAGATGAAAATGGAAAGAAAAAAGGTTCTAAACAATACTATAAATCGTAGATGCAGAAGAATGAGAATGCGAGGAAAGAGAGTGATATTTATAGTACAAAGAAGATAAGGTGAAATTATGGCCACCCATTGGTCGCAACTAGCGATGGTCCGTCGCAACTCGCGACGAGGCCATCGCGACTCGCGACAGATGCTAGAATTTTTCATTGTGTCACTTTCTTCTTCTTGTGGTATATAATCATCTTCATAGCAATTCCTCCCAGTTTTCAAGTCTTCAATGGTTACAAAAATGGTCTTCAATGGCCTCCGGTCTTCATGTCTTCGAAGCAAGTCTTCAAAAGTGTGATCTTCAAAGGCCTCCGGTCTTCATTGCCTGCGTGTTCTTCCCTTGTCATGCAAAATCCACTTAGAAGAGGTAAAAGAGCGTAAAGTTGCTCTTACCCCTCGTAAGAGAATTTCAAGGTAAAATACAAGCTCTCGATAATGAAAGAGCACAAAAGTGACCCAAAATAGTACTAAATTATGCATATAAAATGGACGCATCAATCATCCCCACACTTGAACCTTACTCGTCCTCGAGTAAGAAAAGATCCAAGCATACGAAGGAAATGACATAGCCTCATCCTAACTACTAATCCCCCAAGTCAATACCTCACGAAACTCTCAATATCACACGCCCCAATGTTAAAAGTCAAATGAGAAATTTCCTACAACCCCTATTCCTAAATCTACTCAAACCATATCAACCTATCAATTCATTGATATCCTTAAAACATCTCCAAATCCCGAATTGATATTCCCAAATCCAATGATGCAAGGTGAAGCTAAAGACATGTTTAAGGTTCAAAACACATGCTCCACTTTTTATTAATATATCAACCTAAAAACGAAGCATATTAACGATCAAAATTTTCATAACTTACTTCGTCTTCTCCCACTAAATTTTCCACTCCCAAAAGGTTCTCAAGATGTAAGCTACTCGATCCATCCGTGTGGTCACCGCAACCTTTTGTCTTCAACGTCGGCAAATGAGTGAACGTTTAAATAGACCTATTGTGCTTGGAGATGGAAGAGGAAATAATAATGGAGATATTTGGTGCGAATTATGGCAATTACAAATGTAGTTGGAGAAGAATCAGGTTGATTTGAAGACTCCTAATTGTTAGGAGAGAATATTGTGATTATCTTTTAGAAACGGGAATCTTCTCTCATATTTGAATTGTTTTGCAATCAGTAACAATTTCTCATTCTTATTTTTACTCTATTTTTAGTTTCTCTTATTCACGACCCTCATCTGGTTCTTTTGGTTACAAAGTCACAGATTAAAGATTAAAGAAAAGGTCTCGCCAATCTCCTGGGAAACGAACCTGCTCGTAGCTATACTGGTCGGTATGCCCATACCGACCACAGAATCCTGAACTGAAAATTTAGCTTCGAGATCGATTTATTTTTGGTGTAAAATGACACACCAAACTTTCAGGCGGTATACCCATACCGCCCGTTTTCTGCTTAGAAATTCATAAATACAGCTCCCAGCCACTTTCGGGCGGTATGCCCATACCGCCCATTTTCTGCTCAGAAATTCGGAAACACAGCTCCTAGCCACTTTCGGGCGGTATGCCCATACCGCCCGTTTTCTGCTCAGAAATTCAGAAATACAGCTCCCAGCCACTTTCGGACGGTATGCCTATACCGCCCGTTTTCTGCTCAGAAATTCAGAAATACAGCTCCCAGCCACTTTCGGGCGGTATGCCCATACCGACCGTTTTCTGCTCAGAAATTCAGAAATACAGCTCCTGGCCACTTTCGGGCGGTATGCCCATACCGCCCACATCCAGACCAGAAGTCCACCATATCTCGCAACCTACATCAATTGGGATGATCATTCCACCTATTCCTGAACACACCCTTCCTTCGATTGAGAAAGCACCAAAGCTGGAGCTGAAGACTTTACCTGAACATCTCAAGAACGCATTCTTAGGGGAGAACGAGACTTTCCCAGTCATCATCAGTAAGGACCTGAGCATGGAGCAAGAAGATAAACTGGTAAGACTTTTGAGGACACATAAATCTGCAATAGGATGAACGCTGGCAGACATAAAAGGTATTAGTCCTTCTATCTATATGCATCGCATATTACTTGAGCATGATAACAAACCTTCTAGAGATTCTCAGCGAAAGTTGAATCTAGTTATGAAAGAAGTTGTGCATAAAGAAATCCTTAAATTGTTAGAATTAGGGATTATCTACCCTATATCTGATAGTGCATGGGTGAGTCTAGTGCATGTTGTACCTAATAAGTCCGGGTTTCAATTGGTTAAAATTGATAACAATGAGCTAATACCCATGAGACTTCAAACTGGTTGGCGTATGTGTATAGACTATCGAAAGTTGAATAACGCTACTAGGAAAGACCATTTTCCCTTGCCCTTTATTGATGAGATGCTTGAAAGATTAGCTGGGAAATTATATTTTTGTTTCCTTGATGGCTATTCTGGTTATTTTCAAATCTATGTGGCTCAGGAAGACCAGGAAAAGACAACTTTTACATGTCCATTTGGAACTTTTGCTTATCGTCGCATGCCTTTTGGTCTTTGTAACGCTCCAGGAACATTTCAAAGGTGTATGATGAGTATTTTTTCTGACATTCTCGAAAGTTGTATTGAAATTTTCATGGATGATTTTACTATACATGGTGACTCATATGATCAATGTCTTGATAGAGTTTTGCAAAGAGGCACTGATACTAACCTTGTTTTGAACTATGAGAAATGTCACTTTATGGTCAGAGAAGGCATTGTACTTGGACATGTGATCTCCGAAAGGGGGATAGAGGTTGATAAGGGTAAACTTGATTCAATTACGAAGATACCTTACCCTACTAATGTGAAAGAGATTCGTGCCTTCTTAAGGCATACCTTACCCGAGCAAGATTTCCTCTCCACCAAAAGAAACGAAAAAATGCCGACAACCTTCTCCGGAGCTGGAGTAGCCAATCCGTCGGACAAATACAGCACCACTTTCTAAGCGTAAAAAGAAGATTCTGGAGCCGGAGAAGTCTCCTACCCCCAGAACCTGAGTCTGACGGAGCCAGTGGAGATAATACTGAGACTACACAACCCGGAGGTGCAGTTCCACCAGTCCAGCCATTATCCGACGATGAAAAGCGTCGCATGTATTCTCTTCTCCAAAATAGAACTATTGTGGAATGGTATGAATTTGATTGGCAAACTTTGCGAAAGTTAGAGGTTAAACATGAAGTTGAGGCATTCTTTTCTAATATTGGTTGGAATGCATTGTTGTGCGTTACTGATCCTGTTTGTCGAAAATTATGTTTAGAATTTTATAGCTCTTTTGTTTTCCATAACTTAACGAAAACGGTTGATGTCAAAAGCCCTAATTTTGTTACATTTGATCTTGGGGGACAGACTTGGACAAAATCAATTTCTGATCTAGTTGTTTTATTGGGTTTTGAAACCCCTGGGAGTATATCTTCTGATGTGTATCTTTCTTATGCAACTGTAACTGACCCTAAGTATGCTAAATCGGTGAACAATGAGTGGAGTATTCTTTCTTCTGAAACTGTCCATATTAAAAACATGTCAAAGAGTACTTCGATAAAGGATGGTGCTTTAAGACTTTGTCATCGTTATTTGGCATATAACTTGTTTGGTAGGGTGGATGGTGCAAATGTTGTTACCCAAACTGAAGTTTCTTTGCTGTTCAAGATGTGGAGAGAGCAGAAAGTGAACTTTGGTTATTGGCTCCTTAAACAGTTCAAATTTAATTGTACTCATATGAAAGGGAAATTGGCCCTAGGAGCATTAATAACCAAACTTGCCCTACATTTGTAATTGCCATAATTCAGCACCAACTTGCCAATTCAACAACTAATTCTTTAAACTGCAAGAACATTACGAATAACATAAATATCCAAGCATTTAATCAACCATTCAACTCCATAACCAACCCAAAATATATGGTAAAACAACCCCATCAAAATACCCTACACTTAGATACTCCTAGGGCCAATTTCTAGGGCCAATTTTGGTTACTAATACTCCTAGGGCAAAATTTTCTTTCATATGAGTACAATTAAATTTGAACTGTTTAAGGAGCCAATAACCAAAGCTCACTTTCCGCTCTCTCCACATCTTGAACAGCAAAGAAACTTCAGTTTGGGTAGCAACATTTGCACCATCCACCCTACCAAACAAATTATATGCCAGTTAACGATGACAAAGTCTTAAAGCACCATCCTTTATCGAAGTACTCTTTGACATGTTTTTAATATGGACAGTTTCAGAAGGAAGAATACTCTACTCATTGTTCACCGATTTAGCATACTTAGGGTCAGGTACAGTTACATAAGAAAGATACGCATCAGAAGATATACTCTCAGGGGTTTCAAAACCCAATAAAACAACTAGATCAGAAATTGATTTTGTCCAAGTCTGTCCCCCAAGATCAAATGTAACAAAATTAGGGCTCATAACATCAACCGCTTTCGTTAAGTCCTAGCAAACAAGAGAGCTATAAAATTCTAAACATAATTTTCGACAAACAGGATCAGTAACGCACAACAATGCATTCCAACCAATATTAGAAAAGAATGCCTCAACTTCAAATTTAACCTCTAACTTTCGCAAAGTTTGCCAATCAAATTCATACCATTCCACAATAGGTCTATTTTGGAGAAGAGAATACCTGCGACGCTTTTCATCGTCGGATAATGGCTGGACTGGTGGAACTGCACCTCCGGGCTGTGTAGTCTCAGTATTATCTCCATTGGCTCCGTTAGACTCAGGTTCTGGGGGTAGGAGACTTCTCCGACTCCAGAATCTTCTTTTTACGCTTAGAAGGTGGTGATGTATTTGTCCGACGGATTGGCTGCTCCGGCTCCGGAGAAGGTTGTCAACATTTTTTCGTTTCTTTTGGTGGAGAAAGTGAATAGAAAGTGAATATCATTATCTGGCACATAGAAAGTGAATATCATAGAAAGTGCCATAGAAAGTGAATATCATTATCTGGCACATTCGTCGGCTCCACAAAGCAAAGTACTGTGCCAGCCAAGAGTCGGTGCACATAACGGAGTGCAGGGTGGATAATGGCGCTACTCTTATCGTGGGAGTTCTTCGGCCTCATATTGATGACATTCCAAAAATGCATGTCATCATCTATTGATCGCTCCTGGGCCTGTGGGTCCAGCCTAGTCTGTATCTCGGCAGTGTCAAATCCAAAGGCATCCTCAATCTGTGAGACGGTTAATTGCCTAGATATATCACCTAAGTGAAAAGCAATGTACCTCTCGTAGGGTTGATCACCCCTCATACTGCTCATACGAATCGGGAACAAGAACTCCAATGCGTACCTCCGATAAGAGGGCGCACTCCTACTCATAAATCCTTCCATTCCCCTTTTTGCAATGATGCATCTCATAGGCTGAGTGAGGCCGAGGGCATCTAATGTGGGCACATCGACAAAGCTAGTCTCCTTGAGTTGGCTTTTCTCCAGGGCCTCCCACCTCTCCGCATAGGATCTGGTGATCCGGGTCAAACCCATGTACCTATCCGTAGGGGGAGGTACATGGCTCGATTCCGGAGCCAGTGGAGGTGGAGCGATGGTGCGCCCGCCTCGTGGGGGAGCCCTAGGTTTCTTCGTGGGGGCCATATCTAACAATCACAGCAAACAAGTCAAACACACAAGAATATTATGTGTATATGCAATATTGCAAATTCGTACTCAATTTTAAACTAGTTCATCATCACAAGCCGAATCAAAATCAAGTCAACTAGTTTAAGTTCTAAACACAATTGCATATACAATCCATAATATGTCCAACAAGCCCATATTCTCAAGTCCATGAAGTTCTCACATAGTTGAAATCAATATGCTATATATCTAAACCACAGTAGTACCCAACTAGCTCAGCCACCAATAGCACATTCACAATGTCAACATTCACGTCTCATGGCTAAACTACCCTAAGCAAAATAACATTGCAAAGCACAACTACAGTTCATCCGAACAACGACCACATTGAATTAAGGGCCAATATGCCTCCTATCTGGCATAAGTCATAAACTGTTCTCAGCCACAGCAACACAAATGCATACAATCCCAACTCAAACAAACACAATACAATCCAAACCGCAACCACAAAATATGCATACAGTACCCAACAAATTGAATCACAAACACAATTTATTCACCAAAATCAACCACTATCTAATACTTCAATTTCCTAAGGCATCACACATAATCTACACAATATCCATAAAAAATAGAGTAGATATTCATCATCATAATTCAAGTTCAAAGTGAAGAAATGTACCACCAAGATGCGTAGGAAGAAGAAAAGGGGAAGTCCACAATCAATTTGGAATTGAATTGCTTGAAGTGACAAAAACCCACAAATTCTAGGGTTTGTGTTCTTTAAAGATTTTTCGACTTATGGGCGCAAGTTGGGAAGAAAGGAAAGTGGTATGGAATGGTGGTCATGAGTGGTGGAGGTGGCGGTGAACGGCGAGCAGCATCGCTTGTGGAGAAGATGAAAGAGTAGTGGGAAAAAAAGAGAGCAGTGGATATGTGTGGCGAAATGGGTTTAGCCCATCTTTTAAAACTGATTCGTATGACTGTCGTGACTCGTGATGGGGTCCTTGCGAGGTCATCGTGACTCGCGGAAAGTGGATCCGAGGGCTAAATTTTTGGCCAAAATTTCTAAGCCCATCGCGAGTCGCGACTATGTGGTCGCAACTCGCGAAAAGTGGGATTCGAGGGCTGAATATTTGCCCAAAATTTCTGAGCCCATCGCGACTCGCAACGATGTAGTGGCGACTCTTGACGATATGGTCGCGACTCACGACGAAGCCTCACGATCGCGACTCGCGAAAAGTGGAGGCTGAAACTCAAAATTTGACAAAAGGTTTCTGAGCCCGTCGCAAGTCGCGACAGTATGGTCGTGACTTGCGACGGGCCACTAACCTGGTACTTAGAAAAATTTTCTGCTTCATTCTCTTGTCCAAGTCCTTCTTCTTTAACCCCAAGCATTTCTCCCTTCAAACTTCCAATGCCTTGGATTCAAAATTTCTACAAAATCATGAAAAAAACAACTCGTGAAAAGCACAAAGCAAATCAATGAAACTAATGACAAAATCTGAAGCCAAACAACATTAACGGAAAGTCACGAATGACGATTCGAATGATCAAAACCAAGTTTATTTAACGCCGTCGGCACGACTCACTCCCCTTTTTTGGAGCTTAATAAAAAAATGAACCGAGATAATCGATTTCCTTTCCTCGATCCGGGTCAAAAGAATTGTGATTTGCATCATTTACCCAACAAGACCTCTGTCAAGTAGCCTAGGGTTGCTTCATGTTCCCTTATCATCTCTAACAACTTATCTTTTTAATTCGTGGTGATCTCAAGCACGTGTTTCTCTCCTTCTCTAAGAGGTGAACATTCAAGAGTTTTCGGTGGTGGTTTACACTCTTCCACTGAAGTCTTCCCATGAGAAGGAGGGGGAAACATCATTACTGGCTTACCCGCAGACACACACAGTCTTTGAAGTCTTTGAAGTCTTTGTGAGGTAGGGATGAGGTTTCGGGATTTGACCCCGATCTAGGCACAAATGTTTCCGCCTCTGTTTCTTCTCCTTTGCTCCTCTTGGCCAACTCCTCGGCAGTCTCTTCATGATCTTCTTTCTCAACTTTCTGCTCAACAACCATCATTTGTGGCTCCTTCACTTCCCTTCCACTTCTCAACGAGATTGCACTCACATTTTCTCTAGGATTGATTTCCGGTTGGGAGGGAAGTTTGCTTTTTTCTCGGGCTTCCATCCGGTTCACCATTTGAGCTATTTGGCTCAATTAGATTTCCAAGTATTTGATGCTTGTTTTGGCTTCATCTTGGAATTTCTCGCTTTTTTCCGCGCACATGCCCAACCGGTGAATGGCTTGCATCACCTCATCCTTTGATAGCCCCAAGCTCTCCCCTTAGTCTCGGGGTTTGTCTTGGAGCCTTTGACATGGACACGTCTCATTCATTCACATGTGTTCAATTCACCATTTCATAGATTCTGCTAGACAATTAATGAGGTTGGCATGGACACGTCCCATCTATTCACATGGGTTCAATTCATCATTTCAAAGTGGTTGGCACATTTGATGGTTCTCTATATAAATGGGTCATTTGCTTACCTTTCATTCCAACCCCAATTCCTATCAACACAATTTGTTTCTTCAACACAACCATGTCTTCCTCTAATTCCCCTAACAACGACGATGGGCTTCACTTTGGAGAATCATCAAACCCATCAACCTATAATATTCCCGATTTCCTACCCAATACTGATCCCGAGACAATAAACTATCTTGAATTTGCCAGATATGGCTAGACAATGGTACGCAGCCATTGAGGACGAGAGTGCTCACACTTCTCCAATCTTACCGAAGAAAACCATAGATCATATCAAAAGAGATCATGTTCGAGCTTAGGAAGTACCGCAGAGGCAATATTTTGCTCAACCTCAATGTACGACGATCAACATTTTCGTCAAAGGTTTCGTATGCGACGAAAATGTATTCGAACGTATACTGGAAGATGTCACCAACCACGACCCCTATTTCAGACAAAAGTCTGATGCAACTGGTTGTCAAGGATTTAGCAATGCGCCATTTGGCATATGGTTGTGGATACGACCAACTAGATGAATGCTTACATATGGGCAAAATGACGGTAAGAGAAATAGTCTCACTTGTGAATGCAATTATTGCCGTATACCATCCAACATACCCCGGACCAACAAATCAGGAGGATATTGGTCACCTCATGCACGTAGCTCGTGGACGTGGATTTCCAAGTATGCTTGGTAGTATTGATTGTATGCATTAGGAATGGAAAAACTATCATGTGGGTTGGAAGGGTCAATTTCAGGGTAGGAGTGGGTGCGCCTTAATTATTTTGGAAGCAGTCACCTCATGGATTTGGCATGCATTTTTTGGTATGGCTGAGTCAAACAATGATATCAACGTCCTATACAAGTCACCTTTGTTTGATGACGTATGTGAAGGGAGAGCTCCACGTTTTCCTTATGAAGTCAATGGTCACAACTACGATCAAGGGTTCTATCTTACCGATGTAATCTATCCTAAGTGGGCAACCTAAGAAATGACCCTAAGAAATATTGCATATACAGCTCCAAATGACCCTAAGAAATAACTCTTCACAAAGTGTCAAAAAAATTACCGAGAAAACGTCGGACATGCTTTTGGTATTTTACAAGCTAGGTTCTCCGTGATCCACAACCCAGCCCGATATTGAAATATCGAAACGTTGGACAATATTATGATAGATTGTATCATACTGTCGAAGATGAAAGAGATACATATGGGTTGCAAGTTCAACCAGGTGATTATGAACAAATCGACGACTCTGATTGGCATTGTAATACCAAGCGGCATGCTAATCCACCGACTTTAAGGCAAAATTGGAGGTAAGTGCGCAACAGAGCTAAACGTGACCAATTGAAAAACGACCTAACGAAACATCTTTTCCAATATTTGGGTGGTCAAAATTAAGACATTGATATGGTTTCGTCATCCATGTTTTCCCATTTTAAAAATTTTTAATTTGTTCTCTATTGGTAATAGTTGGTTAGACTAGATCAATATTTATTTTTTCTCTTTTAAATAATTTGTCACATTAGATCAATATTTTATTTAGTATTTTCTGTAATTTTTATAGTTGTTATAATTGATTTTTGCAATTTTTTGTTTTTTATATTATTTTAAAAACATAGAATTCTCTTATTATTATTTTTTTAAATTTCTTTTCAATTGTTTCTTTAAAAAAATTGTAATTAATTTTATTTTTTAACACCGAAGCATAACATTGACAAGAACAAGAAAAACAAATTATTTAACATATTTTAGAAAAATGAAATTATATTTTAAAGATTAAAACATTATATTAAATTTCACATTCAACTTATTTTGGGTGGACAAATTTATTTAAAATAAAATTTAATGGTCAAATTAACGAGTATGATAGAGAAAATCAAGTGGGTTATTTGAATAGTACAGAGTGATCTCTTGTTATTGTGAAGAAAAAAAAAGTTCTCTTAAGTGGTCTTTTAAGATGAAGTGGAAGAGAGAGATAAAAATAATATATTTAATTGGTAAGAGACCGCTAGCGGTCTTTACCATTGCTTATGACCTTATCTCTTATGAAAGGTAATTGTTCTCCACTTTTGATACTCATCTCTATTCTCTAACCACGTTTCATGCACTTCTTTGGCTAGTAAAAAATTATAGTTGATCAAATTCAATGCTTTTTTCTACCTACTGGTTGTCAATGCATGATGATTGTTGTATTTATTGGGAATTGTTGTTGGAAATTTGTGCTACTTTTATAAATATAAAAGTGGCTGCGTGAAGATGGACTGAAAGAGCACCAGCGGGCCACAGCTTTCAGTGACTAGATTAGTCACAAAGTTTACAGCGGTTCATACAAACCGGTACAAATGGGTCACACATTTAACAACGATTTTTGCCAAAAAAATAACAGGTGCTAAAAAATAACCGGTTTTAAAACCGGTGCTAAAAATTAACCGGTGCTAACAATACAAATTTAACACCGATTTTAAAACCAGTTCCAAAATATAACCGGTGCTAAAAATACACATTTAACACCAATTTTAAAACTGGTGCTAAAATATAAATGGTGCTAAAAATACACATTTATTTAACACCGATTTTTATAGCACCCGTTATTAAAAAAAAAGGTGTTATTTTGGTGCATATTAGCACCAACTTTTCTAAACCGATGCTAAAGAAAACCGGTGCTAGAAGTTGGAATTTAGCACCAATTTTTTCAAACCGATGGAACTGTTTCATAGGTTACTTAGGCACAGTTTTTTTTGTCAAAATAACAGGTGCTGTAACAAAAAAAACTGGTGCTACCAGAGTTTCCTGTGATAATGGATGGTGCTCTAGAATCATTTGACTAGGAGATTCAACTAATTATTCAAATCAACAATTGAGAACAAATTTGGTTTAAGGCAGAAATTAGCTAAGGGTTTCTGCTATTTGCATGAAAATTATCAATAATCAACCATCCATACATAACATAACAAAAATTAAAACAAAAATGGCTCGTCAAGCAGAATGTAAAATATCAACATATTAACAGCTAAATAATACAATTACCTGTAATTGTCTTAACAAATCCAAGCGTTCCAGCAAAACCCTATTCTTTGAACTTTCTCCACGGTGGGTGATAATGGATGTTACCACAATGGATGTTACGGTAAGCCCAAAAAGACGGAGAGACGAAGAACATCATCAAAGATTTGAATAGAGACTAATCACTTCTTGTGAATCAGTTTGTTGCAGTTAATGTTTTGTTCATCACATAAAGCTGCTCCTTCGTCCTACTAAGAGTTTCGTCCAAAAACATGGACATTAAAGAGAGAAGATGAACTAACAACTAGAGGATGAAGATGCAAACAGATGGCTTTCTCAGTAGACTGGGGCAGTTTATATAGCTAATCCTTAAACCCTAAGGAGAATTGGGCTACATTGAAAACTTCGTAGAGAAGAAGTCCATATATCTATAGGGCCTGTATTTCCTTTCCTTGACCCATTTTTGCAATGCATTAATTTCAATGAGTAAGTTTGTGTTAGTGTTGACTTATAAAAGAATTAAAGAAAGTTTGGACTGATTAACAGTTAGATTAATTATAAAAAAAATCTATTTTTAATAACCTTTAAAGTCTAATTATAATGATTTATACATTACAATACTGTTATTTCATTTCAAAGAGAAAGTCTCAGGACCTATAAGCTTATAGACAGTCTGTTTTACCTCAAATGTTGTAATTTTTTTATAAAATTTAAATATTGTATTTTATAAGTTTAAAAAATTAATAATATGTATTTGAAGTTGAAAATATAAAAATATAAGATATAAAAAAATATTTTCAGAAATTCTAAATGTTGTATGTAACTTAACAAATGCAGCGCATAAGGTAAAAAATAAGCAGTCTGTCCATAAGCTTATGGACATGTCGTCTGTCAGGAGACCCACTCCATTTGAAAAGTTTTTGAAAGTTATAAAAACATCGTTGTAATAAATTAAAACAAACATCAAATCAAATAATTGATTATATAAATTATAAAATAACCTCATATGTGTTAGTCGGTCTAAAAGAAGACATTATCAAATTATATACTCCTCTTTCCCAGACTAAGTTGCACACTTACTATTTAACGGTCAACACTATCCAACTTTAACCTTATATTTGAATAGATATATAAACATTAATATTATCGTATGTGATATTGATGGATTCTAAGCATTTTCTAAATATCAACTTTTTACTCACCGTTATTATACGTAGTTAAACATATTAATAGTCAAACATACTTTTTGAAAACCGTGAAAATGATTATATGAATGTCAGTATGGGACGGCGGAGTATATATGTTGCAATACATTTAAAAGGTATTTCAAAGTTGTAGAAATATATACGAGTAAGGTGCCCATATAACCATATGTTTTGGTCATATGTGACAATATGACCCTGCAAGATTAGAAAGTGCTATTATAACCCTATGATTTACAAAATTGTGCTAATCTAACCCGAGAGGCCTGAATTTGATAAGACAAACATGAAAAGAAGATTATACCCTTTTAATGAAAAAAAATAAAAATTCAAAAAATGTGAAAGGACAGTTATGCCCTTACCCTTATTAAGCACATCTGAAGCCACCCTTATTGAGCACATCTGAAGCCTTTTTTCGAGCTTATTCTTCTTCGCAGTTCTTTTTCTTCGTGTTACAAATGTTATGCCCTTACCCTTTTCGGAAAATCAAATTCCCTTCGAGCACATCAGCCCTTTCCGGAGCTTGGATGAGTGGTGTAAAAAATGGTGGGGCAATGGCTTGTGATAGGTTGCATCAGGCGATGGTGTGGCGAGGCGGCGATGGGGTGATGTGAATTAGGGTTTTGTAGAATGGGGTGGGCTGATGGCATGGGCGTTGGTGGATTAGATCGATGATGTGGTGGGTTTGATGGTGGTGATTCGGTGGGCCAGTGGTGGCGACGGGATGGATTCAATAGTGGCGACGGGATGGGTTCGATGGTGGCGATGGGGTGGGCCGATGGTGTCAATTTTTGAAATATTGATTGTCAAATTAAAAAATATAAATTTATACCAATAAATGCATACTATTAAATAATAAGGTTTAAATGATTTCTAAAGAAGTTACATTTTAACTCTCCAATTTTGTCAAGACATAACGGATTATGCAAGTCACGTGCAGCTGAAACCTGGTAGATTTGGTTGTAAGTTTGATAATTAGGATTATGATATTCTTTAGTTGTATGCATGTTTTTAATATATATACTTACAGTTTGCAATAAATTACTCCAATTTTATCTTATTTGGAATTGCAATTAGTTTCAACCGAACATAACTAGGTTTTAGCCGCACTTAACTTGCACAGTTATATTCTCTTTGGTTAAAACTCAAAAATTAAATGTAAATTCCTTTAAAAATAACTTCTTACTTTATAATGTAATGTATCTTTCTTGGTATAGATTCATATTTTTTATTTTCACAATCAATGTATCGAGTTGTACAATTCATTATAAGAAACAAATTTTAAAAATACGGTGACAAAATGTAAACACATACATTAATACTTTTATTTTGACATTATTCAAAAACTTTAAAAATGATACAAACTACAACATTCATTAATAGGAAGAAAAATAAATAGCCAAACTCAATTGTTTGGAATACCCCCTTAAGTGCGATGAGTGTAAAGAAGCTAAGACTCGGGAGAGCAAGGGTAAAGAGAAGAAGGGTGTGGTGGAACTGAAAACCACGTTGATATGAATCTCCTTGCGAAGACTCACGATTGCGGAATTGATAACTTTGTTCTAGTGAAGGGATCTGCAAACCCGCACTATCTCGCACGAAATTCAGGAGTCTAGCCCTCGGGGTACGCCTAACTTCGACTTGCTCTCTAACTAGCCCTCAGGATCAGATTACAAGGTTTACTGATACTTAACTAGCCCTCGGGGTTAAGCAACAATGGATTAGCTCGCAAGCAAAGAGTATGAACTCAAAAGGTTGTATATTTGATTGATGAAAGGTTCTAAGGTAAAAATAATGTTGAATACCACCCCTATTTATAGTACATAGATATGGTCTTCAAAAAATACAAATAAGAAACTGAAAAGGATTATGGCAGCTTTAAGAAGCTAAAACCATATTTAACTGAACTACCTAAAATAAATGGCTATATTCTTCAAGATAAATCCTGAATGAATATTGGCTTATCTAATCTTACCAAATCTAATTCTAATCAAATCATAAATAAATATTCTAAACACTAAAATAAATGCATGACCAAAACATTAATTCTTCAAAGGCCAACATGGCAGAATTAATGGGCCTTATTCTAAAATAAAATAAATGATCACACTACCTCATTAAAAAACCCAATGGGAAAAAGAGTATAGTGTTATCTTCTAAAAATCCTAATAAATAAATATAAATAAATAAACCTAATTCGTATCATTCCCTCCGAGGTCGAAAAGTTTCGTCCTCGAAACGTGAACGATATAAAAATAACTGTAGATCAACGTCCCAAGCCATCCCTGTGAAGAACTGCTAATAAAACGGTGACAAAACGCTGACTAAGCAGTGGTTATATTCTGATGTAACCAAAAACTCGGATTCAACTCGCGAACAAAAGACTGGTCGACGAGAAACTCAATTAAATCGCGAAATATTAATTAACCTGCGATATAATGAGTGACCCGCGAGATGAGAGATGAAGCTGAAACCCGCGCGCGTGTAAAACACGCCCTTCAAGGGCTCTCGCGCGTGGATCTCACTCGCACATGTTGCTGGTTGTGCGTGTGTGACACGCGCCGACTTCTTCTTCGCGAACTTCTCTTCTTCGGCGCTTAACCTACACTGCCGGCGGTCGGAGAACTCTGAATGGCGACGATTCTCGGCTTCGAAAAACCAGGTGCGGCAAGGCGAGCTCACCGGAGAAAGAAATATGGAGGATTCGCCGAGATTTGTCGAAGATGGAGATCGGTGCGGAAGACCGGCGACGATCGGATCTGAAGTTCACAACGAGCTGAGCGGCAGGTTATGGCGACGGAGATTCGGTCGGAACAATGGTGATGATAGCTGCGGATTACGTCGATCGGAGATGGAGATGAGTGGCGGCGGCGGTGATGATTCCGGTGGCGGTGGATGTATGGCGGCGGTGGTGGCTTCAAGAAATTTTTTTTTTTGGTTTTTTTTTTTTTGAAAATAAACTCAAAGAAAGCTTGAAATTCCTGTTGAATTTTCGGTCACCAGGAAATCTTTCGCTTGGCTCTGATACCAACTGATATGAATCTCCTTGCGAAGACTCACGATTTGCGGAATTGATAACTTTGATCTAGTGAAGGGATCTGCAAACCCGCACTATCTCGCACGAAATTCAGGAGTCTAGCCCTCGGGGTACGCCTAACTTCGACTTGCTCTCTAACTAGCCCTCAGGATCAGATTACAAGGTTTACTGATACTTAACTAGCCCTCGGGGTTAAGCAACAATGGATTAGCTCGCAAGCAAAGAGTATGAACTCAAAAGGTTGTATATTTGATTGATGAAAGGTTCTAAGGTAAAAATAATGTTGAATACCACCCCTATTTATAGTACATAGATATGGTCTTCAAAAAATACAAATAAGAAACTGAAAAGGATTATGGCAGCTTTAAGAAGCTAAAACCATATTTAACTGAACTACCTAAAATAAATGGCTATATTCTTCAAGATAAATCCTGAATGAATATTGGCTTATCTAATCTTACCAAATCTAATTCTAATCAAATCATAAATAAATATTCTAAACACTAAAATAAATGCATGACCAAAACATTAATTCTTCAAAGGCCAACATGGCAGAATTAATGGGCCTTATTCTAAAATAAAATAAATGATCACACTACCTCATTAAAAAACCCAATGGGAAAAAGAGTATAGTGTTATCTTCTAAAAATCCTAATAAATAAATATAAATAAATAAACCTAATTCGTATCACACGTACCTTCCTGTGTTTACTGTGTTGTTATCTTTCCACGCGTGGAGGTGTAAGATTTCGGAATACTCCTTATAACTAGGATGTTGATACGTCGTTGATACTCCTATCTTAGTTTTACCAAGTCCTTTTGTTTTACACTTAAAAAAATTGTCATTTTCATCCAACACTTGCACGTAAATTTTCCAGACAATTTAGGGAGGCAATTACATTGACGATTCATTTCTTTAATTGAGATGTTTATCACATGATATTTCCATGTAATTATTACCAGTTTCAATTTATTACCTTGTCATACTATATTATATTATAAATAATTGTCATTCTCATCCATCACTTGTGTGTAATTTGTCTATACAATTAAAGGAGGCGATTAGTTTTGAAGACTTTTTTAGCAATTACAATTTAGGTATGTATGTATACCCATCAGCAATGTAAAATCATACTGGTCATGTATTATATAACATGGATAAGCCCATCTTGGTAACATACTGATGTTTGACACGACCATTTTGTTTTGGCATGAAGGAAAAATAAATAGATGATAAAACGTTTTTTTTTGAAGAAAATGAAATCGATGATGACTATTGATGAATAATGTGCCATCGTCAATTCGATTTAAAAACTAAATTTAGTGAAAAGTTAATCCTTAATAGATGACTCAAATTAAAGAATAACATCTACAAAATCATATGCCCGTCAAAGGGGAAAAATAAGTGAAATGAGAAATAGTCGTCAATAAAGATAACATATAAAGAGAAGTCAGTAGCTTGCCAAACATACAAAAAATAATTAAATATCACAATGAATTAAATTCAAAGGGAGCAAAACACATTTATTATTGTCAACAAACGAAAGACATGGCTCATAGTCATAATACAAGACGCACTCGCATGCACCTTAGACAATAAAGAAGTAATAAAAAGTAATTCAAACTTATTGCACCATCATTATCCAAAAATCAAAGGTCCCCCTTCACAGTGATCTTTGTCCATGATTTCCTTGGTTACTTTGTGTTGAATAAGAAATGAACGAGCATCAATTTATAAAGTAACATCAAGATCTAGTGTACGTTTACAAATAGAAATAAGTTCTTAATGATTCGAGGCTCAATAAAAATATATATAAAAAATTGACAACTGTTTGAAGCGATACTATTACTTCAACGACTCCGATTAAAGTGTTTGTGACAATGATAAATATTTATAAATACACTACCCAATTATTTAGTTTTGTACCTATTAACGAAGACTGTAGTTTGTCTCTTTTTTATTTTGAGAGTTTTGAATAAAATATATAAAAAAGATATTACTAATAGGGAGGGGTTCTATGCACTCCCTTATATTAACTCAAATCTACACTCAAAAATCCTGACCGTAGGATCACATCAGATCAAACCTCTTTTATTATTCCATTGGTTTAATATGATGTGATTCTACGGTCAGGATTTTGAGTGTAGATTTGAGTTAATATAAGGGAGTGCATAGAACCCCTCCCTTACTAATATATTTGTTTATCATATTTTCATTCTTATTATGTACTGTACAATTTTCAAAATGTTGATTGTCAAAATAGAAAATATAAATTTATACCAATAAATATATAATTATAAAGTTTAAATAATTTCTAAAGAAGTTACATTTTAACTCTCTAGTTTTATCAAAACAGAACGGAATTATGCAAGTCACGTGCAGCAGAAACCTGGTTAAAAATTTTATTTATAGCCTAACATTATTTTGGGCAGATAGATTCTTGTGGATTCTTCCCCCAACTAATGAAGAGATCTTGGTGGAATTGCCACATATGATATTGAGCACAATTTTGCAAAGAAATAGCCCACTAGTTTCTCGAGAAGAGACGGGAAAGATGCTCATTACCACTTGACTGAATAGTTGACCCAACTCTCTATTGTTTGAATAAACCCTCCACTTCCATTGGTAGGATTATGATTTTTTTTATGTGTATGCATGTTTTTAATATATATTCTCACAATTTGCAATCAATTACTATAATTTTATCTTATTTGGAATTGCAAGTAGTTTCAACTGCACGTAACCAGGTTTCAGCTGCACGTAACTTGCACAATTATATTCTCTTTGGGTAAAACTAAAAAATTAAAATGTAACAGACTTTAAAAAAATATCTTCTTACATTATAATCTAGCAAGTGTTTGTGAATAATTAGTGTTAATTACCTTTGAAATTATACTGGACCTTCATCCCCATTTTGCCTTTGGACCCTATGCATAAATGAACTTTCAAAACCGAATGGAAAAACCCTACAAACCTAATTCTCCTAAGATACACCAAATGCATTGAATATTGAAGGTAAAAGGCCATGGATAAATAATTTTTATCATCTTTTTCTGCCATTTAGGTCCAAATCAGAGACAACACCAAACACCTTGTTCTGATCAGCAGTACTGGTCAATGCACTGAAGTAGCACCTAAGGTGTAATGATTGTAAATCATCTAAGGCTCAGGAGAGTAAGGGTAAAGGGAAGAAAGGTGTGGCAGAATTAAAAGCCACGTACCTTCCAGTGTTTACTGTACTGTTATATTTCAACGGGTAGAGGTGTTGGATTTTAGAATAGTCCTCACACTCATGCTGCTAGGCACGTTAGGATTCGTCTGGTTACGTTCCTTATAAATGTCCTAGTTTTACTTCTATTTTCTCCCTTTTTAAAATTATTATTATTAGTTTTCATTTATTACCAAGTCATATTGTTATACATTTGAAACAATGTCATTTTCGTCCAACACTTGCACGTAAATTGTCCAGACGATTTAGGAAGGCAATTACATTTGACGATTCATTTCTTTAACTGAGATGCTTGTTACATGATATTTCCCTTCAATTATTAAGAGTTTCAATTTATTACCTAGTCATACTCTCTTACACTTAAAACAATTGTCATTCTCGTTTAACCATTGCATGTCTAGGCACACTCAAAATATAAAGATAAACAATTCGATGGCGGTATGAAGCGGAACCATTACTTCAACGACTCTGATTAGAGTGTTTGTGATAATGATAAAGATTTATATATACACTCCCCAATTATTTAGTTTTGTACCTATTAACGAAGATTATTGCTTGTGTCTTTATAATTTTGAGAGTTTCGATTAATATCTATAAAAAATTTACTTATATATATTTATATTTTTAAAAAAATTATCAGCATTGTTTTTCATATTTTTGTTCTTGTTATATTTTTGAAATATTGATTGTCAAATTAAAAAATATAAATTTATACCAATAAATGCGTACTATTAAATAATAAGGTTTAAATGATTTCTAAAGAAGTTACATTTTAACTCTCCAGTTTTGTCAGGACAGAACGGATTAAGCAAGTCACGTGCAGCTGAAACCTGGTAAATTTGGTTGTAATTTTGATAATTAGGATTATGATATTCTTTAGTTGTATGCATGTTTTCAATATATATACTCACAATTTGCATTAAATTACTCCAATTTATCTTATTTGGAATTGCAATTAGTTTCAATCGAACATAACTAGGTTTTAGTCGCACTTAACTTTCACAGTTATATTCTCTTTGGTTAAAACTCAAAAATTAAATGTAAATTCCTTTAAAAAATAACTTCTTACTTTATAATCTAATGTATCTTTCTTGGTATAGATTCATATTTTTTATTTTCACAATCAATACATCGAGTTGAACAATTCATTATAAGAAACACATTTTAAAAATACAGTGACGAAATGTAAACACATACATTACTAATTTTATTTTGACATTATTCAAAAACTTTAAAAATAATACAAACTACAATATTCATCAATAGGAAGAAAAATAAATAGCCAAACTCAATTGTTTGGAATACCCCCTTAAGTGCGATGACTGTAAAGAAGTTAAGACTCGGGAGAGCAAGGGTAAAGAGAAGAAGGGTGTGGTGGAACTAAAAACCACGTACCTTCCTGTGTTTACTGTACTGTTATCTTTCCATGCGTGGAGGTGTAGGATTTCGGAATACCTCTTATAACTAGGCCGTTGATACGTCGTTGATACTCCTATCTTGGTTTTACCAAGTATTTTTGTTTTACACTTCAAACAATTGTCATTTTCGTCCAACACTTGCACATAAATTTTCCAGACAATTTAGGGAGACAATTTAGGGAGGCAATTACATTTGACGACTCATTTCTTTAATTGAGACGCTTATTACATGATATTTCCCTTTAATTATTACCTGTTTCAATTTATCACCTTGTCATAATCTATTACATTTAAAATAATTGTCATTCTCATCCATCACTTGCGCGTAATTTTTCTATACAATTAAAGGAGGCGATTACTTTTGAAGACTTTTTTAGAAATTACAATTTAGGTATGTATGTATACCTATCCGCGATGGAAAATTATACTGGTCATGTATTTTATAACATGGATATGCCCATCTTGGTAACATACTGATGTTCGGCATGGCCATTTTGTTTTCGCATGAAGGGGAACATAAATAGATGATAAATGGTGTTTTGAAGAAAATGAAAGCGATGAAAACTATTGATGAATAATGTGTCATCGTCAATTTGATTTTTTAAAAAAATTAGTGGAAAGTTAATCTTAAATAGATGACTCAAATTAAAGAATAACATCCACAAAATCATATGTTCTTCAAAGGGGAAAAACAAGTGAAATGAGAAATAGTCGTCAATAAATATAACATATAAAGAGAAGTCAGTAGCTTGCCAAACATGCAATTTTTTTTTTGAATATCACAATGTATTAAATCCAAAGGGAGCAAAACACATTTATTTTTGTCAACAAACAAAAGACTTGGCTCATAGTCATAATACACAATGCACTCGCATGCAGCTTGGACAATAAAGAAGTAATAGAAAGTAATTCAAACTTATGCATATAAGAAATAGTACTGTAGATTACATGTCCAAACCGAGTATGCTAGTGTTCATAAAATGCTGAAGATTTATTAATGCATACACACATATAAAAACAAGTAAATTTGCACCATCATTAACTAAAAATCAAAGGCCCCCCTTCACAGTGATCTTTGTCCATGATTTCCTTGGTTACTTTTATTGAATACGAAATGAATGAGCATCCAAATATAAAGTAACATCAAGATCTAGTGTAAGTTTACAAATAGACATAAGTTCTTAATGATTCGAGGCTCAATCAAAAAATATATATAAAAAAATCGACGATGGTTTGAAGCAACACCATTACTTCAATGACTCTGATTAAAGTGTTTGTGATAATGATAAATATTTATAAATAGACTTCCTAGTTATTTATTTTTGTACCTATTAACGAAGACATTAGTTTGTCTCTTTCTTATTTGGAGAGTTTTGAATAAAATCTATATAAAATATATTACTAATATATTTGTTTAAGTTTTATCACAATTATTTTTCATATTTTCGTTCTTATTATGGATTGTACAATTTTCAAAATGTTGATTGTCAAAATAGAAAATATAAAATTTATACCAATAAATATATAATTATAATTTTTAAATGGTTTCTAAAGAATTTACATTTTAGCTCTCGATTTTTATCAAAATAAACGGAATTATGCAAATCACATGCAGCAGAAACCTGGTTAAGAGTTTTATTTGGAGTGTAACATTATTTTACGCAGATAAATTCGTGCGGATTCTTCCCCGAACTAATGAAGAGATCTTGGTGGAATTGCCACATATGATATTGAGCACAATTTTGTAAAGAAATAACCCACTAGTTTCTCAAGAAGAGACGGGAAAGATGCTCATTATTACATGATTGAATAGTTGACCCATCACGTTGTTGTTTGAAGAAACCCTCCACTTCCATTGATATTTTTTCACGAAAGATTAAGATATTTTTAATGTGTATGCATGTTTTTAATATATATTCTCACAATTTGCAATCAATTACTATAGTTTTATCTTAATTGGAATTGCAAGTAGTTTCAATTACACGTAACTAGGTTTCAGCCGCACGTAACTTGCACAGTAATATTCTCTTCGGGTAAAACTCAAAAATTAAAATGTAACTGTCTTTAAAATATATCTTCTTACATTATAATCTAACAAGTGTTTGTGAATAATTTAGGATTAATTACCTTCAAAATTATACTGGACCTTCGTCCTTGTTTTCCTTTGGACCCTATGCATAAATGAACATTCAAAACAAAAATGGAGAAACCCTACAAGCCAAATTCTCCTAAGATACACCAAATGCACTGAATATTGAAGGTATAAGGCTATGGACAAATAATGCTTACCAGCTTTTTCTGCCATTTAGGTCCAAATCAGAGACAACACCAAACACCTTGTTCTGATCAGTAGTACCAGTCAATGCAGTGAAGTAGCGCCTAAAGTGTGATGATTGTAAAGAATATAAGGCTCAGGAGAGTAAGGGTAAAGGGAAGAAGGTTGTGGTAGAATTGAAACTCACGTACCTTCCTGTGTTTACTGTGTTGTTATCTTTCCACGCGTAGAGGTATTGGATTTTGGAATAGTCCTCACACTCATGTTGCTAGGCATGTTAGGCTGGATCGTCATCTGGTTACGTTACCTTATAATTAGGTAGTTGATACGTCCTAGTTTTACTTCTATTTTCTCCCTTTTAAAAATTATTATTATTAGTTTCCATTTATTATTTAGTCATATTGTTTATACATTTGAAACAATGTCATTTCGTCCAACACTTGCACGTAAATTGTCCAGACAATTTAGGGTGGCAATTACATTTGATGACTCATTTATTTAACTGAGACGCTTGTTACATGATATTTCCCTTTAATTATTATCAGTTTCAATTTATTGCCTAGTCATACACTCTTACACTTATAACAATTGTCATTCTCGTCCAACACTTGCACGTCTAGGCACAATCAAAATATAAAGATAAGGAATTCGATGACGGTATGAAGCGGAACCATTACTTGAACGACTCTGATTAAAGTGTTTGTGATAATGATAAATATTTATAAATATACTTCCTAATTATTTAGTTTTGTACCTATTAACGAAAACATTAGTTTGTCTCTTTATTATTTTGAGAGTTTTGAATAAAATCTATATAGAAAATATTACTAATATATTTGTTTATGTTTTATCACAGTATTTTTTCATATTTTCGTTCTTATTATGGATTGTACAATTTTCAAAATGTTGATTGTCAAAATAGAAAATATAAAATTTATACCAATAAAAATATAATTATAATTTTTAAATGATTTCTAAAAAAGTTACATTTTAGGTATCGAGTTTTATCAAAACAGAACAAAATTATGCAAGTCAAATGCAGTAGAAACCTAGTTAAGAGTTTTATTTAGAGTGTAACTTTATTTTAGGCAGATAGATTCGTGCAGATTCTTCCCCCAACTAATGAAGAGATCTTGGTGGAATTGCCACACATGATATTGAGCACAATTTTGCAAAGAAATAACCCACTAGTTTCTCGAAAAGAGACGGGAAAGATGCTCATTACCATTTGATTGAATATTTGACCCATCTCGTTGTTGTTTGAAGAAACCCTCCACTTCCATTGGTATTTTTTCATGAAATGATTATGATATTTTTAATGTGTATGCATATTTTTAATATATATTCTCACAATTTGCAATTAATTACTATAGTTTTATCTTAATTGGAATTGCAAGTAGTTTCAATTGCACGTAACTAGGTTTCAGCCGCACGTAAATTGCACAGTTATATTCTCTTTGAGTTAAACTCAAAAATTAAAATGTAACTGTCTTTAAAAAAATTATCTTCTTACATTATAATCTAACAAGTGTTTGTGAATAATTTAGGGTTAATTACCTTCAAAATTATACTGGACCTTCGTCCCCATTTTTCCTTTGGACCTATGCATTATTATTATTATTTTAATGAAAACACCCGAGGGTGGGGGATGGTGTATTAGAGGTTCCCCAAGCCTCCATCAAAACGAGTAAAAATTTACAGACAGATAAGCCATAGTTTGTGATAAGGCAACATGGTTGCCACCCAAAAGTCCTACTAGTTTCTAAATGAAGTACTTGTGTAACAACTATCCTAGCAAAAGAATGATAGATGATGAAGTTGCGATCCGAAGGTGAGAATCTCCACCCCTTGTGTTAATTCTCACCTCCAGCCAGGCAACTTCAAATACAAGTGGTAATAGTCTACAGTTACAGAATTCAAGATACAAAAGTCCTGAAAAGCAGATTCTGATCACACTCAAGTATGTGCAGAGCATGAAATGTGAAAGTCCAGTAGAGTGAAACTGAAAGGAGATGAAAATCCCTCCTAACCTCCAGACCGTTTTATGAGGAGAACTCCCCTAATGAGAACCAGCAGTAGGCTTCCAATAGGAGAGGATGGTCTGCACAGTGAAGAATTCTTGAGCCGCGGATGACTCGCAAAAGATGATAAGTAACAAGTATAAGAACAGATCCTGCACCTGCATGAAAGAGTCTTAATTAGCAGTATCAGTCCTTAGGAAAAGTATTCTAGTGAACTCTAACTTGAGGTATATGTGCCCTATCTAATGCAATGAGGCCCTCAATATGTTGGGGAATGGTACTAAGATGCAGACATTGGAGGTGGCAGGTGTGATGCTTTGCAATAGCATTTGCAACAGAGTTACCTTCCCTAAAGACATGATTAAGATGAGCACAGCCTAATAGAGCATTAACTTTATAAGCCAAATCAAAGAGGTTCCAGTTAGCAGAGTAAGGGTAATTGATCATGTTAACAGCCAACCTACAGTCGGTTTCAAAAAAGCAATTATGGCCTATATCAGACAATCTTTCACATGCAAACAGAATGGCCTTCACTTCGGCTTCTAGCGGTGAAGCAGCAGAGATGGAGGCCGAAGCTATATTAATCAATTCACCCGAACTATCTCGGACAACCATCCCAACTGCTGCCTTATCAGGATACCAAGAGGCATCAATATTAATTTTGATTGACCCTAAAGGAGGTCTCTCCCACAAAACAGTAGCTATGTTAGGCTTAGGAGGAGGTCTAATAAAAGGGATCCAATGACTGAAAGGAGAAGCAATAGCCGAATGTGAGAAGTAAGTCCTTGGAGTAGTTAGGAGCGCCAGTTTAATTAAGTCATGAACTTCCTTGGAGATTAGTTCGGAGGAGAATGGCTTATTATCATATATGAACCTATTCCTAGCTTTCCAAAGCGACCAACAAGTAAGAGAAGGTATGATTTTGCAGACAAAATGCTTCCAGCTAACCAGATCCTTGGTATTCCAGAAAATGAAGAATCTTTTAGTAAGAGAATGACTAGGGTTTAGATGAAAGTGGATTATCGAAGCTATGTTTCCCCAGACAGCCTGAGCAATATGACATGAAATAAAGAAATGCTGAATTGAGTCTGAATTAGAACAAGCCGGGCACTTAGAAGCTAAACTGAACCCTAAGGTAATAAGCACTTCATCAAAGGGAAGAAAGGATTGCAACATTTTCTATGTAAATATTGAGATCTTTTTTTGCAAAGCATTATTCCAAATGAATTTACATACAGGAAAGTTACCTGTTCCATGAGTGAGAGCCCTATAGGTTGATTTAGATGTGAAGTTACCTGAGACCTCAGCCTTCCAAATCAATCTGTCATCTCTATCAGTAACCAGTACAGCTTCCTGAAGAAAAGATAAAGTATCATGTTCCAATAAAGAACCAATCTGAGGTAGTATAATGACCTGTTATTGATGAAATCTGCCACAGACAGATATGGCATTGCAGCTACTATATGCTCCGGGATGATAGTACATAGAGGATCCCGAGGGCACCAATTAGCTAACCAGAAATTACAAGTACCCTTCCCATGAATAATTACTGAGTTATGCTCTGCAAAAGGGGTAATAGAAAGAATTCTCTTCCATGTTACAGATTTCCTATGGGACAGAGGAAGGGCCCAGAGCAGCTTTGACCAAAGAGTGAACCCTAATTGGCTTTTCCACCAAAGTTTAGATGAACAGGTATCAATTATGGCCCTGACCGATCTAAAACCAAGTCCATTTGAATCAGTTGAAATCGAAATGTCAGACCATTTTTTCCAGATTTTATTATTTTTACCATTTGATTCCCCCCAAAAGAATCTAGCTAATCTTTTCTCAAATGTTCGAATTATTATTTTAGGGGGATTAGTAACTGCCCATAGATGCTGAGGTAAAGAGTACAGGCAATGTTTAATTAAAACCAGCTTGCCCCCAGCACTTAGCCACCTATTCTTCCAGCTTTGGAGCTTAGAATCCAGGTTAGCCATTAGAGGTTGGAAATACCTTTTTAGGGTTCTTCCCAAAAAAATGGGACAGCCAAGGTACGTGAATGGGAAAGAACCTTTTTTTGATTTTCAAAATGGACTTAACCTGAGTACTCTTTAATAATGAGGCCCTTTTACTAAGATAAAATTCTGATTTATCGAAGTTAAATTTTTGTCCTGAAGTCACCTCAAAGACATCTAAAAAGGTTTTTATTCTTATGAGATTGGACTTAGATGCTTGCATAAAGATAATGGTGTCATCCGCATACATTAAATGGGATACAGCAGGAATTGAGGCAGGTAATTGGAAATGAGAAAGCCTACTGTTAGAAAATATGTAGGATAAACTTCTTGAGAAAGCTTCAGTAAAAATATTAAAAAGAAAAGGAGAGAGTGGATCACCTTGTTTAATCCCTCTAGTAGCTTTAAAGAAGCCTACTGGATTCCCATTTAGAAGAACTGAAAAATGTGCCTGTGATAAGTTACTCATAACTGCAGTTAAAAAGTTACCATTAAAATCAAATTTAACTAAAATCTTCCTAACGAACTGCTAGTTGACTCTATCAAAGGCTTTCATTAAATCTAATTTCAAAATACAATTAGGAGCTCTGTTCTTCTTATCAAGGAATATGACCATTTCCTATAGATATAGTATGTTATCAGAATTGTCTCTCTTCTTCAAAAATGAAGATTGGTTAGGAGAGATCAGGGTGTCCATATAAGGCCTTAGCCTTTCCATAAGAACCTTGGAACAGATTTTGTTAAGTACATTAGATAAACTGATAGGTCTAAAATCCCCAAAATGGCAAGGTGTTGCTTTCTTGGGAATGAGTGTAATCCATGTACTAGATATCCCTTTCGGGATGTTAGAACCTAAGATGAAATCATTGACTGCCTCCATAAGATCTTGTTTAATAAAGGACCAACATTTATTGTAGAACTTAGGTGTGAAACCGTCTGGCCCTGGACTGCTGTTACTGTTTAAGCTTTTAATTACAGTTTCTAAATCAGATTCCAACATAGGAGCAGCTAAAGCTTGGTTATCCGAGTCATTTAAAATTTTGGGGATTTGGCTAAGAAAGTGAGAGGAGAAAGTATCTTCAGTATTTTGGTCAGGCTCAGTTAATAGATCAGAATAAAAGGCAATTGCCTCATTCTGAATTTCAGTTTGTGTGTTTAACCATTGACCAGTTGAATTTTTAATTTTATTAATCTGCATCTTACAATTCTTCTCTTTAACTACCTTATGAAACAATTGTGTATTATTATCCCCCAATTTATGCCATTTAAGTCTCGCTTTCTGTTTCCAAAACTTTTCTTTCTCCTTAAAGGCCCTAAGCAATAAAGCTTTTTTCTGGTTTAGCTTAACAAGTTCAGACAGATTTGGATTTAAATCAAAAGCAAATTCCTGGATTCTTAATGCTTCCTCAGCTAGTGTAACATTGGAATCAATATTGCCAAAAGACTCTCTGTTCCATGTTTTAATTACTCTTTTTAGCCTAATCAATTTTAAGTAGAATCTAATCATACCTTTTTCCTGGATAGGTTTTTCCCAATTTTCCTGAATTAAGCCAATAAGCTCTGTCCTTTGGAACCAGGCATTAATAAATCTGAAAGGCTTAGGATATGAGGGAATTAAGTTGGACAACTGGAGGAGGAGAGGTGAGTGGTCCAAAGTATGCCTATTAAGAATCTGGATGGAGGAAGAGGGAAATTTGGAGCTCCATGCTAAGGTACAAAGTCCTCTATCTAATCTTTTAGAGGTAGGGTTTCTAAGCCTAGAGTTACACCAAGTGAACAGATTACCTACTGTGTTTATTTCCTGAATACCATTGGAGTTAATCCAGGTATTAAAGTCTCTAATGCTTCTAAGAGCCGGGTTAGATGACCAGCTATATTCAGACACATTAGTAATTGTATTAAAATCCCCTATGAAAATAGTGTCACCCTTAGAAATCGGCTCTAAATCTTTCCATAATGCTTTTCTACCTTCTCTGTTTCTTAAAGCATAAATGAAAACAGCCTCCATACAAAGATTGAAAGAGTGGTGAGATATGTCAACATGCATAAATTGGTCATGAGAAGTTATAAGTGAAACAGTGAGGTAATGAGACCACATTAGCCAAATTTTCCCATTAGGAAGGGCCAGACAATTGGAAAATTTAAGAACAGTCATATATGAGTGAATTTTTGAGTTGTCATGCATAGGTTCAATTATGCATAGCAACTGGATTTTCTTAAGTTTAAGCAGATTAGATAGTCTAAGCATTGATGTTTCTATACCACGGAGATTCCAAACCAGAAAATTAATGTTAACTGTATCTATCATATTTCACCTGATTTATTACCTCTTGTAGCCGATCTTAATAGCATCTTATTCAGTTGGTTAAGATAGGTAATCTTTTTATTTTTATCCTTACCTTGGTGATCAAACTTACCCAAGCGCTCTGGATCAGGAGTACCATCCGAAATTTGTTGCTCATAGGTATCCAGATCTAAGTCCTCATGTATTGTGTCACTGGATCCTTCCTGATCCTAAGTGTGAAGACCATCTTCCTGCAAAACAGAGAATCTGTTTGACATCTTTCCATGTAGGGAAAGTGTAGGATTAGAAAAAGAGTCCTTCATAGAGAAGCGAAATAAACCAATTTGAAGATCATCTTTAGCATAAGACTTCAGTACTGGTTTTGAGTTTGCAGTAGCCTTTAATAACCTAGTGGTAGAGTTATCTGGGCTCACTATGGGGTGAATTTCTTATGCCTGAATTCTACCAGTAGCAGGAGTTGTAGGAGGCTCTATTGTAGTATTAGATTGAAAGTGAAGATCAAGGCTTCTACCAGCCTTAACAGGATTAGAAGTGGAAGGGTCATTAAGAGAATCAGAGATCAGAGGTGGTAGCTCACATTTTTTTCCCGTTTCCTGCCACTGAGGGTTAGGTTGAACCTGAATTCTGTTGGTTTCCTCTATCCTGACATTAGTATTTTGGGAGTTAACTCTACATTGGCCTAAGGAATGACCTAGTTTAGCACAATGGCTACAATAGAGAGGAATATCTTCAAACTCAATTGGATACTTCCTATTATTAGAGATTGAACCAAGTCTAATGTAATGAGACAAAGGCTTCATTAGATCAATTTCAACACAGAATTTAATGGCTGAAGGCCTGGTAAGCATCTCAGTTGCAAAATCATTTTTTATAAAGTTGCCTATACTATTTCCAATGGCCTCAATAGATGCAGAATTATAGTAATACAGAGGTACTTCCCTGATCGTACACCAAATTGGAACAATAGGAGATTCTTTTTGTGTGGAGAACTCAGGTGTCCACTTGAGCATCTTAAGCAAAACGCCATTGAAGTTCCATATACCCTTCATCCAACAACGTTGGTAGTCGTTGACCTGCTCAAATCTGATTAGAACGTGTTTATAATCTAGAGACCCTAATTGATACTTACCGTCGAACCCAATAGTTTTGAGGGCTACCTCCATCTGATCCATAGTAAATCTGCCCTTAGTAAACTTACCGACCAAAGCATTGGAATAGTGAGCCGATAAAGTAGCAATTTGCTCGTCAGAGTACAAGCAGGCAGGGTCACCTAGATGGGAGGACTTAGGGATTAGTTCAGGGTTATTTGGGAGCTGTGTTGAAAGGGGAGGGGATTTGGTTTGAAGAGCTGCAGCAAAGGTTTTAGGAGGGGGAGGATGATTAGAAGTGGAAGCCGCCATATCGACCGGCGAGATTAAGCCCCGCACAGAGGCGAAGCAGCCAGAAGCAGCAGCCGAAAGATCGTTGCCGGCAAATAACGGTCAGAAAAGAGGGGTTGAGGAAGAGCTAGTGGAAAATCACACACACAATCGCACACAATCGCACACTAGACCTATGCATTATTGAACATTCAAAACAAAAATAAACCCTAGAAGCCAAATTCTCCTAAGATACACCAAATGCATTGAATATTGAAGGTACAAGGCTATGGACAAATAATTCTTACTAACTTTTTCTGCCATTTAGGTCCAAATTAGAGACAACCCCAAAGACCTTGTTCTGATCAGTAGTACAAGTCAATGCAGTGAAGTGCGACTAAAGTGTGATTGATTGTAAAGAATCTAAGGCTCGGGAGAGTAAGGGTAAAGGGAAGAAGGGTGTGGCGGAATTGAAAGCCACGTACCTTCCTGTGTTTACCGTGCTGTTATCTTTCCACACGTAGAGGTGTTGGATTTTGGAATAGTCCTCACACTCATGCTGCTAGGCACGTTAGGCTAGATCGCCATCTGATTACGTTACCTTATAATTAGACAGTTGGTACGTCCTAGTTTTACTTCTATTTTCTTCCCTTTAAAAATTATTATTATTAGTTTCCATTTATTACCAAGTCATTTTGTTATACATTTGAAACAATGTCATTTTCGTCCAACATTTGCACGTAAATTGTCCAGATGATTTAGGGAGGCAATTATATTTGATGACTCATTTCTTTAATTGAGAAGCTTGTTACATGATATTTCTCTTTAATTATTACCTGTTTCAATTTATTACCTAGTCATTATATCTCACACCAGGGGGAGGCTCTTCATAATGCACATATGGCTGATAATATAGCAGTCTGAAGGGCTAATGCGCATATTGTAAAGTACGTGTGACAACACCATGCATTCCATGGAAATCTATAGTTTCACCATCTCCATGGAAACCCTCTGTAATTGTTAGGGGCTGTCATGGCTGGTCAATCAGGGTCACTGTCCTGCGAAAGTACCACTCCATGTATTCTCGACTGGGTGTGTATGGATCCGCACACCCAAGTGTATTTATTTTTTGATCGGATTGACATTCTCAAGCATCGAGATATCTTCTGAGTTCCACATGCCAATCCAGGCCAGACCTTTCTCGACGGTCTCTAGTATGAAGTAGTTTATACTCATCCCTAGTGACCAACTAGGTGGGTATTGGCTGGACTAGGCCGAACTGCCTAAGAACATTATGTGCATGATGGTACTCCATGACATGCCAGCAAATGAGGTCAATGCAAAGTAGCCAGTTGTTGCTACCAGCTCTACAGTACCACGGGAGTTGTTCCACGACATCCTCCATGTATGGTTGCCAAATAAACTGAAATAACAGGCAGGTGTTGCGGTTAGGTAACTAAAACCATTTCCCCCACCAAGTCAATGAAAGGAGTATCCGAATTGGCCTATACCTGGATGTCATTGAGAGATGCCAGCTGGTCACGGTACACTTTCAATACATGCATCAGTGATTGTGATAAATCGTACCGAGCTCTCCACCTATGAGTAACATAGTGAATTATATTAGCCATTTGTTGGAATTGCATGTGGTTTAACAAGTTTGTCCTGACTAATTCAACACGTACCGGGACCCAAGAGCACTCATCGTGACTGTCACTGGTAGTCGTTCGGCAGGTCGGATGGATGGAATGCGTTCCATGCCCACAACTGCCAATAATTAAAATAAAATGAAATATAAAGTAATATTATGGACATTATGTACAACTGACTAGATTGAGCAACAATTTTACATGTTGCATGACAAGTGGCCCAGATATGAATTTAACTTGTGGGATTGCAGCATCACATAAGCACTTGTACAAGTGTGCTAGAATGACACTCCCCCAAATGTACTGATGTGTTGCACCTAGATTTATCAGTATCGACAAGTAGAGCAAATGGATTAGGTGGGCGGACATTTTTTACATGAGCATTCCCCCAAGCAGCAGCAGAATGAAAACCCTAGCCCGCTGTTGACATTGTACCTCAGTTGGATCAATAGGGAATGGACTGTGAAATAAGTTTCCTAACCAGCTGGCCCTAATGTGACTCCCTCTCATAGCACTGGGGTCTGGTGTAGCACCCAGGTAGTCTGTGCACACTCTCTGTCAGTCCTTTATATGCTTACTAGTGTCTACACCTGTGACTAGGATGCCATTGATTGGATGACCCCATAGGATCCCTACATCCTGCAAAGTGACCGTAGTCTCCCCCATCGGCAGGTGAAATTTGTGCATCTCCAGTCGCCAACGCTCCACTAGGGTAGTGATGAGGGAATGGTCAATGTGTATGGGTGCAGAATTCAAGAGTCCTTGGAATCTAGCTTCATGCATAGGGCGCATAACTCTATCAGGCATTCGTTCAATCCATTATACCTCATCGCACCACCTCACCTAGAGTGCCTCATCCTCTAAATGATTGTTGTACAATACACGAGCACGATGCTACTGATGAAGGTACAACAAATCCTCCTTAATGGGTTCTAGATTATACATCGTGTGTCCATGTTCACAATTATAATCACATGTCAAAATTAATTATTCAAGGTTACCACAAATATATGTAATACTACAAAATGTGATACATATTCGACAAATAAAAGTAATACTACAGCATGCGATAAATATAGAGTCCCTGGAATCTAGCTTCACGCACAGAGCGCATAACTCTATCAGGCATTCGTTCGATCCAGTATGCCCCATCGCACCGCCTCACATGCAGTGCCTCATCCTCTAAATGATTGTTGTACAATACACGAGCACGATGCTCCTGATGAAGGTACAACAAATCCTCCTTAATGGGTTCTGGATGATACATTGTGTCTCTGTTGACAATTATAATCACATGTAAAAATTAATTATTCAAGATTACCACAAATACACGTAATACTACAATATGTGATACATATTCGACAAATAAAAGTAATACTACAGCATGCGATAAATATTCCACATTACAAAGGTAATACTACAAGTAATACTACTAAGAAATTACAAACAAAAGAAATTACAAACACCATATTACAAACAGGACACTAAGCACGACCTCGCCTACAGACGCCTCAAGATTCGCCCGGCACCCTCTCATCCATCTGATTCATTATCCTTCTCTCCGCAAACTGACCACGCCTCCTATTGCAAAACTTTTCAACATCAAGAATCAACCTCCAACTGGCACATTGCCAAAATGATGGATCTCTTACAGGTATGAAACTCTGACTATATTGTTGCACATAGGTGGTCATGTGATAAACCTTGTCACATAGACTAGAAGGATCGTCATGCCTATGCCGACAGACGGCCAATGCGTGGAAACAAGGGAAATGGAATATTTGCCATTCCTGACAAGTACATTCCTTTCCCCGGTATTTGACTATGTACTGTCTTTCACTGATGCTCCCATCAACGGTCCTTGTCACTACCCTATAAGTCTGCAATGCATGACCAAACAAGGTGACGATATGTCCATGTGCCCATGTATCTTGCTTCTGAAACTTTTTCCAATTCCTGCTAGGGAACACAAATCTAGACAAATGAACAAGAATTTAGAGTCCAAAAATTGGTCTGTGAACACATAACCAACTGTAATGAATTAGGGAAGTACCTCCAATTTGCGGCGTCCATTACCCTTTGGGCAAATATTTCAACTGTTCACTCGAATGTCGCTTTGACACACGCAGTTATCGGAAGATGACGTGCACACCGTAAACAGTTTTTGTAACTCTTTGACAAATTCGTTGTGAGAATTCCCTAATGTCGATCACCCTCATCAAAGGCAAGGCACCACTTACTCCTATCTTGCTGCACCAACCAATCCCAAGCAGATGGATCGATACTCTCCAACTCCTTGTACTCCCTCCACCTACTCTCTCATCTGGCACCACCAAGCTGCCAAACCAGAGTCTTCAAAAGTGCATTCTTGAACCTCCGGCTATCAGCAGTAAGGAAGTTGGACTGAAAATGACGCAAGCAAAATTGGTGGTATCCAGCTGGCTCAATCCATTCCTCCATATGTGTCATTGCATTTATAATTCCATCATGGCGATCTAATATAATACAGATTCGCCTGCTATCAGCACCAACCACGTAGAGACGCAGTCTCTGCATGAACCAGTTCCAACTCTCATTAGTTTCTACGTCAACTATTGCATAAGCGATGAGGAGTATGTAGTCGTTTGCGTCGTGCGTCACAGAAACTAGCATTGTGGCCTTGTATGCACCTCTCTGCATGAACCAATCTAACTCTCATTAGTTTTTGCGTTGACTATTGCATAAGCGGTGGGGAGTATGTAGTTGTTTTCATCGTGCGTCACGACAACTAGCATCGTGGCCTTGTATGCACCTCTCAAATGAGTGCCATCCACACTTATCACCGGCCTGCAGTGGCCGAAAAGCATCAATTGCCTAACCAAATGCCCAAAAAACAAATTTAAATTTCCTACACCCGTGCTCGTGTATTCTGTCAGGTACGTTAGCCCAATCAACAATGGTGCTTGGATTAGCCCTGACAAGCTCATCCATATACGTTGGCAACTGTTCAAATGATTCCTTCCAAGTTCCGAATACCATGTCAATTGCTTCTGTCGAGCATACCACGCATTCTTATAGGAAATGGTGACATTGAACTCCGTCTTCACTTGAGCTTGTCCATCTTTCACTGTGTATGAAGGGTTTACATCGATGTGGTGGAGAATTGAACGGGCAATCATCACCAATGTCAGGTTAATATTACCCGTTGATTGACCAGCACCAACACAAACATGCCTACTTGTCCATTCAGTGCTCTTCCACATGCCATGTGATGCCTTTCTGGAAGCTCTAGCAACCCAATGACAATTATCAGTTCCTTCAACAACGTCCTTGCATTTTGCATACCAAATGCCACTTCACCAGTCGCTTGAACATAACTAGAAACTCTGGCACCACAATTAGTTGGGTCATAGCCATCCTCACCAGGGCCCCCATAATCCCTAAAGTAGGCCTCTATATCAAGATTCGCCAGAATATGGAACGGTGTGAATACATTGTTCTTGCACACCACTTGTTCATCATCGTCCACAGGATTCGAATCAGTTGATAAGGAACGATTATCTTCACTTTCTTCATCAAGTTCAGCTTCCTCACCATCGTCTTCGCTAACAACATGTCGAACGATATGATCGCCAATTTTACCCACATAATCATTATCGAAGACATTCGGGTCCTCATGATCCACACCGTATATACCACCACTTGTGAACGGCTGAGCACAATCCACGTGAAATACGCACTGGGTTGGCTGGACTCACCGATGACAACCTCGGCAATAGACAGGGGGTGGTAAACTTGGTAAAGTGGTAAAGTTCTGCATGTTGCTCAACAACGACATGAACGTGCTTGACCGTGCCTCGACAATGGTGCTTGTCAACTTCTCCATAATAATGTACAAAACCGTTGAAGCCAATGACAATCGATCAATAATGTTGAAGAAGAATGCGGTAAACTCATCATCTTCCACATTATAACACTGATAGTATGCAGCCGAACGAATCAGCTCAGGATAATGGTAATATATTTTCAACATATACACCTCACTCGCAATACCAAGCCTTGTGACGATTAAATCAACTAACTCGGAGTGATTTAACCTCCTCTTGAGAGTCATGTTCTGATCCAGTATAGGAGGATCATAATACACACCCACAGTCAAATCAAACTTAATCTGACCCACTTTGTACATATACACCGTCAAAAAAATTGTACAACTGCATTATACAAATACATAACTTTTAATTCCTTTTAATTCGATATTCAGAAACATGGTTTTATTCAGAAACTTAATTCGATATTTCCTACTCTTTGGCATTCATCATAAGATTTGCAAAAGGTGTATGCATACTTATTCAATGTAGGCCAATAAAACGCACTTTCTAAAACTTTCCTAGTGGTCCTCTTTACTCCAAAATGACCTCCACATGCATGAGAATGACAAAATTCAAGAATTGAGTGTACTTCACTATCATTGACACATCTCCTAACAACTTGATCTGCACAATGTCTCCACAAAAAGGGATCATCCCACACATAATACTTAGCATCACTCTTTAATTTATCCTTTTGGGCCATAGAGAAATGAGGAAAGAACTTACCGGCGACAAGAAAATTTACAATGTCGGCATACCACGGTTGGAGATCCCTAATGATGAACAATTGTTCATCAGGGATTTCCTCTCGTAGTTGCTCCTTCACTGCAGGATTTACCTCATTATCTTCGCATGGAGTCAACTGACTCAAATGATCGGCCACAAGATTTTCCGCGTCCTTCTTGTCTCGCACCTCCAACTCAAATTCGCTCAAAGGCAGGATCCACCTAATCAATCTTGGCTTGGCATCTTTCTTCGTCATTAAATGATGAAGCGTTGCATGGTCAGTGTACACAATAACTTTTGTACCAAGCAAGTAAGATCAAATTTTTTCTAAAGAAAATACCACTGCCAGCAACTCCTTTTCGGTGGTGAAATAGTTTCTTTGGGCCTCATTGAGAGACATTGATGCATAGTAGATGGCGTGAGGTGCTCTCCCCACCCTTTGACCAAGAACCGCTCCAACGGCGTAATCACTAGCATCACACATAATCTCAAAAGGAAACGACAAATCCGGGGGTTGTATGATAGGGGACGAGACTAACCTTCCTTTCAATGTATCAAAGGCCCCTTTGCACCCCTCATCCATCACAAATTCCACTTCCTTTTGCAACAATTTGCACAGAGGAGATGCTATCTTCGAGAAGTCCTTGATGAACCGGTGATAGAATCCTGCATGGCCAAGAAAAGAGCGCACTTCGCGCACATTAGTAGGATAAAGCAAAGTTTAAATTGTGTCTATCTTTGCCGTGTCAACCTCAATACCCTTAGAGGAGACGACATGGCCTAAGACAATGTCTTTCTCTACCATAAAATGACACATCTCAAAATTTAGCACAAGATTAGTATCAATGCAACGTTTAAGAACTTGTGCCAAATTTTCTAAACAATTGTCAAAAGAATTCCCATGAATGGTCAAAAATTTTTACAATGTCGGCAATACCTCAACAAAGTTTTTTACAAATTCTGAGAAAATGCTTACCATACACCTTTGGAAAGTTGCGGGGGCGTTACAGAACCCGAAAGGTATACGCCGGTAAGCAAACGTACCAAAGGGGCACGTGAAGGTGGTCTTTTCTTGGTCTTCCGAGGCGATAACCACTTGAAAGTACCCCGAGTACCCATCCAAAAAGCAATAGAAGAGGTGGCTTGCTAACCTCTCAAGCATTTGATCAATGAATAGCAATGGGAATTGATCTTTCCAGGTTTTCACGTTTAGCCTTCGTTAGTCAATGCAAACGCGTCACCCGTTTTGAACTCGGGTGGGCACCATTTCACCCTTCTCCTTTTCAACCACCGTCATCCCACTCTTCTTTGGTACCACTTGAGTTGGACTCACCCATTTGCTATCCGAGATTGGATAGATCATGCTCGCTTGGAGTAACTTGAGGATTTCCGCCTTTACTACCTCCATCATAGGCGGGTTTAAATGACGTTGGGGTTGTCGCACGGGTCTTACACCTTCTTCTAGAAAAATTCTAAGCATGCAAGTGGATGAACTTATGCCTTTGATATCGGCAATAGTCCATCCAATTGCTTCCTTGTTCTCCCGTAACACCACCGTCAACTTTTCTTCTTGCTCCTTGGTGAGCTTGCTTGAAATGATAACCGGAAGCATCTTCCCTTCCCTAAGAAATGCGTACTTGAGGTCATTTGGCAAAGGTTTAAGGTAAAGCACCGGGGCTTTCACAAGTGAGGGGAGAAATTCCGGTCCTCAGGTTCCTCTAAGAGTATAGGGGGAGGTTTTGAGAGACTCGATCTCATTTCTTCAAGCAGGTTCAAATCCTCAAAGATTTCCTTCAAGTTAGTGCTCATAGAGTATACATTGTGGGCATCATTAATATCACATTGCAAAGCAACTAACAAAGAAACTTCACCATTTAGTTCAAAAACATCTTGCACATGTTCTTCAACAACATCTAGGGCATGGCAAGCATGTTCTTCACTAGGATACTTCATAGAGTCATTTATGTTAAACTCTACTTTTATTCCATCAAATTCCATATATTCATCTTAGTATTGCTATTATTAATTGTAATTTATTAATTATTGCAATTTATTAAGTTATTCATCTTAGTATAGTTATTAGTATAGAGATTTGTATTCTATCTACTACTATAATTTATTATATATAAATTTTATTCATCTAAGTTACATGAATATTTTTTTAGAGAAAAGTAATTTAGTTAAATTTATTTACCGTTTATGAATTTTTATAGTTAAATTTTATTTAATTTAATTACGTTAACTTGTTACTTTTACTTAAATTTGTAATTACCTTAATTTATTTGCGTAAATGTATGTACATAAATTTGAATTTCAGTTCTTACATGTAATTGTTTTTTACGTAAATGTAATTACTTGAATTTAATTTTAAGATGGTTGAATGTTGTTAAGTAGTACACGTAAATGGCCTGACATGGATTTAATTTTAAGATGGTTGAATGTTTTAATTTTAAGTAGTACACGTAAATGTAGTTGGTATAAATTGAATGTTTTTAAGATGATTTATTTTAGTTAAAGTTTATTTATTTTATTAATTTTATTTACGTGTACTACTTATTTACGTGTACTGCTATTTTTTTAAAAAAATTCTACTACTAATTTATCTTAGTTAGATGATTTAGCTTACCTATAATTTGGTTCTACTAATATGTTAGTTCGTTCGGAACATAAAATACGTTACTTAATTTGATAGATTATTTATCTTAGTTAGATGACTTGTCTTGATTATAATTTGGTTGTACTAAGACGTTAGTTCATTTGGAAATACGTTAGTTTGTTTGATAGAAGATTTATCTTAGTTAGGTGTTTTTTTTTAGTTTAAAATGATTGTACTAGTAGTGATAGATTTCATACTAGTAGTGATAATTATTATACTTTAAATATGTGTATGTATCTTTTATGCACTTATTAAAAAATATTACGGCCTGTATATTTTATTTGTTATTAGAATGATTTACGACATCATTGTGTTTGGTAGAATATTTGAGTGAAACTAATTACTTGATGTTTATTGTTGTTTAAGGATAACAATGAGTCATATGGAGCAATTGCAGAGGGGAATGGTTACTCAGTATTTGCAACCACAAATGTGTTTCCAAGTCACACCGAAGCTTATTCCTACCTACAACGGATTGCTCGTCATGTAGGATTTGAACTTGTCATGGGGTCGTACAAAAAAATAAGAATGGTCCCCTGAGGATATATTGTATTTGCAACCGGGGTTGAAAAGATAAGGTTGTCGATATGAGCGATTTGGATATTTTCCAACGAATTAACACATCGACTAGAAGTTGTGATTGCCCATTCATGATTGTCATGAAAGAGAGTAGCACAGGGGAGGGTTGGAATGTAGTACCGTGCAAGGATTCTCGACGAGGGATGCATAACCACCCATTTTCATTGTACGCTGAGGGGCATAGACAGAGCAGCATGATCCATGCAGAGGCAAAACAAATGATTAGAGATTTGACGAATTCTGAAACAGCCCCCAGGCATATCAATGTCAGCCTCAGTCATTCATTTCCAGACCTGCATCAGACCATTAGGCAGGTGTACAATGAGCGATCGGCCTATGGAAGAGAAAGGCGAGGCGGGCGCAACACAGCCGAGAATTGTTTGCATCTTGCCACCTCCAATGGGTATGTCACTAGTCACCGCTCAGAACTTGATGGTACTTTGACTCATTTATTCATGGCTCATCCCGAAGCTATTGTGGCATTTCGGACTTATCCATGGATTGTGGCTATCGATTCAACGTACAAGACTAATCGATACGGCATGCCATTCATTGAGATGGTTGGTATGTCTCCGTGCAACACAAATTTCCTGATTGCCTATGCAATTGTCGTCGAAGAAACGGCAGATACTTATGAGTGGGTTCTGAACGCACTTAGAAGCTTGCTTGTCGATGGACCGTTCCCTGAGGTTGTGGTCACCGATCGTGAGATAGGATTGATTAGGCCAATTTGGGTTGTGTGTCCAGACTCGAAGCATTTGCTTTGCACCAGGCATATTTGCAAGGACGTGGAGGCACGTGTTACTGTGTTAACGGGGAATAAGAGGAATAAGAGGAACGGGGCATCCTTCAAGAATAGTGCTTGGTCCCGGGTTTGCAATGCCTCCACCGTTACAGCCTACGAAGCCGCATTGGTAGATCTGAGGGCTGGTTGGTCTTAGAGTGAAGCTGTTATTAGTTACGTTGAGACCACATGGCTCAACCCCCATAAGGAGAAATTTGTTCGAGCATGGACGAATAGATTTCTGCATTTTGGGAACACAACTACATGTAGGGTCGAAAGTGCACACTCGTCATTGAAAGGGTGGTTACAAACATCAACTGGTTCACTTGATATGATATGGAGGCGTGTCGACCTGCAGATAGCCGGGCAAATTACTATAATCAAGGACAACCTCGAGAAATCAAGAACGCGCATTGGTAGATTGCACCGTAGAGTCCTTTTCAACAACTTGTTCAATAATGTGTCAAGATATTGTCTGGATAAATTAACGGTTGAGTACAGGAGAATTGACACACTTGGAGCACAGGTTTATGCATATTGTGGTTGTGTACTGTCCGACACACGGAATACCATGTGCATGCGTCATATGAAGGGCAGTTGAACAAGAAATCCCCTTGTATTTGGACAACATTCATCCACTGTTTAAGACACTGGCATTGGGTGATGACTTGCTGAACAGGGAAAATATTTCTAGGGGGAGATCAGGACCAAGCAATGTTCAATAGTCGATTGGAGGAAGTCTGATGTCGTTAATATGTGGTTAATCTGTGGTTACTCTGTGGACCACATAGAGGAAGTCTGATGTCGTCAGTTGGGAGTTACCTAGGAGGATGGTGGCTTGGACCAAAGCATACACACCTCATAATTAATAGTTGTACAGTACTTTTTAAATATATTCTCGTACTGTAGTGAATGGAATTGCATCATACGAGGGCTATGGTATTTGATCCAATGAAAGAGTTCGGCATACAAAAATGAAAAAAATATTATCAAAGAGTTCCAGTTACAGAAATGAACAAATTAAAAGCAAACAGTGCGTTCATACAGCAAATGAACCAATCACGTAGGGAATGGGATCATAACCGTGGCATCTGCAATACTTCTTGCGACGACAGATCCAGGTAGTCAACTCCTTCATACGCAGGTCGACAAGTTCATGAATGCTAGTAGAGTCAAACAGATCCAAGTCACTCATCATGTCAATCAACAACTGATATATAGGAAACACATATTATCATAACGAAACAATTAGATTTAATATAATTAATTAAAGCAAACATTTAGAGAAAACTTACCAGTAAATCAAGATGTGTTTTATCTGGTCTGCAACTCGTACCATCATGTACAGGATTTGTGATCAATGGGAGCGAATGATTCGTGAACCAATCCTCGTAATCCAAGGTACAGTCAGATTGACTAGTGGCAATAGGATACTCGGCTAGCTGACCCCTGTGCCACGAGTGTGCCATGTCCCACAATGTCAACTGTATCATCCCTGAGTACGTCACTGAATAGCCAGAAGGATCAGCGGGCCGAGAGCAGGGTTCTGGCATAATCCTAATGCTATACAGTATACCCTGTACGAGAACGAACTGGTGCACAACACGGTCTAGCATGTATGCCTCCATTGCTTCAAGGTATCGAATCACACCGGGGTAATGAGTCCTCCTTGTCGCATCCCTAACCACATCCGGTCCATATGACAACCAATCCACCTACAGTTGTTTCGAAAAAATGTAACATTCATATGGAATCCAATCTACCTACTATTCTTAGAATAAATTTTAAAACATGGTTGTCATACCTGGTGAGTCTGTAAAGCATCCAATTGATGCCTGATGGTGATCAGTCTCTGAATATCCTTCCCCATTTTCTCCCCTGAGTGCCACCGGTTGGCGCATCCCAAAAGATCTGGCAATGTACTCAGTCTCGGCCGAAACAATGGAAAATACTCGTAGATCCATGCTTGCGGCAGCGTGCAATAGCCACATAGGCTGCGGGCCTTAGCCCGGGAGGCAATTACCAACTGTAGATACAAATTAGCCAACGTCGCCGAGCCCCAGGACAACTGCGAATCAACTACAGGAGCAGGTTGGCTCTTACCTTAGTCCCAATTTTATCAACAAAGAGAGTTGATGAAAATACAGGCTATGATATAGCAATACCCTATTTATTCGTTACACGATCCTCTCTGCCAAGTGGTCATAATTTCTACATGAAGCAAGTTAATAGTCTCGATGGTAACGTTACATTTTTTTATTAGATCTAGGATCTATAATTCTGTAGACGATCAATCTAGTTGACACGTGATTTAGATATCCTTGTAACATGTTAGTTATTGATAAAGTCTAACATAACTAGACTCTAGCAATATAATCGTTGTTAGGCATTTTCCCAGCATCTTGAAATATGAATGGTTGATTTTTTTTTATAACAAAAAACCATCCATCCATGAATAACATAACAAAAATGGCTTATCAAGCACAATGTAAAACATCATCATAGAAACAGCTAAATAATACATTACCTGAAACTGTCTTTTCAAATCCAAGTGTTCCAGCAAAACCCTATTCTTTGACCTTTCTCGGCGGCGGGTGATAATGAATGTAACCATTATGAATGTTATGGTAACCCCTAACGTCTACGGGGCAACTCAAGCATCCGAGAATAGCAATTTTTATCCTGTCGAAAAACAGGTTTCATGTTTAAACTCCTACTGAGACAGCATACAGAAACTAACCAGGGGAGCGTTCAGATCCTCAGTGCCACGCATTAAATACATTAATATTCCTACCAAAAAATATTAAAAGATAGACACAAAACTGTCTCTCACCTTGTATTGGATGGAAAAATTGATGAAATTGGTATCAACGAAAACCCTGTAGGGAGGACCCAGCGCAATACTGTGCTTAAAGAACAGAGCTGAAGAAGCATTCGGTCTGCATTAATCACACACAAAAATGTCTCAGTATTGGAATTTTAAAAATCAAACAAAAATCAAAGCTAAAGAATTCAGTTTGCACACATACAGCCCCACCATCACACCACCAGAACCGGCTCCTCTGCCTTAGCCTCCCACCGGCGAGTCAAGATCTGGTGGCGAGTCGACTCGAATCTGCCATCGACGAAGTACCACCCGAATCCGCTACCTCTAACGAAACACCACTCGAATTTGCTACCTCCGATGAAGCACTACCCGAATCCGCTACTAGACTTATGTAAACTAGTAATCACTTCACTGGGAACATGGCCTATGCATGCATTCCACAACTCATATGAAACTCGACACTCATTATGTTGTAAAACTGAAATAAATATTGCATCTCCCCCGTCAGAAAAGTACAGTCCATCCTCATTGTGCCCCCAGCCCACGATGGCCCTAGTTAGTTTATTTTGAATAACAAATTTCCGGTCATCAAATGTAATCAGTACCCCCATATCTCTGTTTAACCGACTAATAGACAGTAAATTCTTAGTAGTATCAGGCACAACCAGAACACCAGACAAATGCAAATTCTCAGAAATTTTAGAATCACCAATATGATATATCATAACAGGGGCACCATTACCAACAAGAATACGAGTTTTAACAGTATAAGGAGTGACATTGTCTAGGCCTGAGGCGCAAGACGCCATATGGCTGGTAGCATCAGAATCAAGGTACCAATCTGGCAGTTGAGAAGAAATGTTGGACTGCTGAGAAGAGCGATGATTTTCTACAAAATGTTTACTTGTTGGACGACCAATCTGTGTATGTATCTGTTAACACGTCGCAGTATAATGACCGAGTCGCTGCACCAGGAGCAGTGAGGACGATCGCAACTGGGGGCCGCATCGAACGCATTCATTGTTGATATATGTTTTTTTAAATACTGTTTAAATTTTACTTTTTCTTGAATTTATGAAATAAATTTTGACTTGCGTGTTATTTAAAACAGGTATTGAATTTAACATATATATAATATATTAATCCCAAATTTTTTTAATGTGTCCTCAATATAAAATATGGGATTTTAATCAGTAAATTATCTGGCCACGTGGAACACCACCGGTATCTAATCGAGAAGTATGCGACATGTATGCATGACTCGCAGTGGGAGTAACATATGTCGTGAAATCGGCTGTAGTCGTGTCAAACTGTGAGGATCCACCATGTGACGGTCTGGCATGACTAGCAAGGGGAGTATGATATTCAGTGAAATCAGCCGTAGTAGTGTCATATTGTGATGGTCCAGGGTCTGTCAGACACGTATTTGAGGTTCTAGCTTGTGATTAACCAATGTGGTCTGTATGGGCCTGAGCACTCGGTCGCCGACCACCCTGTCAACCAGGTGGAGCTGGAAGGTGACTTCTAATGTCATTGTATCTCCCACCAGGTGGAGGTTCCTCACAGTGCACAAATGGCTGATGAAACTGCAGTTTGGAGGGCTCATGCGCATACTGTGGAGTACTTATGGCAACATTGTGTACCTCCCTGATAATGTTCGCGATACGTGGGGGACAGTCGTCTAAATTTATATCCAACATGATTCTCATCTGAGACATTGCCTGCAACTACACGAATGAGGTAAATATGTTAGATACATAATATTGAGGAAACGTGTAGTATTAATTGTGAAAACTATTAGACATTTAGGAAATACTATATACTTCATAGTAGCCTCATCTCCATGAAAACCCTTTGATATTCAGAATGATAGTACACTATTATGCTTTTATCATTTTCAAACTATTACACTATTATTTATTTTCAAACTATTACACTATCCTAAAACGTGTACTCACATACGCCACACTAATTAAACTATTAATACAACTTTAATACAAACAATATTAAACAAATCACATATAATCAATTCACACATATTCACGCATCCTCTCATTCAACAATTTCATAGAATCAAGAAACATAATCACTCAAACTACACACAATCATTAAACACATTCTTATCAATAAGATCGTTTCAAGTACTTCAGAAATAATAATGTTACGCCTAATTCAATAAAATATTATTAGAGAACAAATCGCACATAATCAATCAACACATTCGTATAATAATGGATTCTTTAAATACCTTTAGAAAATTCAAAATTTGCTACGCGCGTGGCTCAAACTCGGGGAGGAGATGGCGGTCAACAGCGGCGGCGAGCAGTGGTCAACGGCGGTCTCCAAAGGTGAAACCTACCACACAATAGCAGGAAAAGGCTCCGGCTGCGAGGTTGGGATAAATTTCAGCAAAAATATTTAAAAAATAGAAGAAACAAACGGAGAGCAAGAAAAATCACCGGACAACTTTGGGAACGACAACCGGTGATGCAATACAGGAAACGAAGAGCGGGGAATAGGCGGCCGAGGACAGCGGCGAGGAGAGGATTCCGGCACGAGGATAAAACTAAATTACAAAATGAAGTGAATTGGAAAAAAATCTAGGTTTTGGTGTTAGATGAAGAAACGGATGACGCATTCAATGAATGCCTCCTCGAGGACGTGGCACAAGGAAATCAGGGCAGAAATCAGCGGATTGGAGGATGCATTTCATGAATGTATCCTCGAGAATGTGGCAACACGGGTGGATAAGATGACACATTCCATGAATGCATCCTCGAGGACGTGGCAGCACGGGAATTGGAGGATGCATTTAACGAATATGTCCTCGAGAACTGGGAATTGGAGGACGCATTGCATTTCACAAATGCGTCCTCGAGGACTGGGAATTGGAGGACGCATTGCATTTCACAAATGCGTCCTCGATGACTGGGAATTGGAGGACGCATTTCACGAATGTGTACTCGAGGACGGGGCAGTATGGGTGGATAGGAATCCTCGAGGGTTGGAGGATGTATTTCACAAATGCGTTCTCGAGGATGTGGTAGCACGGGTGGATAGGAATGTTTGAGGGTTGGAGGATGCATTTCACGAATGCATCCTCGAGGATGTGCAACGACAGAAATCAGCGAATTGGAGGATGCATTTCACGATTGTGTCCTCGATGAGTTGTTGATTTGTTGGTGCATGTTTGGAAACTTTTGGTTGCAGGTGCGCTTGTTGTGAGATTTGGACATCACAGTGGATGATGCATTCAGAGAATTCGTAGAATGTGTCCTCATTGTATAATTTTTTTGTTCGGAATTTTTTGGAGGACGCATCCTCACCTAGTATTTTTTCCCCCAGCAATTATCGAGGACGCATTGCTATAATGCGTCCTCTTGTTGGTTGATTTTTTTTTTATGAAATATTTGAGGATGCATTTGTTGTCCTCTTGTAGTATTATAATTTTTTCACAAAAATTTTCTAGGAGCATTCATCGAATGCGTCATCTGGACGATTTTAATTAATTTTAATTTTTGGAGAAAATTGTGATAATTTCTAGTTCCCAAAAAATTCCAGAATCAATTGAACTCTCGTTGTTTTAATTTTTATGATTTGCATAATCAGTAGATGATGTGTCTTGAATTTTTTTTAAAACGTGTCCTAATATGAACAAATGCATGTTTTGCAAAACGCGTCGTGAATTTAAGGAATGATTTTTTTTTAATCCAGCAATGTATAAGTTATTATTTTTCATATTTTTGTTTTTGGTGAACAGTGCACATAAGTAGACTTGTGTTTGTTTGATGATATTTTAAGAAATAGTAAAACAAAATTTTGGATTGTGTGATTTGCAATTTTTATTTAGTAGGAAAGAATTATTGCATATAGTTGGAATGAATACAAATCAGCAAAAATGTACATTAGCCGAAGAAGACGTGTGAAACATAATGAAATGAGTGCTGAATGGAATGTAATATCCTAATGGCGGCCTCTGCAAATATTTCCAGCTATTCCACATGGGGGAGGACGTACGGTCCGGGATGTCCGTCGAGGAACAATCATCTCAGTAGATGTATGTTCTCATGTGGAGCTCCCTCTGATATTTCCTCCTACATATCCTCTCCTTCCTCCTCATTCGAATCATAATGGACATATGGAACACTACCTGTATCTAATAGAGCGGTAGGCGACATGTATGCATGACTGGCTATGGGAATGACATATTCAGTGATATCAGCTGTAGTCGTGTCGTGCTGGGAGGTTTCCCAATGTGATGGTCCAGCAACAGTAGCAATGGGAGTACGATATACAGTGAAATCTGTTGTAGTCGTGTCATACTGTGAGTGTCCACCATGTGATGGTCCGCCAATCGCTGGAGTCGCATGTGAGGGTTCGCTTGTGATGAACTAATGTGTTCTGTATGGCCTCGAGCACGCGATCTTCGACCTCTCTATCGACCAGGTGAAGCCAGACGGTGGGTCCTGATATCATTATATCTCACACCAGGGGAGGCTCCTCACAGTGCACATATGGTTGATAATATTGTAGTCTGGAGGGCTGATGCACATGTTGTAGAGTGCGTGTGACAAAACCATACATTCCCCTGATAACGTCCGCAAAATGTAGGGGACATTCTTCCAAATTAATATCAGACATGATGCGCAACTCGATCATTGCCCGTAACTACAGAAACGAGATAAATATGTTGGATAATTAATATTGAGGAAATCAGTATTTGAAATTTAGGAATTACCATATACTCTATGGTTGCACCGTCTCCATAGAAACCCTCTGTAATTGTTAGGGGCCGTTCTGGCTCATCAATCAGGGTCACTGTCCTGCGAAAGTACCACTTAATGTATTCTCGATTGGGTGTGTATGGATCCACACACCCAAGTGCATTTACTTGTTGATCGGATCGACGTTCCCAAGCATCGAGACATCTTCTGAGTTCCACACGTCAATCCAGGTCGGACCTTCTTCGACGGTCTCTAGTATAAAACAGTTTATACTCATCCATAGTGACCAACTGTGTGGATATTAGCTAGATTAGACTGAACTGCCTAAGAACACGATGTGCATGATGGTACTCCACGACGTGCCAGCAAATGAGATCAACGCAAAGTAGCCAGTTGTTGCTACCAGTTGTACAGTACCACTGATATTGTTCCACGACATCCTCTGTTTATGACTTCCAAATAAACTAAAATAACATGCAGGTGCTGCGGTTAGGTAACTAGAACTATTTTCCCCACCAAGTCAATGAAAGGAGTATCCAAATTGGCCTATACCTGACTGTCATTGAGAGATGTCAGCTGATCACAGTACACTTTCAATACATGCATCGGTGATTGTATTAAATCGTACCGGACTCTCCACCTCTGAGGAACATAGTGAATTATATTAGCCATTTGTTGGAATTTCTTGTGGTTTAACAAGTGTCTCCTGACTAATTTGACACGTACCGGGACCCAAGAACACTCATCGTGACTGTCACTGGTAGTCGTCCGACAGGTCGGATGGATGGTATGCGCTCTCATGCCCACAACTACCAATAATTAAAATAAAAATGAAATAAAAATTTATATTATGGACATTATAATAATATGTACAACTGACTAAATTGAGCAACAATTTTACCTGTAGCATGACAAGTGGCCCAGATATGGATTTAACTTGTGGGATTGCAAAGTCACATAAGCACCTGTACAAGTGTGCCAGAATGGCACTACCTCAACTGTACTGATGTGTTGCAAATGGATTAGATGGCCGGACGTGTCTGACATAAGCATTCCCCCAAGCAGCAGTAGAATGAAAATCCTAGCCTGCTGTTGACATTGTACCTCAATAGGATCAATAGGGAACGGACTGTGCAATAAGTTTCCCAACCAGCTAGCCCTAATGCGACCCCCTCTGATAGCACTGGGGTCTGGTGTAGCACCCGGGTAGTCTGTGCTCACTCTCTGCCAGTCCTCTATATGCCTACTAGTGTCTACACATGTGACTGGGATGCCATCGATTGGAAGACCCCATATGATCCCTACATCCTGTAAAGTGACCGTAGCATACCTCATCGACAGTTGAAATGTGTGCATCTCCGATCGCCAACGCTCCAATAGGGCAGTGATGAGGGAATGGTCAATGTGTATTGGTGCGGAATCCAGGAGTTCCTGGAATCCAGCTTCACGCACATAGCGCATAACTCTATCAGGCATTCATTTGGTCCAGTATGCCCCATCGCACCGCCTCACCTGCAGTGTCACACCCTCAAAATGACTTTTGTATAGTGCATGGGCACGATGCTCCTGATGAAGGTACAATAAATCATCCTCAATGGGTCCCGGATGATACATTGTGTGTTCTTGTTGACAATTATAATCACATGTCAAAATTAATTATTCAAGATTACCACAAATACACGTAATTACAAACAGGACACTAAGCACGGCCTCACCTACGGACGCCTTTGGATTCACCCAGCACCCTCTCATCTATCTAATTCCTTATCCTTCTCTCCGCAAACTGACCATGCCTCCTATTGTGAAACTTTTCAACATCAGGAATCAACCTCCAACTGGCACATTGCCAAAGTGATGGATCTTGTAGGTGGTCATGTGATAAACCTTGTCACATAGACTAGAAGATCATCACGCCTATGCCGACAGACGACCAATGCATGGGAACAAGGGAAACGAAATATTTGTCATTCCCGACAAGTACATTCCTTTCTCCAGTATTTGACTGTGTACTGTCTTTCACTAATGCTCCCATCAATGGTCCTTGTCACAACTCTATAAGTCTGCGACGCATGACCAAACAAAGTGACGATATGTTCATGTGCCCATGTATCTTGCTTCTGAAACTTTTTCCAATTCCTACTAGGGAACATGGATCTAAACAAACGAACAAGAATTTAGAATCCAGAAACTGGTATGTGAACACATAACCAACTGTAATGAATAAGGAAAGTACCTCCAATTTGCGGCGTCAATTACCCTTTGGGCAAACATTTCAATTGTTCGTTCGAACGTCGCTTTGGCACACGCAGTTATCGGGAGATGACGTGCGCGCCGTAAACAATTATTGTAACTCTCTGACAAATTTTTTGTGAGCATTCCCCAACATCAGTCACCCTCATCAAAGGGAAGGTACCACTTACTCATATCTTGCTGCACCAACCAATTCCAAGCAGATGGATCGATACTCTCCAACTTCTTGTACTCCCTCCACCTGCTCTCTCATCTGGCACCACCAAACTGCCAAACCAGAGTCTTCAAAAGTGCATTCTTGAACCTCCCGCTATCAACAGTAAGGAAGTTGGACTAAAAATGGCGCAAGCAAAATCGATGGTATCCAGCTGGCTCTATCCATTCCTCCATATGTATCATTGCATTTATAATTCCATCATGGCAATCTGATATAATACAGATTGGCCTGCTATAAGCACCAACCACGTAGAGATGCAGTCTCTGCATGAACCAATCTAACTCTCATTAGTTTTTGCGTTGACTATTGCATAAGCGGTGGGGAGTATGTAGTTGTTTTCATCGTGCGTCACGACAACTAGCATCGTGGCCTTGTATGCACCTCTCAAATGAGTGACATCCACACTTATCACCGGCCTACAGTGGCAAAAAGCATCAATTGCCCAGAAAACAAATTTAAATTTTCTACACCCATACCCATGTATTCTGTCAGGTACGTCAGGCCAATCAACAACGGTGCTCGGAGTAGCCCTGATAAGCTCATCCATATATGTTGGAAATTGTTCAAATGATTCCTCCCAAGTTCTGAATACCATGTAAGTTGCCTTCTGCCGAGCATACCACGCCTTCTTATAGGAAAGGGTAACATTGAACTCCATTTACACTTGAGCTTGTACATCTTTCACTGTGTATAAAAGGTTTACATCAATGTGGTGGAAAATTGAATGGGCAATCATCACTGATGTCAGGTTAATGTTACTTATCGATCGACCAGTACCAACACAAGCATGCCTACTTGCCCATTTGGTGATCTCCCACATGCCATGCGAAGCCTATCTGGTAGCTCTGGCAACCCAATGACAATTACCATGTGCGTGACCTGCTCTCCACGACTCTGTGTTCCCTTGTCATCATGGAACTCCACCTAGAAATAGCTTCTACCAATTCCGGCTTCGTCTAGAATCGCATACCCAACGCCACTTCACCAGTCGCTTGAACATAACTAGAAACTCAAGCACCACAATTAGTTGGGTCATAGTCATCCTCATTAGGGTCGCCATAATCCCTAAAGTATGCCTCTGTATTAGGATTCGCCAAAATATGGAACGACGTGGATACATTGTTCGTGCACACCACTTGTTCATCGAGTTCTTGATTTTAACATGCTAATTATTTAAAATTTGGATGCAAGTGTGCATGGGCTGGGAAATGGACATCAGTAGGGAGGATGCTTTCGATGAATGCGTCCCCTCCTTGCTAAATATTTTTTTCACGAAATGTAGATGACGCATTACAAGAATGCGTCCTCTTCTTGCCAATTTTTTTTTTGGAAAATAAGGAGGACACATTACTAGAATGCGTCCTCTGTTAGGCCATATACTTTTTTTTGAACATGATGAGTCCTCTAATTTCCCTAATTTTTTCCCGTGAATTTTCCTCTAATTTCATGAATTTTCCCAATTATATTGGCAATAATGTTTGTTGCTGATTATTTTTCTTCCAGAAAATTTAGTCCTGAGTTGTTTTATTCCAGGATATTTTTCTCAGTTTGATCACATTTTTTTGATTGGGTCACATGAAATTTTTATCTCGAGAAAATTTATTTTATATTCCGAAAAATGTAAGGTTTTTTTTGTCGATTATAGATGTGATAAATGGGTCATGTTGGAATTCTAGTGAAAAAAATTTGCGAAAATTGTAATAATGTATTGTCTGATGAAAAATCTGCAATGCATCTGGTTTCGTTGTTTTTAATTAATTTTTTTAGATTCGGTAGAGGAAGCGTCTTGAATTTTTTCAAATCGTGTCCTGAATTCAACAAATGCGTATTCAACAAAATGCGTTGTGAATTGAAGTAATGAAATTTCTTTTAGTGCAGCAAAATATAACTTCTTATTTTTCATATACTTATTTTTGGTGAAGATTGCGTAATTTGACAAATTAGGATTGTGTGATTTCCAATTTTTTTATCTAGTCTTGAATATAGGAATAGATGCTGAATTATTACATAGTTAAAATGAATATAAATTAGCATAAATGTACAGTAGCCGAACAATACGTGTGAAATGTACTGCTAATTAGTGTTGAGTGGCATGTAATGTCCTAATGACGATCTCAGTAAAGCTTTCCACCCATTCCACATGGGGGAGGATGTGTGGTCCTGGAAGTCCGTCGTGGAACAGCCACCTCGGTAGGTACATGTACTTCCTCACGTGGAGCTCCCTCAGGTATTTCCTCCTCCATTTCGTCTCCTGCCTCCTCATTCGAATCATAATAGGCATGTGGAACACTACCTGTATGTAATGGAGCTGTAGCCAACATGAATGCTTGACTAGCTGTGGGAGTGACATATGCAGTGTAATCTGATGTAGTAATATCGTACTGTGAGGGTCCACCATGTGATGGTCCGCCAATCGGTGGACTCGCGTGTGAGGGTCCAGCTTGTGTTGAACCAATGTGTTCTGTTTGGCCCCTAGCCCATGACCTCCGACCTCCCTATTAACCACGTGGAGCCTGACGGTGGCTTCTGAGGTCAGTATATCTCACACCAGGGGGAGGCTCCTCACAGTGCACAAACAACTGATAATACTGCTGTCTAGAGGGCTGATGCGCGTATTGTGGACTCCGTGTGACAACACCATTGAAACGTGGGAAACATTCATCCAAATTAATGTCCGACATGATGTACACCCCGGTCATTGCCTGCAACTATAGGATCGAGATAAATATGTTAGATATGCAACGTTGTGGAAATCCGTAGTATTATTTCTTGAAAATATTTGAAATTTATGAAATACCATATACTCCATATTTGCACCATCTCCATGGAAACCCTCTGTAGGTGTTAGAGGTCGTCCTGGCTGATCAATCATGGTCACCATCTTGTAAAAGTACCACTCCATGTATTCAAGGCTGGGTAGGTATGGATCTGCACACCCGATTGGGTTTACTTATCGATCGGATCGATGTTCCCAAGGAACGAGATATCTTCTCAGTTCAACACGCTAATCCACGCCAGATCTTCCTCGACGGTCTCTAGTATGAAGCAATTTATGCTCATCCCTACTGACCAACTGGGTGGGTATCGGCTGGATTAGGCCGACTTGCCTGAAAACACGATGTGCATGATGATACTCTACAACATGCCAGCAAATGAGGTCAACGCAAACTAGCCAATTGTTGCGACCAGCTATACAGTACCACGGGAGTTGTTCCACGACATCCGCCGTGTATGACTGCCAAATAAACTGAAAGAACATGAAGGTGTTGCGGTTAGGTAATTAAAACCATTTTCCCCACGAAGTCAAAAAATCATAATCCAAATTGGCCTATACCTAATTGTGATTGAGAGATATGAGCTGATCGTGGTACACTTTCAAAACATGCATCGGTGATTGTAATAAATCGTAACGGGCTCTCCACCTATGAGGAAAAAAGTTAATTATATTAGCCAGTATATGGAATTGATTATAGTATAAAAAATGTCTCTTGAATGTAATATAAAGTAATATTATGGACAATATGTACAAATGTAATATAAAGTAATATTATGGACAATATGTACAAATGTAATATAAAGTAATATTATGGACAATATGTATATGAGTAGATTGACCAACTAATTTACCTGTAGCAAGACACATGGGCTAGATATGGATTTAACTTGTGGAATTGCAGGGTCATATAAGCACTGGTACAAGTGTGCAAGAATGGCACTCCCCCAACTGTACTGGCGTGCTGAACCTAGGTCCATCAGTACCGACAAGTAGAGCAATAGAATTAGGTGGCCAAATATGTCTGACATGAGCATTCCCCCAACTAGCAGTAGAATAAAAACTCTCGCCCGTTGCTGACATTGTACCTCAGTAGGATGAATAGGGAACAGATTGTGCAATAAGTTTCCCAACTAGCTTGCCCTAATGCGACCCCCTCGGATAACACTGGGGTCAGGTATAGCACCCAGGTAGTCTGTGCACACTATCATCCAGTCCTCCGTACGCCTCCTGATGTCTACTCCTGTGACTGGGATCCCATCGATCCGAAGACCCCAAAGCATCCCCACATCCTGCAATGTGACCGTAGCCTCCCCCATCGGCGGGTGAAATGTGTGCATCTCGAGTCGCCACCGCTCCACTAGGGCAGTGATGAGTTAATGGTCTATATGTATCGGTGCTGAATCCAGGAGTCTCAGGAATCCTAAATCACGCACGTAGCTCATAACTCTAAGTGTTCGTTGAACAATGCACGGGCACGATGCTCCTGATGAAGGTACAACAAATCCTCCTCCATGGGTCCTGGATGATACATTGTGTCCCTGTTTACAATTATAACATGTCAAAATTAATTATTCAAATGATTACCACAAAGGCAACTTATACTACATCATGTCATACATATTCGACAAATAAAAGTTATACTACATCATGTGATAAATATTCCACGTTACGAAAGTAATACTACAAGTACCATAATACAGAGGTAATATTACAAACACCATATGACAACATGACACTAAGCACGGCCACGCCTACGGACGCCCCCGGATTCACCCGGCACCCTCTCATCCATCTGATTCCTTATCCTTCTCTCTGCAAACTGTCCACGCCTCCTATTGCAAAACTTTTCTGCATCAGGAATCAACCTCCAATTGGCACATTGCCAAAGTGATGGATCTCGTACAGGCATGAAACACTAACTATATTGTTGCAGATATGTGGTCATGTGATACACCCGGTCACATAGACTATGCCGACAGGCGGCCAAAGCATGCGAACAAGGGAAACATAATATTTGTCATTCACGACAAGTACACTCCCTTCTCCGGTATTTGACTGTGTACTGTCTTTCACTAATGCTCCTATCAATGTTCCTTGTCACAACCCTATAAGTCTGTGACGTATGACCAAACAAGGTGACGATATGTCCCTGTGACCATGTGTCCTGCTTCTGAAACTTTCTCCAATTCCTCTTAGGAAACATGAACCTAGACAAACAAACAAAAATTGATAATACAGAAAGTGGTTTGTGAACATGACCAACTCTAATGAATCAGGAAAGTACCTCCAATTCGTGGCGTCCATAACCCTTTGCGCAAACATTTCAACTGTTCGCTCGAACGTCGCTTTCACACACGCTGTTATCGGTAGATGGTGTGCGCAGCGTAAATAGTTGTTGAAACTCTCTGACAAATTCGTTGTGAGAATTCCCAAACGTCAATCACCCTCATCAAAGGCAAGACACCACTTACTCCTTTCTTGTTGTGCCAACCAATCCCAAGCAGATGGATCTGTACTCCCCAGCTCCTCCTTGTACTCTCTCCACTTGCTCTCTCGTTTGACACCACCAAGATGCCACACTAGAGTCTTCAAAAACGCATTCTTGAACATCCTGCCATCAGCAGATAGGAAGTTGGACTGAAAATGCCGCAGGCAAATTCGATGGCATCCAGCTAGCTCAATTCACTGGTATACAAATTGGCCTGCTATCACCACCAACAACGTTAAGATGCAGTCTCCCTATTAACCAGTTCCAACTTTCATTCGTTTCATCGTCAACAATTGCTTAAGCGATAGGGAGTATGTAGTCATTTGCATCGTGCGTCACGGCAACCAACATTATGGCCTTATATGCACCTCTCAAATGAGTGTCATCCACACTAATGACTGTCCAGCAGTGGCGAAAGACTTCAATTGCCAGACCAAATGCCCAAAACACAAATTTAAATTTCCTACACCCGTGACTGTGTATTCTGTCAGATACGTTAACCCAATCAACAACGGTGCTCGGATTAGCCCTGACAAGCTCATCCATAAAAATTGTGAGCTGTTCAAATGAATCCTCCCAAGTTTCGAATGCCATGTCAATTACCTTCTGTCGAGCATACCACGCCTTCTTGTAGGAAAGGGTGACATTGAACTCCGTCTTGACTTGAGCTACAATATCTTTCACTGTGTATAAAGGGTTTACATCAATGTGGTGGTGGATTGAACGGGTTATCATCACCGACGTCAGATTTATGCTACCAGTAGATCGACCAGCACCAACACACCCATGGCTACTTGCCCATCTGGTGATCTCTCACATACCATGCGAAGCCTTTTTGGTAGCTCTGGCAACCCAAAGACAATTCTCAGTTCCTTCGACAACGTCCTTGCATTTTGCATACCATGTGCGTGACCTGCTCTCCACGACTCTGTGTTTCCTGTTCATCATGGAACTCCACCTAGAAATAGCTTCAACCAACTCGAGTTTCGTCTGGAATCGCAAACCCAACTCCACTTCACCAGTCTTTTGAACATAAGTAGAAACTTCGGACCCAAAATGAGTTGGGTTATAGCTATCCTCATCAAGGCACCCATAATCCCTATAGTAGGCCCGTGTATCACGATTCGTCAGAATATGAAACGACGTGGGTACATTGTTCGTGCACACCACTTGTTCATCCTCGTCCCTAAGATTTGAATCAGTTGATAAGGAACGATCATCCTCACTTCCACCATCAAGTTCAGCTTCCTCACCATCGTCTTCGCTGCCAACATGCCAAACAACATGGTCTCTAATGTCACCCACGTAATCATCGTCGAAGACATTCTACTCGTCATGGTCCATACGTAATCATCGTCGAAGACATTCTACTCGTCACCAATTTCAAAACCTCGGCTATGAATAAGTGGTGGCATACTTGGTACAGTGGCAAAGTTCTGCATGTTGCTCAACAACGACATGAACGTGCTTGGTCGGTCCCCATCATTAGTGCTTGTCAACTGTTCCATAACAATGTAAAAATCCACGGAGGATAACGACAATTGATCAACAATGTTGAAGAAGAACGCAGTTGACTCATCATCTTCCACATTATAACACCGATAGTTTACCCCTCATTTGCAATGCCAAGTCTCGTGACAAATTAAATCAACTAACTCTGAGTGGTTCAACCTCCTCTCGAGAGTCACGTTCTGCTCCGCTATTGGAGGATCATAATACACACCTACAGTCAAATCAAACTTTTAATTCCTTTTCATTCAACATTCATTTTCATTGTATCCTCAAATATGTACTTCACTCGACTACATCAACAAAACTATTACTACAAACTTAATGCATTAATCAATAACTATTATACAAATACATCACTATTATTTCCTTTTCATTTGATATTCTTTTTCATTGTATCCTCAAATGTTATTACTATTACTACAAACTTAATACATTAATCAGTAAAAAATTCACACAATTACTTCATATAGTCACACATTTGCATTAAACACTATCATAGCTTCCGACTGATTATAATCATTCAAACTACACACAATCATACACATTCAAATTAACTAAATTATTTTGGGTTCTCCACAAATGATAATGTAACACAAAATTTAACAACAAATTTTCTATCACAACTCATTCATAATCGTTCAACACATTCGTAAAATAATGTAAGGTTCAATCAGCTTCACGAAAATAAAAAATTGACTGGGCAGGTGTCTGAGACTCACGGATAAGGTGACCAAAGCGGCGGTCAGCAGCGGTCAATGGCAGAAAATTCTGATCTCTTCAACGCCAGACATGTTAGGCAACAACCAAAACACCAATATAAATATCACAAAAAAAATTAAACATGCAACAAAAGAAAATAGAGGTCGGAGGTAGACGCGGAAGGAGCTGGAGCTGGGCAGGAAGGAGCTAGAGTTTGGCGCGAGATGTCGGAGAAGAAGAGGAGTAATTGGCGGAGGAATCAGAAAAGTGAAGAAAGGAAGAAGAAGATGAAGATAACGTTGGAATATGGGGAATGGGGAATAAAATGCAGATTGGAGGACGCATTAGGGTAATGCATCCTCGCCACGTGGACATCTGCTCTGACTTACATAATCAAAAATCAAAAAAGAAAAGAAAAGGAGATGACGCATTAGGCTAATGCGTCCTCAACAAAATGTCAACCATGTATGCTGGAGAACGCATTTGAAGAATGTGTTCTCCATAATTGTTGTTGTTTGTGGCTACTATAGCCACAAACCTAGAAATTTTCCCTTGTTCATCATCGTCCCCAGGATTTGAATCAGTTGATAAAGAACGATTATCTTCACTTTCTTCATCAAGTTCAGCTTCATCACCATCTTCTTCACTACCAACATGTCGAACGACATGGTTGCCAATTTCTCACCCACATAATCATCATTGAAGACATTTGGCTTCTCATGATCCACACCTTTTATACCACCACATGTGGACGGCTGAGCACAATCCACATGAACATACACACTGGGTTGGCTGGACTCATTGATGACAAAACCTCGGCAATGGACAGGGGGTGGTAAACTTGAACGTGCTTGACCGTGCCCCGTCAATGGTGCTTTGCCAACTTCTTCGTAATAATGTACAAATCCACTGAGGACAACGACAATCGATCAACAATGTTGCAGAAGAACGTGGTAGACTCATCCTCTTCCACATTATAACATCGATAGTATACGGTCGAACCAATCAGCTCAAGACAACGGTAATATATTTTCATCATATACCCTTCACTTGCAATACCAAGCCTTGTGACGATTAAATCAACTAAATCAGAGTGGTTTAACCTCCTCTCGAGAGTCACATTCCGATCCAGTATAGGAGGATCATAATACACACCCACAGTCAAATCAAACTTAATCTAACCCCCTTTGAACATATACACCGTCAAAAACATCGTATAACTGCATTATACAAATACATAACTTTTAATTCCTTTTAATTCGATATTCGGAAACGTGGTTTTACTCAGCAACTTAAATTTAAACTATTACACTATCCTCAAATATGTGCTTAGGCTACACTAATAAAACTATTACTACAAACTTAATACAAAAATCAGTAAACAATTCACATAATCAATTCACATAGTTACGCATCATCATTAAACACTATCATAGCATCAGACCAAACATAATCATTCAAGCTACACACAATTATACAACACATTCATATTAACAAGATTTTTTCGGGTACCCCACAAATTAGAGTGTAACACAAAATTCAATAAAAAATATTGTAAGACAACTCACACATAATCGTTCGACACATTCATAAAATCATGTAAGGTTCAATTAGTTTTAGGAAACTCAAAAATTGACTAGGCAGGTGCCAGAGACTCACGGTCAACTGCGATCAACTACAAAAATAACAGCGGCCAACAGCAAAAAATTCCAGCTACTCTATTGTCCGAGATCTTTTGCTACAGTGTTAGCATCAATTTCAACAAAAACACAACTAGAAAATTGGAGAGCTAAGATGATAGACAACTTTGGTTTTTGGCAGTGACGAGGACAACGGGACGATATCCGACGAGGATAATGCCAAAAACAGAGAGCGTGATTTCACTAATTGAGGTGAACGTGAACGGAGAGCGAGAAGGGGGTGGAAAGGATGCGAAAACTGGACGAGGACGTTCACCCGAGAAGGACGAGGAACAAAAATGGCGAACGGGAAGGAGGTGAAAACCACGATGTGAAAACAATGGGAAATTTCTAGAAATTTGGCCATTTCAACGAATTGGAGGACGCATTTAGTGAATGCGTCCTCATGGACGTGGCAGCGCTTGATTAGAGGACGCATTTCAAGAATGCGTCCTCGTTGATGTATTTGGAAAATCAGAAACCAAACGGAAAAAAATAGATTAAAGAGGAAGCATTTGGGTAATGCGTCCTCAAGAAATGAAAAACAAAAAAACGGGAAGTGGGAAAACACATTTGCCAAATGCGGCAAATATGTTCTCCACAATTGATGCCACTGTGTGCTACTGTAGCCACAGTTCTAGCATTTTCTCGTCCTCGACGACGTGACAGCACGGGTGGACATGAATGCGTCCTCAGTAAAACGGACATTCAAAAAAATGAAAAATTGAGGACGCATTCCTCAAATGCATCCTCTTCAATCCCAAACTAAAAAAATGGAAAATCGAGAACGCATTCCATGAATGTGTCCTCAGTAAAACATACATTAAAAAATGGAAAATCGAGGACGCACTCCTCGAATGTGTCCTCTTCAATCCCAGACGAAAAAAACAAAAAATTAACAAGGTCGCATTTGGCAAATGCGTACTCAGAAAATCAGAACAAAAAAATGCAAAAACTAAGATGACATTTACCGAATGCGCACATTTATAGAATTTTCTCTCCATATATGAGTTCTTGATTTTAGTGTGGAAGAAAATCGAAAAATGGATGCTGAGGGTGTGGAGGACACATTTTGGTAATGCGTCCTCTAGGTGGAAATATTTTTTCTCGAAAATCATTTAGAGGACTCGTTTTGGAAACGAGTCCTCTGAGGTGGCCTAATTTTTTTTTCCGAAAATCATTTAGAGGACTCGTTTTGGAAACGAGTCCTCTGGGTGGCATAATTTTTTTTCCGAAAATGTTTTATAGAGGACTCATTTTTTGAAACGAGTCCTCATAGCTGGCAATAATTTTTTTTTTCAAAAATTATGTAGAGGACTCGTTTCAAAAACGAGTCCTCAAATCTGGCAATAGTTTTTTGTTTTCCGAAAGTATTTAGAGGACTCATTTTTTAAAAGAGTCCTCAAATCTGGCATTATTTAGTTCTTCGGGAAATTATGTAGAGTACTCATTTTTTAAACGAGTACTCAAAAGATGCCTAATTTTATTTCTCGGCATGCGGATTGTTTTAACATTTTTTTTGAAAATGTTGGAAATGAGATTTATAATTAATTTCGATGCTAATTTAATTTGTAAATTAAATAATGTTTTATTATTTTTTTGGTAAATTTCGTGAATTAAGCGTTTGGAGAATTTTATTTATTGAGGAGAAAGCTTATTATAAAATCTCGCCCTGAATTCAACCAGAGTGTGTTCTTCAAAATGAGTGGGTTGCTGCAATGTGTAACTTACTATTTCTCATCCACCTGTTTTCGGTCAAGATTGCGCATAAGTAGAGTTGTGTTTGTTTGATGATAATTTGGAAAAAAGCCAAACGATAATTTAGGGTCATGTTATTTGCATTTTTTAAACTAGTCTTGAAGTAGGTGCAGAAACAAAGTATTGCATAGTTAGAATGGATACAAATTAGCATAAATGTACAGTGCCGAACAATACGAGTGATATGTAATGCAAATTAGTGTTGAATACCATGTACTGTCCTAATGATGACCTCTGCATAGCTTTTCACCCGTTCCACATGGGGGAGGACGTATGGTCCTGGATGTCCATCGTGGTACAGCCATCTGTGCAGGTACATGTACTTCTTCATGTGGAGCTCCCCCTGGTATGTCTCCACCATTTCGTATCCCACTTCTTTATTCGAATCACAATAGGCATGTGGAATACTATCTGGATGACTGGATGTTGGAGTGACATATGAACTGTAATCTAATGCATTCATGTTGTACTGTGAGGGTCCCCCGGCTGATGGTCCGCCAATCGGTGGACTCGTATGTGAAGGCCCAGCTTGTGATGAACCAATGTGTTCTGTATGCCCCTTAGCACGAGGCCTCCGACCTCCTTGTCGACCAGGTGGGGCCTGACGGTGGCTTCTGAGGTCAGTATATCTCACACCAGGGGGAGGTTCCTCACAGTGCACAAATGGCTGATAGTGCTGCAATCTAGAGGGCTGATGCGCATGTTGTAGACTACGTGTGATAACACGATGCATTCCCCTTCTAACGTCCGCAAAATGTGGGGGAAAACCATCCAAATTAATGTCTGACATGCTATGCAACTGTGTCATTGCCTGCAACTACAGAATCGAGATGAATATGTTGGATATATAATTTTGAGGAGCTCTGAAGTATTCTTTCTTAACAATATTAGAAATTTAGGAAATACCAAGTACTCCGCAGTTGCACCGTCTCCATGGAAACCCTCCATAGCTATTAGAGGCCGTCCTGGCTGATCAATCATGAACATCGTCTTGCGAAAGTACCACTCCAAGTAATCACGGCTGGGGAAGAATGGATCCGCACTCCCTAGTGTGTGTACTTATTGATCGGATCGATGTTCCCAAGCATCGAAATATCTTCTTAGTTCGACACGCCAATCCATGCCAGACCTTCCTCGATGGTCTCTAGTATGAAGTAAGTTGTACTCATCCATACTGACCAACTGGGTGAGTATTGGCTGGAATAGGCCGAACTGCCTGATAACACGATGTGCATGATGATACTCTACGGCATGCCAGCAGATGAGGTTTACGAAAAGTAGCCAATTGTTTCTACCATCTGTACAGTACCGCGGGAGTTGTTCCATGACATCCTCCGTATATGGCTGCCAAATAAGTTGAGACAACATGCATGTGTTGCGGTTAGCTAACTGAAACCATTTTTCCCACGAAGTCCAGATATCAAAATCCAATTATTCCTATACCTGATTGTGATTGAGATATGTGAGTTGATCACGGTACACTTTCAAAACGTGCATTGGTGATTGTGATAAATCGTAACGGGTCCTCCACCTTAGAGGAACCAAGTGAATTTATATTAGCCAGAATATGAAATTACATTTGTTTTAAATATACTGCATATTGAGGAATTCGACATGTACCGGGAGCCAAAAGCACTCATCGTCACTGTCACATGTAGTGCACTGGCAGGTCGGATGGATGGTATGCGTTCCCATGCTCACAACTGCCAATAAATGTAATAGAACTGCCAATAAATATTAAGCACGTTATGTACAAATGACTAGATTGACGAACAATTTTACCTGTAGCATGACAAGTAGCCCAGATATGGATTTAGCTTATGGGATTGCCGCGTCACATAAGGACCGATACAAGAATGAAACTCCCCAACTGTACTGATGTGCTGCACCTAGATCCATCAGTGAGGATAAGTAGAGCAACGGGATGAGGTGGCCTGACATGTCAGACATCAGCATTCCCCCAAGAAGCAGCAAAAGGAAAACCCTAGCCCGCTGTTGGCATTGTACATCAGTGGGGAAAGGACTGTACAATAGCATTCCCAACCACCTGGCTCTAATGCGACCCCCCTGATACAACTGGGGTCTGGTGTAGCTCCCAGGTAGTATGTGCAAATGAGCCGCCAGTCCTCTGTACGCCTAACAGTGTCTACAGCTATGACTGGGATGCCATCGATTGGTAGACCCCACAAGATCCCTATATCCTGCAAAGTGACCGTAGCCTCCCCCATCGGTAGGTGAAATGTGTGCGTCTCCGGACGGCAACGCTCCACTAGGGAAGTGATGAGGAAATGGTCAATTTGTATTAGTGCAGAATCCAGGAGTCCCTGAAATCCAGCTTCACGCACATACCTCACTTGTACTAGCAATCGATCGGTCCAGGATGCCCAATCGCACCGACGCACCTGCAGTGCCTCGTCCTCTAAATGTCCGTTGTACAGGGCACGAGCACGGTGCTCCTGATGGAGGTACAACAAATCCTCCAAAATGGGTCCTGGATAAAACATTGTTTTTCTCTGCGATCAACCAACCCGAGTTAGATTTTTTTTTTGGAAGAATAGCACACATAAAAGTAATACTGCATAATGTGACACATATTTGCCAAATATAAGTAATACTACATAATGTGCTACATATATCAAGTAATAGCACATCACACTACGAACAACAGACTGAGCATGCCCTCTCCTACCGATGTGCAATGCACCATATGAAAGACAGAGGTAATATTACAGACACCATATGACACCACGATACTAAGCACGGCCACGCCTACGCACGCCCCTGGTTTCACCCGCCACCCTGTCATCCATCTGATTCCTTATCCTCCTCTCCGCAAACTGTCCACGCCTTCTGTTGCGAAACTTTTCTGCATCTGGAATCAACCTCCAACGGGCACACTGCCAGAATGCTGGATCTCACACAGGCATAAAACCCTGACTGTATTGCCGGACATATGTGGTCGTGTGATACACCCTGTCACATAGACTAGCAGGATCGTCACGTCTATGGCGACAAACGGCCAAGGCATGGACGTGACGATCCTGCTAGTCTATGTGACAGTGTGTATCACACGACCACATATGTCCAACAATACAGTCAGGGTTCCATGCATGTGTGAGATCCATCACTCTGGAAGCGTGCCCGTTGGAGGTTGATTCCTGATGTAGAAAAATTTTGCAACAGAAGGCGTGGACAGTTTGTGGAGAGGAGGATAAGGAATCAGATGGATGACAGGGTGGCGGGTGAAACCAGGGGCGTGCGTAAGCGTGGCCGTGCTTAGTATCGTGGTGTCATATGGTGTCTGTAATATTGCTTCTATCATTCATTGGGTTTGCATTGTACATCAAAGAGAGAGGGCATGCTTAGTCTGTCGTTCGTAGTGTGATGTGGTATCTCTTGTATTACTTGATATGTGTAGCAGATTATGTAGTATTACTATTGTTTGGCAAATATGTGACATTACGCAGTATTACTTTTATCTGTGTTATTCTTCTTAAAAATAAATCTAACTCGGTTGGTATTTGCTCGCAGGGAAAAATAATGTATCATCCAGGACCCATTGAGGAGGATTTGTTGCACCTCCATCAGGAGCACCGTGCTCGTGCCCTGTACAATGGACATTTAGAGGACGAGGCGCTGCAGGTGCGTCGGTGCGATGGGGCATGCTAGACCGATCGATTGCTAGTACAAGTTATGAGGTATGTGCGTGATGCAGGATTCCAGGGACTCTTGGATTCTGCCCTAATACAAATTGATCATTCCCTTATCACGTCCCTAGTGGAGCGTTGGCGTCCGGAGACGCACACATTTCACCTACCGATGGGGGAGGCTACGGTCACCTTGCAGGATATAGGGATCCTGAGGGGTCTACCAATCGATGGCATCTCTGTAACAGGTGTAGACACCGTTAGGCGTACAGAGGACTGGCAGCTCATTTGCACAGACTACTTGGGAGCTACACCAGACCCCACTTGTATCAGGGGGGTCGCATTAGGGCCAGGTGGTTGGGAATGCTATTGCACAGTCCTTTCCCCACTGATTCCACTGATGTACAATGCCAACAGCGGGCTAAGGTTTTCCTTCTGCTGCTTATTGGGGGAATGCTGATGTCTGACACATCCGGCCACCTCATCCCGTTGCTCTACTTATCCGCACTGATGGATCTAGTTGCAACCCATTAGTACAGTTGGGGGAGTTCCATTCTTGCCTGCTTGTACCGGTCCTTATGTGACGCGGCAATCCCACAAGCTAAATCCATATCTGGGCCACTTGTCTTGCTACAGGTAAATTTGTTGGTCAATATAGTCATTTGTACATAACGTGCTTCATATTTACGGGCAGTTCTATTGCATTTATTGGCAGTTGTGGGCATGGGAACGCATACCATCCATCCGACCTGCCGAGGCACTACAAGTGACAGTGACAATGAGTGCTCTTGGATCCCGGTACATGTCGAATTCCTCAATATGCGGTATTTTTAGAACACATGCAAGTCCATATTTTGGCTAATGTAATTCACTCGGTTCCTCATAGGTGGAGGGCCCGCTACGATTGTTCACAATCACCAATGCACGTTTTGAGAGTGTACCGTGATCAACTGACGTCTCTCAATCACAATCAAGTATAGGAATAATTGGATTTCAATTTCTGGACTTCGTGGGAAAAATGGTTTCAGTTACCTAACCGCAACACATGCATATTGTTTCAGTTTATTTGGCAGCCATATACAGAGGATGTCCTGGAGCAACTCCCGCGATGCTGTACAAATGGAAGAAACAATTGGCTACTTTCCGTCGACCTCATCTGCTGGCATGCCGTGGAATCCCATCATGTACATCGTGTTCTCAGGCAGTTCGGCCTAATCCAGCCAATACCCACCCAGTTGGTCAGTATGGATGAGTACAACTTACTTTATACTAGAGACCATCGAAGAAGGTCTGGCATGGATTAGCGTGTGAAACTCAGAAGATATCTCAATACTTGGGAATATCGATCCAATCAACAAGTACCCACACTAGGGAGTGCAGATCCATACTTACCCGACCGTGATTACTTGGAGTGGTAATGTCGCAAGACGGTGTTCATGATTGATCAGCCAGGGCGGCCTGTAGCACCTACTGAGTGTTTCCATGGAGACGATGCAACAGCGGGGTACTTGGTATTTCCTAAATTTCAAATATTGTTCAGAAAGAATACAACAGAGCTCCTCAAAATTATATATCTAACATATTCATCTCGATTCTGTAGTTGCAGGCAATGACACAGTTGCATAGCATGTCAGACATTAATTTGGATGGTTGTCCCCCGCATTTTGCGGACGTTAGAAGGGGAATGCATCATGTTATCACACGTAGTCTACAACATGCGCATCAGTCCTCCAGACCGCAACACTATCAGCCATTTGTGCACTGTGAGGAACCGCCCCCTGGTGTGAGATATACTGACCTCAGAAGCCACCGTCAGGCCCCACCTGGTCGACAAGGAGGTCGGAGGCCTCGTGCTAGGGGGCATGCAGAACACATTGGTTCATCACAAGCTGGCCCTCACATGCGAGTCCACCAATTTGCGGACCATCAGCCAGGGAACCCTCACAGTACAACGTGAATGCATCAGATTACAATGCATGTCACTCCAACATCCAGTCATCCATACATGTCGCATATCGCTCCATCACATACATGTAGTATTCCATATGCCTATTGTGATTCAAATGAGGAAGCAGTATACGAAATGGAGGAGGACATACCAGGGGGAGCTCCACATGAGGAAGAACATGTACCTGCACAGACGGTGGTACCACGACGGACATCCAGGACCATACGTCCTCCCCCGTGTGGAATTGGTGGAAATCTATGCAGAGACCATCATTAGGACAGTACATCCTGTTCAACACTAATTTGCATTACATTTCACTCGTACTGTTCGACACTGTACATTTATGCTAATTTGTATCCATTCTAACCATGCAATACTTCGTTCCTGCACCTACATTTAAGACCAGTTAAAAAATTCAAATAGCGTGACCCTAAATCATCATTTGACTATTTTCCAAATTATCATCAGACAAACAAAAGTCTGCTTATGCGCAATCTTGACCGAAAACACGTGGATCAGAAATAGTAAGTTACACACTGCAGCAACCCACGATAATTTATTACTTAAATTCACGACTCATTTGAAACACCACACTCTTGTTGAATTCAGGGCAGGATTGTATAATAAGCTTTCTCCCCAATAAAAAAATTCTCCACACGCTTAATTTACCAAATATAACAAAATATAATAAACATTATTTCATTCACAGATTAAATTAGCACCGTAATTAATTACAAATCTCATTTCCAACATTTTCAAAAAAATTGTAGGAAACAATACCCATTCCAGGACTCGTTTGAGGACCTCCCGAGAAATAAATTTATGCAAATTTGTACTAATTTCCAACATTTCGCTAATTAATTTCCCGAGAAATAAAATTAGGCAGCTTCTAAGGACTCGTTTTAAAAACGAGTCCTCCGCATAATATCCCGAAGAGCTAAATAATGCCTGATTTGGAGACTGTTTTAAAAAATGAGTCCTCTAAATTCTTCCGAAAAAATCAAATTATTGCTAGGTTTGAGGGCTTGTTTCAAAAACGAGTCCTCTAAATACTTTCAAAAAAACAATTCGCCAGATCTGAGGAGTCGTTTCCAAAACGAGTGCTATGAAAATCATTTCCGGAAAAATAAAATAATGCCACATCAAACGAGTCCTCTAATTGATTTTAGAAAAAATAAAATAAATCCTAACTATTTTCGAAAAAAAATGAGAGGACTCGTTTCCAAAACGAGTCCTCTAATTAATTTCAGAAAAAAAAATTACCCCACCTAAGAGGACTCGTTTCCAAAACGAGTCCTCTCAATTATTCTCGAAAAAAAAGGGCTAAGGACTCATTTCATAAACGAGTCCTCTAATTAAATTCCGGAAAAAAAATTACCCCCTAGAGGACGCATTTCGATAATGCGTCCTCACCCCTTAGCCTCCAAAAAAAAATCCACCACACTTGCGTCCAATTTCCTACTTTCTAGCACACAAAAATCATGAACTCGTGTGACTTAAGCAAATTGGAAGACGCATTATGTAAATGCGTCATCGCCATGTGGCCGACCACCATTCGACCACCAACAATGTTTGACCGATTTTTAAAAAATAAAAACAAAAGCCCAGAGGACGCATTACAAAAATGCAATGCGTCCTCGCCACGTGGCAGAACCCCATTTGACCGCCTGGCATGTTTGACCGGCAATTTTTAAAAAAATAGAGGACGCATTACGAAAATGCGTCCTCTCCACGTGGCAGCACCCCCTTCACCGCCTGGCATGTTTGACCGGTGATTTTTAAAAAAAATTACAAACGGAGAGGACAAATTACGAAAATGCGTCCTCGCCACGTGGCAGCACCCCCCCTCACCGCCTGGCATGTTTGACCGGTGACTTAAAAAAAATTGAAATGGAAAGGACGCATTTACATAATGCGTCCTCCATATTTTGTTACTGTTTGCGGCTACCATAGCCACAAACATAGAAATTTCTCCTCCATACATAGCATAACAAAACTCAAAACAAAAATGGTTCATCAAGCACAATGAAAAACATTGTCATAGAAACAACTAATAATACATTACCTGTAATTGTCTTATCAAATCCAAGCATTCCAGCAAAACCCTATTCTTTGAACTTTCTCCGCGGCGGGTGATAATGGATGTAATGGTAACCCCTAACATCTACGGGAAACTCAAGCATCCACGAATAACAATTTTTCTCCTGTCGAAAAACAGGTTCCGTGTTTAAACTCCTACTGAGAGCATACAGAAACTAATCAAGGGAGCGTTCAGATCCTCAGTGACACGCATTAAATACATTAATATTCCCACCAAAAAATATTAAAGATGAAGATAAACACACAAAACTGTCTCACACCTTGTATTGGATGGAAAAATTGATGAAATTGGTTTCAACGAAAACCCTGTAGGGAGGACCCAGCGCAGTATTGTGCTTAAAGAACAGAGCTGAAGAAGCATTGGGTCTGCATTAATCACACACAAAAATGTCTAAATATTGGAATTTCAAAAGTAAAACAAAAATCAAGTCAAAGGAGAGCATTTCGGATTTCGGATCAAAATTAGGGTTCAACACCCCTTCTTTGTGCCTGTGACCAAAATTACACGCTCAAAATTAACAACCAAATGAAAAACAGTGACGCAGAGCATTTCGGATCGAAAGAGCTTACTGTTCGATGGCTTCTGAGGTGACCATCTTCTTCATCACCGCAAATGAAAAAACTTTTGACTAAATCGGATCGGGAAAACAATTGGCATAAAACGGGAGTCAAAATCGCCGCAAGGTTTCAGAAAAACTAAAACGACCGGCGAGAGGTTTCAAAAACCAGAAGCTTAAATCTGTAAACCAACGGCGAGAGAATCTATCTAACGGTGAGGGGTTTCAAAAATCAAGTCAAGTGAGGGTAGGGTTTCAGATGAAGAGGAGAGAGATTAGAGGAAGATGAAGAATCTGTAGAGCTTTTGGAGCTGAGGAGTAATGAAGTGGGAGCGTTGTGCGTAACTATTACGCCTTGGAAGAGGGATTCGAATAAAGCTGCTGCCTAGCTTTAATTCAATGGGCTAAAATGTTTAGCTTTATTCACGCGATGGCTTAAATTTGAAGCCTTGCACTTTTCATCTGGGATTCCTTCTTGTAATCAATTTGTGGGGAAGACCGATAAAGGGAGTGAGAGCTCGGGTTAAATGAAACATTTTATTTTTTTGTTGTTGTTTCTTTTACGTTGATATATTTTTATTTTTAAGTAAGATTTCTTCAATTTTATCTATTCATTTAATTTTTATTTTTTACATTCAATTTTGGCAAAGTCTTGGGAAAGACGGTCTTTCCATAGGCTTATGGAAAGACGGGGTTTAATTTGAATAATAAAAGGTAAAAGGTCTTAGTTGCAACATTAAAAATTTAGTATGCAACATGTAGTAGTTATAAAATTTATAACCCAGTTCATGCAACCCGAAAATTTTATCTTAATTTCTTCTAATTTACACTTTAAACTTTGGTCTTTCCATGACTTATGGAAAGACCGTCTTTCAAGAGACGCACTCTTCAATTTTATCTACTCATTTTTTCACTTAAATCCATAATGCTACAAATAGATAAACAGAGGGAGTATGAAGAACATAGTGCATATATAACCATGCGTTATTTTTTAGTGCACATATAACTCTAACTATTATACATAAGTGCAAATGCAACCTTAATTCATAATTCCGGCATTGTCTAGCTATTTTCGACCATTGACCGACTGAAAATGAACAAAATGTCTTTCTAACCGAATACAAAATTTTAAAATACAATAATGCCCCCCACCTGCCCTGGCACCACCCTCCGTTTCTCTTCTCCGGCATCCATCAAGGCACGGTCGCCGCCGCTGCTCCTCAACCAATTGGCACTAACAATCCGCAAGTTGCAGCCCCGACATCCCACCACAAGCAGCGCCTCCTCTGCCATAGCCTCCCACCGGCGAGTCAAGATCTGGTGGCGAGTCGACTCAAATCCGCCGTCGAGGAAGCACCAATCGAATCTGCTACCTCCGACGAAGCACCACCTGAATCCGCTACCAGACTTATGTAAACTAGTAATCATTGCACTAGGAACATGACTTATGTGTGCATGCCACAACTCATATGAAGCCCGACACTTAGTTTGCTGTAAAACTGAAACAAATGCTGCATCTCCTCGGTCCAAAATGTACAGTCCATCCTCATTGTTCCCCCGACCCAAGATGGCCCTGGTTACTTTGTTCTGAATAACAAAGTTCCAATCATCAAATGTAATCAGTACGCCCATATCTCTGGTTAACCGACTAATAGACAGTAAATTCTTAGTAGTATCAGGCACAACTAGAACACCAGACAAATGTAAGTTCTCAGAAATTTTAGAATCACCAATATGATATATCATAACAGGGGCACCATTAACAAGAATACGAGATTTAACAGTATAAGGAGTGACATTGTCTAGGCCTGAGGCGCAAGACGCCATATGGATGGTAGCACCGGAATCAAGGTACCAATCTAATAGTCGGGAAGAAGTGTCGGATTGCTAAGAAGAGCGATGATTTTCCGCCAAATGTGTACTTGCTGGACGACCAATCTGTGCATGCATCTGCTAACACATTGCACCAAAATGATCGAGCCGTCCGCACTAGGAGCAGTGAGGATGACCGCGACCAGGGGCTAGACCAGCCACTGCGCTTGCCACTGATCAATCGGCGTGTGAAGGCCACACGCGGCCACTTCGAGCTGGTAGGTGATCCCACGCGTGGCCGGCTTGAGGTGCGTCGCTGGTATGGAACGCAACTTGGCCAGTTGCTGGTCTTGAGTGTCCCTGTAAATTCAACAAAAAAGCCTCGTGGTTTTTGGCACGGGCAAGAACATTCGCATATAACGGAGTGGGAATAGCATTAATCAAAAGAGCAGAAAAATCTTTATACTCAGGACCAAGAGCAGTAAAAAAAACCCATACAATTTGATCAACATTCTAAACCGGATTACCCATGACAGACTGTTGCTAAAAAATCTCCTTAAATTTGAGATGAAGTTCATGAACAGTAACATACTTACGAATACCATGCGCATCTGCGCGAAGACGGAAAATGATGGAGGCACTGCTATTCTAATATATGAGAGCAAGATTATCCCAAATTTCTTTGGAAGTGGCACAATCTGAGAGTTCCGCGAGAACTTCGGCAGTGAGAGAGAAAAACAGGAGACTGCAGAGACGTTGATCTTCATCAACCCATTGATCATACTCTTCTTTTGCTGTCAAATAAGCCTCCTTGGGATCAACCTTGCTACCACCTGGAGGAGTTGAGACTGTGGCAACAAAGAACGGGGCCTACGGCGGTGTTGGGAGAGTGGGACGAGATCTAGTGCCATCAATGAAACCGACAGGCCTTGAGCACGAATGACATAACCTGCTTGACGCTTCCAGAGAAGATAATTTGATGGAGGGAGTTTGTTCTGCATTATCTATAGCAGAATGTTGTAGGGGAGTTTTTCCTTAGCTATGAGGGAGGAGGAGGACGCTAGATTTGGAAGAGGAGTAGAGCGTGGCCGCTGGAAGAGGAACGTTGGAGCTGCATGCGGCCGCTAGAAGAGGAACGTTGGAGCTGCATGCGGCCGCTGGGAGACGCTGGATGACTCCAGGAAGGAAGAGACGTGCGGCCGAGAGAAAAAGAGAAAAGGAGGGTGGAGTCTAGGATTTTAGGTTTTGGATAAGAAATGCTCTGATATCATGATAGAATAATTTTTTATTGATCACCGAATATATAGAAAGTACAATAAATGTAAAATAAGGAAAAAATTTTAATCTTATTAATTATAATCTAATCAGTAATATAATTTAATCTAATATAGTTAATGAAGAGGGAGCGTTGGTTTGGTTGGTATGATGCAAATGAACGGTAAAAAAGGAATCACATGTTGTCTGCAAGATTTCAAAAGCAAATAATGTCTGCACGATTCCAAAACAAGCACGCATGCATACTGTAAAGTTGGGCCTTGCTATATCCCGCCCTGTATTTTACTATCCTCGCCCTAATACGTATAAATACACGTATTTTGAATTAAAATAAAATAATTTTAAATTATAAAAAAACAGGAAAAAGAAAAAAAATATTAAAAACCCTATAAAAAAAACTATAAATACCCCTCTCCCCCTCCCTCTCTCCTTCCCTCTCCCATTCCCTCTCTCTCCCCCTGCTCTCTCCAGCCCCTGCCCTCTCCCCCTTCCCTCTCCCCCTTCCCTCTCCCCCTTGCCTCTCCATTTCCGACCGCCGCCCGCCGCCCGGCGCCGCCGCCTGCCGCCGCCCGCCGCCGCCGGAATCCCGCCGGAATCTCGCCGAAAAATGTAAGTTTTTGAGAAATTTTTTTTTCTTTTCGTGGGAATCGTTGCCCGATCTATTCGAATTTTGTTGAACTTGTCGGAATTGTTAGAATTTTGTTGAGCTTGTCGGAATTGTTAGGATTTTAGTTATGTGACATAATAGAAGTTATTGAGAAACGATTTTTTAGAAATTGTGCTTCTTTGGAAATTGTTTAGCTATGTGACATATGTGGAATTAATGACATAATGACATAATTGGACATGATGACATAATTGGAAGCTTATTGTGTTTTTTAGTAATTATTTAGTTTAAATTTGGCCATAATATTTTAGAAATTGTATTTTTTAGAAGTTGGGTTTTTTAGAAATTATGTAGTTATGTGACATAATAGAAATTACTTAGGAATTATTTGTTTAGAATTTGTGTTGTTCTGGAAATTATTTAGGTATGTGACATAGTTGGAATTAAAACGAAGAAATTGTGTTCTGTGTAAATTACTTAGTTTAAATTTGGACATAATATTTTAGGAATTGTTTTTTTTAGAAATTGGGTTATTTAGAAATTATTTACTTATGTGACATAATAGAATTTATTTAGAAATTGTATTTTTTAGATATTGGGTTATTTAGAAATTATTTAGTTATGTGACATAATTGGAATTAAAACGAAGAAATTGTGTTTTGTAGAAATTACTTAGTTTAAATTCGGACATAATATTTTAGAAATTGTATTTTTTAGATATTGGGTTATTTAGAAATTATTTAGTTATGTGACGTAATTGGAATTGAAACGAAGAAATTGTGTTTTGTAGAAATTACTTAGTTTCAATGTGGACATAATGGTTTAGAAATTGTATTTTGTAGAAATTGGCCAATTTAGAAATTATTTAGGTATGTGGCGTAATTGGAATTAAAACGAAGAAATTGTGTTTTGTAGAAATTACTTAGTTTAAATTTGGACATATTGTTTTAGAAATTGTATTTTTTAGAAATTGGGTAATTTAGTAATTATTTAGTTATGTGACGTAATAGAAATTATTCAGAAATTATTGATTAGGAATTGTGTTTTTTGGAAATTATTTAGTTATGTGACATAATAGAATATAGTTCTATGTAAATAAACTTTAGTAATCCGATGTAAACAATTGTGTAGTAAACTGTTACGATATGTTTTAACTATTGTTTCCTTGAATGTTAATAATAGTGCGATGTGGTAAGAAAATAAGATTATTTAGTTATGTAATCTCCAATTTGTAACTAGAAAAAATGTTCCAGTTCGTTGATGCACTGTTCGAAAATATTAGTTCACACGTTGTTGAAATGTATGTTAATTTATCTTATCATATCAGTTTGATTCACTTGTTGTTATACTAATTACATATCTTGTGTCGTAGATGAGCACTGGTGGTCAACCTGACGGTCATGGTCGTTCCATACGACGAAGATGTGTTAGTGCCTCGGCGAGACAGGCTAGAGGCCGCGTGGTCGAGGATGAACCGTCGCCTCGCCCGCGGGAGTTTGATGTAGGAGCGGTGCAGCCTTCTCCACCGAGCGTTCGTGCATTCGATCCCATGCCGACATGGGACGGTCCGGAGATTAACATCCTCGCGCCCGGTGGTATCCGTCATGAAAGTGATTGGCAGATGAATTATGACCTGCCCGCAGATGTCCCCCCGGTGGGCCAACCTGGTTCGAGTGTTCCATTGGATGCCGGGATCGAACGTTATGCTGAAGCTGGAGCCAGGCACACCGTGAGGAACAGAGCTGGTCAATTCGCACAGTCTTCTGGTGGATCGTGCAATGCCGGTGAGCCTAGCACCGGAATGGCACCGAGGAATAGGAGGAAGCGACCCGCCGCCGATGAGACGTGGCTAGTGCGGGGACCAGTGGCTGGTGGCCCGCAGGATGACCTCGTCATACCAAGCTTCGGAGGACACGTCGCGCTTGACGTTTGGAATGGTATAGAGCGAGGTGTGTTGAGATGCCATGCTCGGTCGCCGCTATGCAAGCAGCTAGTCGACACGCTCCCCGAACTGAGCGATGTTGCACAGGCCCGGATACATGCGACCGGGTTGGGCCACCTGCCTGCGATTATGTTCCAGTTCCTTGACATGGCACTGATATCCGCTTTTGTCGAGAGGTGGCAGCCGGACACGAACACGTTTCACATGCCGTTTGGGGAGATGACGATCTTGATGCATGACGTTGAGATGATTCTTGGCATTCCCATCGATGGTGGCGCTGTTGCGAGTACCATTTCGGCGGAGACTATTGAGGAAGCGTGCGCTGAACTGTTTGGGAAAGACGTGGAGTCCTTCGTCGCGGAAGACTGGAACGGGGGTAACATAGATGCCCAATCGTTGATGGCGAGGTGTGTAGCGGCGGGGCAGAGCCAGAACTTCCAATTTATGTGCTACATGCTGACCCTGTTTTCATCCACGCTTTTTGTGGATAAAACTGGGAATAAGGTTAGAGCCAACCTTCTACCCCTGCTTGATTCGCAGTTGTCGCAGTTGTCGTGGGGCTCGGCGACGTTGGCCAGTTTGTATCTGCAGTTGGGAATTGCGTCCCGGTCCAAGGCGCGCGGCCTATGCGGATGTTGCACGCTGCTTCAAGCATGGATATACGAGTACTTTCCGATGTTTTGGCCGGGACCGAGTACGTTGCCAGCTCTTCCGGGTCGCGCTAGTCGGTGGCACACAGGGGATAGATCGGGGAGGGGTACGGGGAGGCTCGGTGCCATCAGGCGACAGTTGGATGCCTTACAGCCCGACCAGGTATGAATTCCATGCTTTTACTCTTATTCTGACAGTAGTAGATAGATCGGATTCCATAGAAACGTAACATGTCTGTGAAACTTTTTGCAGGTGGATTGGTTGCCATATGGAGTGGACGTGGTTAGGGCTGCGGGGGGGAGGACTCACTACCGCGGCGTGATTCGACACCTCGACGCAATGGAGGCGTACATGCCAGATCGCGTTGTGCGGCAGTTCGGTCTCCTACAGGGTATACCGCGGGGTCTTGCAATTGCACCCGAGCCTTGTTCCCGCCCGGCTGATCCAGCCGGCTATTCAGTGACCTACCCAGGGAGGCTGCAGTTGACCCTATGGGAGATGGCACACAGTTGGCACAACGGTCAGCTTGTGGCGTTCCCGATAGCCACGAGCCCATCAGAGTGTACCATGGATTACGAGGGCTGGTACGCAACCCATTCGCACCCATTGATCGCAAATCCTGAACATGCTGCCGCGAGTGGACCGGACAGGATACATCATCAGTTATCGGTAAGTTTTCCCGTACTGTTTGCTTCGAGTAATTCTATTACATTTTACTGTTTCGTTATTGTAAACTCTGTTTCCTGTGCAACAGATGCTGAGTGACATGATGGGCGACCTGGATCCGTATGACTCGGCGACCGTTGATGGACTCGCCGCCGACCCCCGCCTGAGGCAGTTGATGACGACTTTTGTCAGTCGTCGCGATGAGTACCGCAGGCTCGGTTATGGCCCCATTCCGTAGTCGGACGTTTGCTTATGTATGAACCCGCAGTTTTGCCATAGTTTGCTCATTTATGTAATCGGTAACTGTTTGTGCATATCAAATACATAAGTCATCGATTTTTGCAACAGTAATGCTATCAAAATAATTACTCCATGCTTCGATAGTAACTGTAACGGTTGCGTGCATGCCAAACTGTTTCTGGCGATTTACAACAGTTAATTACTCTCAGAGTATGCTCTTCTCCAAGCCCTTAGCCTCCTACGAAAGGGTAACTCCCAACCTACGACATTAGCGTTCCTCAACGTGGTCCACATATTAACCACGGGGGGCATGGGACAGTTTTCCTTCACGTGTACCCGGACGAAATGGCTTGCACTGCGAACGTATACAATGTGTAGCTCCCTACTTGTTCCATCCTCGCCCCCGCCTGCCCTCAGTGGAAGGACCGTACAGCAATGGTCCGCCGACCCATTCTCTAAAATGTAATATAGAACTACAACCGCGTTGTAGTAGGTGGCCACAGGAAACATGTCTGCAATGACCGTAAACCAATGCTCCGGACCACATGGACCGCTGGTGTGGTGTATACGGGCTCTGGCGAGTTCAACGTCATTTTGCGAACCGTATATGGGAACATAGTCAGGCCAATGAGTTGATATCTCGTTAAATACCGCCCGACGCGCTGTAGACCATTCACCTTCACCGTCTACGTGGAACGCATCAGCAACGCATCTGAAGCCACAGTTTCCATCACTCGCGACATCGTTCCAGCCTTCGATGTAGCGCCGGACAATGTGGGGGACACTTTCGAGGAACGGGAATGTCGCTGCAGGAGAACACATTAAGATAAATATCTTGCGCAGGAGGCGTTCATTAGGAAGAATGGTGCTTGTACTCACCGTGCCGGTGACCGCTCCCTGAACCGCGCCCCGGGGACCGTGAACTACTCCCGTATCGCCTGTTCACGTGCTCGTGGTAGCTCGGTGAACGTCGGGTTGATCTTGATCGGGGGACCTGCTCGCTTGGTCTCCCACGTGCACTGGTGCAATTGTCCGGCTCGCCAATGCCGCTCTCCTCCGGACGCAACTGCGCATCTATGTAGGATGAAACTCGTCGGCGGACCGAAGGGTCGCTGCGTGCCAGCTCCTCCAACAGAGTGTTGAACCGCGACTGATCTTGTTCGGCCCTCGCAATGTTGTCCGTGCTCCGCACGTGATCACCCAATGCCAGGCTCTTGAACAGCGGATGAATGTCGTCCAAGTACAAGGGGATTCCTTCAGCAACTGCCCCTGCCATGATGCATGCACACGGTATTCCGTGTGTCGAGCGCAGCACACATCCACAGTAAGCATATACCTGTGCTCCGAGTGCATCAATCCTCCCGGACTCGACCGTCAATTTATCCAGACAGTATTTGGACACATTGTTGATCAAGTTGCTGAAAAGGGCCCTACGGTGCAATCTTCCAACGACAGTTCTTGATTTCTCCAGGCCGGTCTTGATTATAGTAATCTGCTGGGCTATCTGCAGGTCGACACGCCTCCATACCGTGTCCAGCGAACCAGTCGACGTGTGTAACCACCCTTTCAATGACGAGTGTGCACTTTCGACCCTGCATGTAGTTGTGTTCCCGAAATGCAGAAATCTGTTCGTCCATGCCCTCACAAATTTCTCCTTATGGGGGGTGAGCCACGTCGTCTCAGCGTAACTAACAACAGCCTCGCTCCAAGCCCATCCAGTCCTCATATCCACCAAGGCGGTTTCGTACTCTGGAACGGTGGACGCATTGCAAACTCGGAACCATGCACCATTCTTGAACGCTGCCCCGTTCCTCTTATTCCCTGTCAGCACAGTAACACGTGCCTCCACATCCTTGTTAATATGCCAGGTGCAGAGCAAATGGTTCGATTCCGGAAACACAGTCCGAAGTGGCCTAATCAGTCCCATCTCCCGATCGGTGACCACAACCACAGGGAACGGTCCATCCACAAGCAAGTTCTTCAGCGCGTTCAGCACCCACTCATAGGTATCTGCCATTTCGTCAACGACAATTGCGTAGGCAATCAGGAAGTTTGTGTTGCAAGGGGACATCCCAACCATCTCAATGAATGGCATGCCGTAGCGATTGGTCTTGTACGTTGAGTCGATGGCCACCACCCACGGAAACGTGCGAAATGCCACAACAGCATCGGGATTGGCCATGAATAAATGAGTCAAAGTACCATCACCTACTGAGCGGTGACTAGTGACATACCCTTTCGCGGTGGCCAGATGCAAACAATTCTCCGCTGTGTTGCGCCCGCCTCGCCTTTCTGTTGCATATGCCGACCTCTCATTGTACACCTGCCTAATGTTCTGATGCAGGTCCGGAAACGAATTACTGAGGCTGGCATTGATATGCCTTGGGGCAGTTTCTGAATCTGTCAAGTCTCTGATCATTTGCTTCGCGTCCGCATGGAGCTTGCTGCTCTGTCTATGACCCTCGGGGTACACTGAGAAAGGGTGGTTGTGCATCCCTCGTCTGGGATCCTTGCACGGCACTACATTCCAACCATTCCCCGTGATGCTCTGTTTCAAGACAATCGCGAACGGGCAGCCACAACTGCTGGTCGAGCTGCTACTCCGTCGGACTACATCAGATTCGCTCGTATCTACATCCTTATCCTTTCGGCCCCGATTGCAAATGCAATATAACCTCAGGGGACCATTCCTATTCTGTTTGTAGGACCCCGTCACAAGTTCAAATCCCACCTGCAGAGCAATCCGTTGCAGGTAGGAGTAAGCCTCGGCAACGTCTGGGAACACAGCTGAGGTGGCAAATGGAGAGTATCCGTTCCGCCCTGCAGCAGCTTCACATGACTGATTGTCATCCTTAAACAGCAATAAACATCAAGTAATTAGTTACACTCAACTGCTATACCAATTACAATATCAAAATTAACGTAAAAAAATGTAAATTAACGTTACAATAATTAACAAAATAACAAAATTAACAAAACAACAACATTAACGTCACAATAATTAACAAAATAACAAAATTAACAAAACAACAACATTAACGTTACAATAATTACAATTAACGTTACAATAAATAAAATTAACGTTACAATAATTTTTACGTTACGATTAATAAATTAAAATACTAAGATGAGCATAAATTAAAAAACTAAGATGAGCATAAATTTCTTTCCCATTAACAGCTAAAACATACATGTAGTGGGAAAAAAATGCAATAACATCGTGGCTAGAATTAATATAACATTCTTACGGTTCAACAAATTAAAATATCAAAATAGCGTAAAAATACGTAACTTAACGGTACAATAATTAACAAAATCACAAAATTAACAAAACAACAAAAATAACTGCTTCAATAATTAATAGGACATACATTAACGTTACTGCTATTAACAGGAGATAAATTCATAGGAGATAAATGTGCAATAATTTCATCGTAACAGTTAATAAATTAAAACACAAAGACGAGCATAAATTTGTACGGCAAAAATTATTAAATTTAACAACTACTTACGGACAGAAAGCTAATTAGTAAAATTACCTCCGAAGACATGGAATTTCTAACACCCTTTTCGGGGTAATTTTTGCTCGTCTTGGATAGCAATATTTTTCGAGTGCCCTTTGAATGAGTAAGGATTCGAGTGCCCTTTGAATGAGTAAGAATTCGAGCTCATTTATAGCAGTTCGTTTTTTGGAAGCAGGCTGGCACGGCTCGCGCCCAGCCCACGGCGAGCCGAGGCGCGTCCGGCTCGCGCCCCAGCCCTGGCGAACGGACCGTGCGCGGCTCGCGCCCACCGCACGGCGAGCCACGGCTCGCGCCCCAGCCCTGGCGAGCGGCCCGGCGATGGCTCGCGCCCTGTCGGTGGCGACCGGCCCGCCGGCGGCTCGCGGTCCACCGGTGGCGAGCGGACCGGCGGCGGCGCGCGGCCTGTCGGTGGCGACCGGCCCGGCGGCGGTTCGCGGCCAGCCCGCGGCGACCGGCCCGGCGCCGGCTCGCGCCCAGGCCGTGGCGAGCCGGGTCCGGCGGCGGCGCCCGGCGGTCTGGCGGCGGGAAAAAAAAAACAAAAAAAACCTATTGACAAAAAAAAAAACAAAAAATACTGTATACGTATTAGGTAATTTACCTATTGAAAATGAAAAAATAAAAAATACTGTATACGTATTAGGGCGAGGATAGTAAAATACAGGGCGAGATATAGCGATCCACTAAAGTTTCTGTAAAAAGGAATCACATGGTGTCTGCAAGATTTCAAAAGCAAATAATGTTGCAAGATTTCAAAAGCAAATAATGTCTGCAAGATTTCAAAAGCAAATGATGTCTGCAAGATTTCAAAAGCAAATGATGTCTGCAAGATTCCAAAACAAGCACGTACTATAAAGTGTCTTTAATCTATTATTACAAAACAGGAATGCATGCATACTAAAGTTTTTTTAGTTTTCTTTAATCGATTATTATAATGTAGAATTACCTTAATGTAGAATTACCTTAATGTAGAATTACCTTATCTAAACTTAGCCAATGTATCCCTGCTTCTCATTTCTAGTTGCACTCTTATTTTATATATGTTATTTTCTATTAAAATTTGATTGTATATATAAATAAATATATGAACAACAATATTATCATGATATTTGTTGAATTCATAGTAACAAATAGTTTCTAAAGTGTTAGATTGAGGTAGTACTACTTCCGTCCCAGCTCTATTTGCACTGCAATCAATAGTATGTTGATTAAGAAACATGTTTGACTACTAATATGTTTAAATACATATAATAGCAACAAATAAAAAGTTAATTTTTAGAAACTACTTGTTACTACGAATTCAACAAATATCATATACAATAATATTGTTGTTCATAAATCTATTTAAATATACGATCACATTTTAAGAATATAGTGTCAATAAAGTAAGAGTGCAAAATAGAGATGAGACGGAGGAAATACTTTGTAATAATTGATTAAAGAAAACTACTATCTGTCTCAGATATATTTGCACAAGTACTATTCATTTAGTCAAAATCAGTTAATTTGAAAAGTAAAATATAACTTTTTTTTTTGCAAAAATCAATCATTCTAAGATGATGGAAAAACCGCTCAGCGGCGATTACAATAAGTGAAATTGACATCCAATGTAACTAGCATCTAGCAATAACTAGCATATTGCAAAGATATTTAAATTACATGTCAATCAAACTGATCGTTTGTACTATTACAAATCGAAGATCCAATAAAAAACAGTAACATCGCCCTAAGGGATATTAACTTACCAAACTGTGCCAAACTGGGATCTTCTACAACTGTAACACCAGTTGATCCAATTACGATTTATATTGTCCAAACTGTAAACACCTTGAAAAAAAATATCTAACGAACCCAAATTTATAAAAACTCAAAAATAAAACCACAAACGAATTGCGAACACAAGATATGTACAAGCAGATCGAGAACAGTATATCAACATGAATAATTAAATCGAGTTATCATCGTGAATACAACGATTTAATCGATCAGGTCGAAAAACAAAACTAATTTGTGGAGACAAGTCTCACACTTATTTAATAACAAAAACATAAATTAAAATAAATTATTATTCCCCATCACCCCTAAGGGAAAGATGGGAAAAAAGCTTGCAGGATAAGGGTTTAGCGGATGGGTAGAGAAAAAAAATCTAACATGTTAATGTTTGGTTAAAAGTAAAATACGATTAATATATAAGATAATATATTAGCACGTGTGATTTTGTTAGAATTGTCGTAACATCTATTTTAATAAGATTAATTTATTATTATTTTTAAATGTACATAATTAACGATATTAATAGTCAAATAATTTTAATCAACTTGCAAAAATCAACCTGATACTGATGGGATGGAGAGAGTAATAAAACTTACTCTATTTGGTTTCTTAACAATGACTCCTTTTTTTTTGAAATTTTTTTAAGGCATGTTTGACCATTGATAACTTTAATTTCATTTAATAATGGACTATAAAATTTTACTTTTAAAAAACTACATGCTACGGAGAACTTAAATAAGTGTGAGACTATTTCAAATTGTAGAATTTCAAATTCTGGTGTTATAGTCAGTGTTAAATTCTAGAGTTCCCTTCCAGAATTATACACTAAAACATAATATTGTTGCCAAAAAATTCAACTCTCCAAAGGCCTTCGTGTGTTGCAAATTCATCACCGTGGCCGGACCTTCATCTTTTTCGGAATGCTTCGACCTCACCACCTCCAAAAATCAACTTATCTTCCCCTGGTGAGTTTCTGAACTCCGATGGTTTTCCCCGACACCTCGTAAGCTTCGCCAGAGATCCAGCGCCAAGTCCGTCAAGCGCATGAGTTCCACGCACCTCGTAAGAGTAGAAGACCCAGCACGTGAGATCCACATGCGTTGGTTTGATATTTGTTATTTGCGCGTGAGTTCACGCGCCAAATTCTTTGGTCGCATCCCTCAGTTACAGATAGGGCTGATCATGCTAATCCGTGGGTTGGGGCGGATCAGCTGTACTAGCCCAAATCGACCCAAAATTTAGGGTTACATGGATTGGGTCCGATCGGGTCAAAATTTTGATAGTTTGGGTCAAGTCGGGTCGGGTTGGACAGGGTCACAAGATTGCCCAAATCATAGTAAATTTTTTTTATAATTTACTTAATAAAATGAATAATTTTTAAAGAGTCCATCTCTTGAAAGATTACATTTCCATAAGTTATGAAAAGACCAATGTTTAAGTTGGAAATTAGAATAGATAAAGATAAAATTTCTGGGTTGCATTAATCGGGTCATAAACTTTATATCTACTATATTTGTATAACAAAATTTTAATACTGCAACTAAAATATTTTACCTTTTATTATTGTAATTAAAATCCGTCTTTCCATAAGTTTATAGGAAGACGGTATTTCCCAAGACTTTGCCTTGATTAAAATATGAAATATATATTCACAATTATATAAATAAATTTTAGTAAAATTCTATCATTTAATTGCAAGTGTAAAAGGTTTTATCATAGGTTTAAACTGAAATTTCTTTCATAGGTTTATGGAAATAAGATGCTAAATTAGAATAATATAAAGGTAGAAGGTTTTAATTGCAATATTAAAAAATTATTATGCAACGTGCAGTAGTTATAAATTTATGACCCAATTTAATTCAACCCAAAAAATTTATCTTCATTTCTTCTAATTTTCAATTTAAATCTTGGTCTTTCCATAACTTATGAATTAAATTTTAAGAATTTGTAAGAGGGATAGAGGAAGTATATTTTCAATAATTTTCAACTTACTTATGAAATAAGTTAATGGTTGATATGTTGAATTAAACTCGTCGAGGAGCTCGAAGGTTATCGTTGTTGCCTCCCCCAACCTTGCAGTGTGGACGCCTCGAACTCGCGCGCAGCCTTGTCTTCCGCTGGAGTCTCCCAATCCTTGAGCTCGATGTCGCATCCTCTCATTCCTCGTCGCAGCCTTTTCCAGGAGTGCTACTCCGCCGCGACCTTTCAAAGCTCCATAGTTGCGGTCTCTGGCTCTCGTCCACCGAGAGCCCGCCGATGCGGCCCTCCACTGCTCCTTCAACGAAGCCCCCACATCAGCCGCTGCTAATGGATCGAAGCCCCACTAGCAAAATCCGTTCTAAGAGCGGATCATTTTTTATGAGACCCAGTACATCAAGGCATCAAATAATTGGAAACAAATAATTTGGATCATTTTTGAAGAGTGGATCTTTTTCTCTCCAAATTGTAATAGGCCGAGACATAATCTCAAAGCCCAAAGAGATGGCACTGAATCGCTTCTTCGGAGTGAGCAGGAAATTGCCAATAAATGATGACACTTGACAACCACAAGTTCTTCAAGTTCTCTGCTTCGAGAAAAATATATTACTCCCTCTGTCCTTGGGAAACCCACAAAGAGAGAGAGTGTTTACAACTTTTATTTTTAGTGATGTAAAATGTCTTAAACACCCCTATCGTCTTCTTCGTTCAGCTAACCTCCCTCAGCCACTCTTCCACCCATGTCTCTCCCATCGTCGACGTAATGCCAGCCCACCACCATCGCTAGCATCTCCCTGCATCGGCGTCGACCCAACATATCGCTAGCTTCTCCCCGCATCGGTGTCGACCCAACACATCCCTAGCTTCTCTCTGCATCTGTGCCAGCCCAACACATCCCTAGCCTCTCCCCGCATCGGCATTGGTGTCGATGCCAGCCCACCACCATCACCATCATCACAAACCACCCACCACCTGTATCTCCCCTAACCACCCCACCGACCCAATAACTTGAAATATTTTGGCCCAAGAACTTAGATCTGCAATAGATTAACACTTTGGAAGACAAAAGTTGATATTTTGGAAGAGAATGTTGAAAAGGAAGAGAGAGTGTGAGAAAGAGAGTTGCATAGTGAGAAAGAGAGAAAAAGAGAGTTATGATAGTAAATGTGCAGAGAAAGTGGAGAAGAAAGAGAAAAGTGTGAAGAGAGAGAGGGAATAAAGTGAGAAAGAAATTGGAAATTCTTTTTAACTTCGTAAGGGTAGTTGGATCTTAAAGCATGATTAATTTTTCTTAGAATGGAGAGTGTGCAGATTTTTCTGGGACAAACAAAAATAAAAAGTGTGTATATTTGCCTGGGACAAACAAAAATGGAAAGTGTGCATTTTGCGGTTTTTGATATATCTTAGTGTAGTCTTTGCAGCTAGTACGAGTAAGGCGTATTGGTGTTTTTTAGTACCACATGACACACACACTTCAGCTCTATCATGCACTTGCATCATGGAAACACTTATTCCATAACATACTAAAATAACAAAAAAAAAAATTAGCTCAGCACTCCAAGTTAGCAGCAACAAGTTTAGCACTCCAAGTCAGCAGCTCTGGTATGCCATTTACTGCACAAAATAAAGATCACAAATTTTGCTACAAGTTTTTCTGCAATTGATTCTCGACCTTAAGTCTGCAATACATGCAAATGCTCATAGTTATAAGTAAACAATTAGATTATAAAGGAGAAATAAAAAGCACATCAGTACATTACTACATTCAAGATGAGTGTCGTACTTCTTGTATCATTCTGTAATCTGATACAGGGTTCTTCTCGAATATCTCAATAAGTGGCGGCAAAGACCCTGAAAAGTGAGTTGTCAGTGAAGAATTATAACAATTCACAGATTCTGTAGTAAGGCATCAAAGATTATGCTACTTACTAAGATGTAAAATTCAACTACCTTCCCTAAATGATCACCTTCAATAAGTCCCGGTAAGTATGCACATGTTATCTACCCCAACCTGACACAAAATCAAATAACATAAGAAAGCTCAAAGCTTGAAAAGTTTACTCGAAATAAGGATGAATATGGTTTTCAGTTTTCACTCACTGCTAAAACAAGGAAGGATATGTCGGCTTTACTGCTAAAGAAGCCGACAAAACCATGAACACAAAGCAAATCGAGCACTACTCCAGCAAGACCAAACAACACCTAGAAAAACAACTAAAGTAACAACACACACACACATAGCACCAATTTAAAAAAATCGGTGCTAAAAAAATTTAAAAATTCAATCTTCCCACCAAAAAATTCACCAAAATTTTTTAAAATTCAATCTTCCAGCCAAAATATTCAAAAAATTAGACAGATTTAAAAAATGTTGCTAGAAATTTCATGGGCTAGGTGCAGCTACACGTAGCCGCTCTAAGCTAAATTATTTTTTTTCTTAACTTTCAAAATTGTTTACTTCTTTTGTTGACTTAACTAATAACTAAGTTGACTTAAATTAATCAACGATCAGGTTGTAAAGTACTTCCCAACGTGCTCAGTCCATCGCACCAAGTGATCCATCTTCAACTCCAATATGTTCATGCACGAAGCATATTTCTCCATAGAGAATTTACTTGTTTCGGACACTGGTCGACTTGCAATTCCCTTTTTTTTCTGAAATACCATCGGGTTGATCGGAAGCATTGGCATCTTTGGAGTATCACCATCATATTCTGGGCAACCTCCATTCGAGCACCTAGAAGTAATCAGGGAGGAGAAGCCAATACAGTGCGGCAAATTGATACAATCCTAGACATATGCCATTTTCGTACTCCCAACACTGATACTCAGGTTCTTCTTGATCTTGTACAGTTGCATCAAACGAGAACGATGCACTTCACTGTTCATTCTTACCAACATTAGGTGTGCTGCAAAGAAGTTGTACCACAAGTTCATTTCATTTATCAAGTACTTCTTCTCAATGATAGACCATTCCGTAGGCAAATTGCTTTTAGAATTTGATTCCTAGACGCTTTTTCAACAGCCTTGTCTGCGGCCTTGTACTCACTCGCTGGCTTTGACGGAATTTTTTAGCTTTTGTTAACCACATCTGCTGATAGCACGACATTCTCCCCACGATAGTAAATCTCCGCAGAATTTTTGTATTTCATAAGTGCCAAGGCCTCACATGTTAGCGTCACATTCGCACGGCATGATTGTTTGAGATGGTGCCCCCATCCATGACGCTCAACGTAAGCATTGTACGACGCTTCATTCCTCATACCTCTCTCCAATATTAGGCCACGACCAATGAGATATTTGTAGATTTTCTTAAGCTCGGGACACTCAAATTCTGTCAATGTATATTTAGGTCTCACTGATTGAATATGAAGATTGCTCTGTTGCGTCTCAAGATCGCCAACTCTAGCCTTCTTTCATGCATTCTGAGTCCTTTCAGTGTTGGGGATACCCTTCGCTGCAGATTTCTTTGGTGCCATACCTGGGAAAAGGTCAACAGAGCTTACTCAGTTTTTAACATCTACATCAACTAGTTTGAAGGGAGCAAAATAAATGACAGATAAAGAACAAACACCAAATGTCATCAAGGTTTTGAATCATATCAAAATTTAAACTAACAAGTGAGCCAAATTCAGCAAGACTTTAATCATCTTAAAAAAAATTGAAGGACCATTAAGGGATGAACTAAGTTTCTTTATAGACTGCTAAAGAAAGCCATTTAGGACTATGTTCGGCGCACCACCTTCCTGAATGATTATCATATCATGCTTACATTGCAAAAAAAAACTTGCCTTAAGAAACATAAGAGAAAAAAGTTTCAAATAAAAAAGATAGAATTAGAAGCTACTGACATACTTTCACAATTAGAACTAGAAATCACTTCAGCAAATTTAGGAAATCCTGCCTCAAATACTCAATAAGCAGTGCACAAAAGAAAGACCGTTAGTTTCTGCCATTTAATCAGCTCGAAATCCTACAACTTCAATTCATGAACCTAGTTCAGGTAAAAATATAATTTTTCACATATTAATTAATGTTGGAAACATAATCTTAATTTACTCTAAGTTTAAAAATAACATATTTAGCTTATGTTATCTACTTCTTACAAATTAGCCTGTTGGGATCAGCTTTTTGTTGCTATGTTGAACTCTACAAACCAAGATAGATGAATAATACAAGATCCCAAGAGGAGGTTACATAAAAGCCAAAGAAATTAAAACTACCATGGCATATATTATATGGAAAAAATTGTTAAGAAAGTGCATGAGATTGACATTATTCCGGTGCTAGAACACAGAAAAACTGGTGCCAAGGGGAAGTTACTGTGACAGTGGTGGGAGTACTGGACAACTGCAGTATAAGATTATTCAATTATTAAAATAGAAAATAAATTATTTTCATTCTCCTTGCACGATTTAAGGTTTCATTTAAAAAAATATAATATTGCTGAAAATATAATGACGGTAGCCTATAGGTATGTAATGACTGCGCTAATATTGGGGTTCCCTTATTAATGGAGACAAATGTGAAATGTGTTTAGAAGTTGGAGTTCCCTTGATTTCGATGGCTACACTTATAGGACTACTCTGATTAATTTCCATATCAACAACTCTGAATTTCTAAACCCATATGGTTTCTACTTTTATATGCTCAATTACAATTAGATGGTCCTATTTTATTTTATATTTAAATTAAGATGACATAAATGCTCCTAAAGTAAGACTAAGGCCATGAGCAATAGTAGACACCGCTAGTGGTCTCTTACCAATTAAATATATTATTTCTATTACTCTCTCTTCTACCTCACTTTAAGAGACCATTTAAGAGACAACCATTTTTTTTCTAACAATGGCAAGAGCCACTCTTTACTATTCATGGACTCCACTTAATTTTTTCTATCATACTCAATAATTTTACAATTAAATTTTAGACAAAGTCTTGGAAAACATGGTCTTTCCATAGGTTTATGGAAAGATGAGGTCTAATTAGAAATATAGAAAGTTAGGGATTAAGTAGCAATTTTCATGAAACTGCACTTCACGCGTTGTATATATAAGGATCTATTTTTTCATTTCGTTTAATTTTCATTTTAAATCCCAGAAATTCTCTCTCTTCTTCTTCGTCCATATTCTTCTCTCCGTTAGGGTTTTCCGATCGCGATTTCCACTGGAATTTCACCGTGCATTTTTCCGAATCGGTGTTCCTTTGTGTTCGCCATAGGTTATATTCTACTTTTGAGTTGATTTTTTTGTTTCGATTTTGATTTTTAAGTTCGTATTTAGGGTTTTTATTTCGAATATGATATTTTTGTGTGTTATTGCAGCGGAATGGTGAAAAGGAAGAAAGTTTCCATTGATAGTGTTCATAATGAAGAAGGTGGTGTTTATTTTTCAATTTTTTCTCTTATTGTATGTTTTTATTGTCAAATGTTGAATGCTTTGCTTTATTTTGCCTTTTCGCCGGTTTTTGATTATATTTATGAGATGATTTTAGTTATTTTTAATGTTTCCCCCAATTTACTAGGTTTAGGGTTTAGAAAAGTTGTTAATAGCTTTAGTTTTTACTATTACAAGGTCTGTTAATAGCTTTGGTGTTTACATGAAGATTTTGTGTTTATAACTTTGGTGTTTACATGACTTTGTAAAGGTTACTGCGATTTTGTTGAAAAGTATCCCTTCATAGTTTGCATGATGCTATACTTTGCACAACTATTCCCATTCTAACTGGTTTAGATACTCGTATTGTTGCCTTCCTCGGCATTCTGGCTTTCCAAAGGAAGTGATTCAAGTAAATTCTTATTTTAAACAGAAGCAGCATCTTGCAATTTTGACTAAATCTTATGAAGCATGGAAACTTGTTTTGTTACCTAGTTAATGGTCACTAGATCAAGATGTATATACTCAAAGTATACATTTGCATTGTATAGTTGGTTTAGTATACATTTGCACTATATACATTTGAGCTTGTCTTCTTGCTTTGTGCATACTTCTTGGTTTTGGGCAGTTTTTCCAGAGCATTCTCTATATTTGATTTTCTGAAGTTTATTTTTACTAGAGTATGAGGATTCATGTTTTGTGATTTCCTCTTCCGAAAGACCTCAAAAATAATGTAAGTCCATTTTCATGATTTCAGAACACCTTGTTGTTGTTTCTTTTCCCTTCTTTGTTCCCCTTCAGGAGTGATAAGTAAATTCTAAGAATATGTATTTTCTGTTACTATATGAATTCCTTCCTCACTAATAGTGCACAATGTACATAAGGACTGAAAGTATAAAAATGTATAATGAATGTTTCAACTTTCAGCTGTGAAGTTCTACTGTATTAAAACTATTTGCTCTTATTGAACATAGTTTTACATTTAAAGTCCTTGTTGGTTGACTGCATTGCGTGCCTTTAAAGTCATTTGGCTTGTATACTGTACTCATGATTTCTCTGTTGTTTCTCTTTTCAAGAATGTTACTGTCTTCCTTCAATGTTAGATGCTTGTTTTGGTGTTTACATTATTTTTGTAAAGGTTGCTGATGCAATGTAGTCCCTGGTTTTCATTGGAATTTTCTGGAGTTGATTCATGATTTATATTCGTGTGCTTTTGAGACTAAATACTGACTTAGGTTTTAGTTTTCTTTTTTTTTGTGTTTAAATTCATATGAGGCTTGGGTTTTTGTATTTTAAAAGGATGTTACATTAGTATGTTACATTATCACTTTATCTTATAAGGTTCATTATTATATCTGTAATGTTGCTGTTTTATTATTTTTACTGATCAATTTGGTTTTGTGCAAATAGGATTGCACAAATCATCGCACATTAGGAATTTATCGACTGTTCCATTGGATCTTCCCTAATAAGGGGAATAATTCTATTAATGTGGTCATTGAAGTAGTAGAAACTGCTCCTCTCTTCACTTTAAAGAAGGTTACAAAAAGGTGCACAGTTAGAACTGAGGTTGTGTATGCTGGGGGTGCTGACTTTGCTGGTGCTAATGATTCTAATTTTGTTGAGGATGTTGTCCTTAGTGAGCGACCTAAAAAGGTCAAGTTTGGTGTGAGGAAAAGAGTTGGTAGAGGAAAGTTAGCACCAGCAACTGAGAAGAAGAAAGAAATTGAAGCTGAGAAGAAGAAGGCTCTTCAAGCTGAGAAAGACAAGGCTGATTGTGATGCAAAGATGGTGGCAATTGAAGCTAAGAAGAAGGTGACAATTGAAGCTGAGAAGAAGACGGAAAGTGAAGCTGAGAAGAAAGCGGCAATTGAAGCTGAGAAGAAGGCGGAAATTGAAGATGAGAAGAAGAAGACAACAAAAAGAAGGCTGATGGTGATGCAGGAGTCAAGAAGAGAGATCGAGAGGTTCAACAAGTTGTGACACTGGTGGGCAGCGATGGAGCAAAGTAGGTTTTTCATTTTTGATGTTTTTATGGTGAAACATGTAATTTTTGTCTTGAACATTTTCTGTTTTAGTTTTATAAATATTTGTCATAGCATTTAAGAACCTAACCTATATGTATTTTCCAACATGATATTTTTATGGTGAAGCATGTGATTTTTTCTTGAACAGTTTCTGTTTTAGTTTTAAATAAGGTTAACTTTTTAGTTATAATATATCATTTTATTGATGTGTTGTTATTTGCAATTGTAGAGTTGAGAAGGTTTTCAAGTCTTCTTGCAGACCATACTTGATTAAGGAGTTGAATGGCTTATTGTCTGAGTGTCAAGTGGCTGATATCCTCTCTCTTGGTTTTGGTAGTTTGTTGGATATTAGTATCCATAAGTTGCCCCTAAAAATTGTTCCTTTTCTGGTACAAAATTTTGATCCAGGCTTTTGTGTGCAATATATTGGTGATGATAAATATACCCTGTGTCCGGATGATGTTTTTGATGTGCTTGGATTGCCTATTTCTGATGAGGAGGTTGTTGAGATTAGTCATGCGGGCAAGGGTGAAAAGTGAGATTTAGAATTGAGGGGATGATGTAAGGAAATGTTTAAGATTGGAGAGAAAGATCAGATTCCTTTAGAGCTGGTTTTTGATTATATGATTGGGTTGAATGAAGGAGGCGAGGACTTTCAGTGTTGTTTTATCATATATTGTGTTGGGTACTTCCTTGCTCCTACAAGAAGGAAGGGTATTTATATGAAGCTCTTAGGGGATGTTGAATATGTCAATAGAATTAAGAAGCTAAATTGGTGTGGATATGTTCTTAAGAAATTGTGTGAGGTTGTGGGGAGATTTAAGAAGGTTCCTTCATATAAAGTTGTGAGTGGCTGTGTGTACTTTCTCTTAATTCAGTTTTTGCAGTGTGTACCTTATCACGGTATGAATGATTCTTTGGCTGTACCCCTTCTTCAGCATTGGACTGAGGAAAAGATGAAAAAAAAGTGTAAGTGGCTGAAGAAATGTGGGTATGAGCGAGCTGTGCTACTGAAGAAAGTGTATCCTTTGACTGAGTGTGTTAGATTGAGAGATGGTGGGTTGAAAGGTAGTATGAGTGGGTATAGTAATGTTGCTACTTCTGATAGTCGGGTTCTGCATTTTGATATTCCTCCTGGGGTTCTAACAGATTTAGATCTTGTAGCCCTTAAAATGAATGTGAGTATGGTGTTTCATTTGTTTTTTTATTTTATGTTGGTTTATTTTTATTTTAGTTTAATTATTTGTTGTTTTACAGGCTGCTAGTGAGGCATTTGCCTTGTTTCAGAGGGACATGGAAGTGGTTAGTGCCAAATTATCAGAACGTTTGTTGAAAGCAGCACAACCAGTGGCCCCTCAGGATGATCCTGATACTGATTCTAATCAGCAGCTTGGCTTTCAAGATTTTTTTGAAGATCCTGCAATATTGAAGCAGATTGATGATTTGTGCGATAGTTTTAAAAAGAAAGTTGTTGATTCCATGCCTAGTTTTGACCTTCACATTGTTTTGAAAATATTTTGTAATAGGCTGTGGGGGATTTAGATGGGTCAGAAATTGAATCTTTTGGATGAAAGCATATTATCTTTTGGATGAAAACAAAATTTGAACTTTAGTTATGACAGGTTCTCTGACTTTAAGCATGACAAGGTGGATGTTTTATGTTAAATAGTGATGGTTTATTGTGATACATGCTCACTCTAAAATGTTCATTTCAGAAGTTTATTTTGTTTAGTGATTTCTCTTAAAATTTCAAAGTTACCTGCTTATTTGTCTGCTAGGTTGGATTTTAGGTTAAAACATTGCATGTTTGTAGTGATACATCTTCACTATAAGTTGCGTTAGTCAAAAGTTTAGCCTGATTTTAATTTTGGTACCTTTGATTTTTAGGTTAAAACATTGAGACTTTATAGTGATAGATGCTCATTATGAAATGCATAATTTATAAGTATAAAATTTTAGTTTTGATTTTTGACAGATTACTTCTTGTAATGAATGCAGTCTATCATGTCAATTATGCGATTGTAATGAAGGCTTTATAAAAAAATATTAATACTTTAAAATAAATTTGTAATGAATGGTCTATAATGTCACTTAAAAGGAACATTCAGCTACTGAATTACACTTGAAATAAATTGCTGAAGTGCTTCAAATGATATGCTATTTTGGTGTTTTGGTTCCAAACTCATTTGTAGATCGTTTGTCGTTCTCTAATGCCGACTTGATTCTTGCATGCCTTCCTTTTGTCTTTGCATACTTTAGATCGAGTATGTTTGTTGTGATTGAACTTGATGCACTGATAGCCTCGTTTTGTTCTGTGGCGCTTGATTCTATAGACAAGATTTGCTGAATTTTGATTGTTTGTTTACCTTGTGCATCTTCGAGAACTCCTCTATCATTTACACTGTTTTCACTCTTTAATATCAGGTTGTAGAATTTTGTTGCCATTTCTTCGATGTTGGGTTTATGTCTTGCTTGAGGTATTTATCCCAGACCTGTTTCTTCACATTCTTTGTCCCTCTTGTAGAAATGTACTGTGGGGGTATTCTGGAGATGGAATGGAGGTGCAAAATTCTAATGCAATGAAAGCACAACATACATGTTTCAAGCAGTGAAGGATGTACAAAATTAATGCTAAAACGGTAATTGTTTATACTAAAACCGTAATTGTTTATAAGATGAACTGTTGATCAGCTACATACTTGTTTCTTCAAAGGCCTTGCAAGAACAGTTGAGCTCAACTGATTCTTGTGTTTTATTGAACATTACGGATTCCATTACTGTTAGGTGCTTCCCCAACTTACTTCAAACAGTTTGAAATTGCCACCGTTGTAGCTTTCTGCTATTGTTGTTGCCATTGCGATGTCGAATTCCTTCTTGAAGTCATCATATAGTTTCAAAGTGTAAACCTCGTCTGCATGTTTTAGAATCCCAGCATGACTATCCTGTGCTGATTTTGGGATGGATCGAGCACAATTGTGTTCGGCTATGCTTTCTATGCTTCTCCATTTCTTGACAGTTTTCTCTAATATCTTCAAGAATTGAGTGAGAGATGTTTTACTAGCATTGGACATGGTGGTACTGTTAGTACTCTCACTCCTTTGTGATGCTAGAATTTCGGTTGAGAAAAAATCATTGTTCAAAGCTGGGCACCATATATTGCGGATATTATATAGACGTTGAAACCAAGTGGTCTTCCAAGCCATATGTCGTGATCATGGCCTGCCAACTGTCTTCAAATTCTTCATGATTAACACACTCTGTTAAACAACGATCAAATGTCTTTTTGAATGGACCGTCTTTCTTCAATTCTCCATAATGCGTACAAGCATTTTTCTGAAAGGGCCATATACATAGTCGGTGTCTTGTTGTTGGTAAAACCTGTTCCAGTATGAAATGTTGAAACACATGAGTCATATATTAAAACAGTAATTGTTTATAAAGAAACCTCAATTGTTTATGAAAAGATCAGGATTTGTAAGGTAAACAATACCTTTTCTATTGCAGTCGCCATTGCTTGGTCTTGATCAGTGAATATGATTATGAGTTTTTTCCCTCCCATGCATTTTAGGAAGGTTTCAAGCAACCATTCAAACGTTGGTGCCTTTTCATCAGATATGAAAACACTAGCAAACATGACGTTCTTCCAATGGTTGTTGATTCCCACAATTGGAGCACATATTAGGTTGCATTTGTTTGTTCCAAAGGTTGTGTCGAACACCAATACATCCCCAAACAAAGTGTAATCCTCCTTCATCATTGAGTCTCTCCAAAATAAGGCCGATAACCTGCTTTCATCATCCATCTTCACTCGAAATAAAAAATCCGCATCTTCTTCATTCTTTTGTTGAAGTTGCTCTATAACATCCCCACCTTCAATTGCCTTCCAATGTAGTTTATATGGTCCCTCATGGTATGCCCTAAATTCTCTTCACTCCATTTTCGTGGACCAAGTAATTGAAGCCAATTGATGGCTTTAATCCAGCGGCTTCCATCCCCTATATAATCTTGGCCTTCTCTGCTGTGATTTTTCTCTCACTACGTTTGTAGATATTGCCAAGCTGGTCTTGTAAAGTAATGGTTGTGCTACCAGATATGGTGCATCACTTTATAAAGGTTATCCACCAACTTGATTCGTATTTTTGCCTTACAACCTATTCTAGTTATAGAAAATTCCCTTGTCTCCTCTGTCAATTTTATGTTAGTAATAATTTTAGCAAATTCTCTTTAATATCAGCACAAGATACAAAGTAGTACTTGGGAATGTGGATACCATTGCATGTATTATATGTAAAAATTTGTTAAGGATGTGCATGACATTGACATTATTTTGGTGCATTTTCCAATATTTTTTATATTTGTTAGTCTCTCACATATATATCATTTTATAACAAGAAATTAAATACATTGTTTCAGCAATTTCTAAAAGATTACACTCCTCTGGGGATCGATCAACTGCGGAGCATTGCTCTAAAATGGATTTGTATTTTTACGAAATGTACTCTACCAAAATGCATAACTCAATTGAATGTCATACAGGGACTTGCCTTCATCATTGGATAGTAGTTAGTATTAGGGCATGGGCAGTGGTGGTCTCTTAAAATTAAAAGACTGCTCTAGACACCGAAAACCACCACAGTGGTGGTCTCTTAACAAGAGACCACTCAAGAGTCTCTTGCTAAGGCCATGGGCAATGGAAAAGGCCGTTAGCGGTCTCTTACTAATTAAATATATTATTTTTATCTCCCTCTCTCTTCCACTTCACCTTAAAAAACAACATTTTTTTCTTCACAGTGGCAAGATAAAAATTGGATAGTATTTTTCTTCCATGAATGGTACATGTTATTTTTTCTGCACAGTGGCAAGAAAAACAACCTATACTATTCATGAAACTCAACTTGATTTTCTTTATCATACTCGTTAAAATTTGTCCACCCAAAATAAGTTGAATGTGAAATTAATATAATGTTTTACTATTTAAAATATATTTTCATTTTTCTAAAATATGTTAAATAATTTGTTTTTCTCGTTCTTTTCATATCATGCTTCGGCGTTAAAAAATGAAATTAATTGCAATTTGTTTAAAGAAACAAACAAAACAAAATAAAAATAAATAAATAATAAGAGAATTCCATGTTTTAAAAATTATATAAAAAACAAAAATTGCGAAAACCAATTATATCAACTATAAAAATTAAAGAAAATATTGATCTGGTCCGACCAATTATTACAATTTGAAAATCAAAATATTGATCTAATGTGACCAATTATTTAAAAGAAATATTGATCTAGACTGACCAATTATTACTAATAGAGAATAAGTTTAAAACGGGAAAACATGGATGATGAAATCATATCGACATCTTAATTTTGAACACCAAAATATTGGTAAAAATTTTCCGTTAGGTCATTTTTTAATTGGTCATGTTTAGCACTGTTGCGCACTTCCCTCCAATTTTGCCTAAAAGTCGGTAGATCAGCATGCTGCTCAGCTTTATGATGCCGATGAGAGTCGTCGATTTGGCCATAATCACTAGGTTGAACTTGCAACCCATATGTATCTCTTTCATCTTCGACTATCATGTTGTGCAGTATGATAAAATCTATCATAATATTGCCCAACGTTTCGACATTCCAATATCGGGCTGGGTTGCGGATCACGGAGAACCTAGCTTGTAAAATACCGAAAGCACATTCGAGGTATTTCCGGTAACTTTTTTGACGCCTTGTTTCTTAGGGTCATTTGGAGCTGTATATGCAATCATTAAATCATTAAGGTTGCCCATTTAGGATAGATTTCATATGTAAGATAAAACCCTCGATTGTAGCTGCGACCATTGACTTCATAAGGAAAACGTGGAGCTCTCCCTTCACATACGTCATTAAACAAATGTGACTAGTCTAGGACGTTGATATCATTGTTTGACCCAGCCATACAAAAAAATGTATGCCAAATCCATGTATCGTATAGGGCAACTGCTTCCAAAAATAATTGAGGCGCGCCCACTCCCCCTGAAATTGACCCTCCCAACCCACAAGATAGTTTTTCAATTCCCAATGCATATAATCAATACTACCAAGCATACCTGGAAATCCACGTCCACGAGCTACGTGCATATGAGGTGACTAATATCATCCTGATTTGTTAGTCTGAGGTATGTTGGACGGTATACGACAATAATTGCATTCACAAAATGAGACACCATTTAACTGACCGTCTTTTTCCCCTCTGTAAACATTCATCTAGTTGGTCATTGCCACGACCATATGCCAAATAGCGCATTGCCACCGTGCACTTGTGGAGTGGCAAAAATCCTTGACAACCAGTTGCATCAGGCCTTTGTCTAAAATAGGGGTCGCAGTAGGTGACATCTTCTAGTATACGTTCGAATACATTTTGCTGCATACGAAACCTTTGCTGAAAATGTTGATCATAGTACATTCTTTCAGGAGGTTGAGCAAAATATTGCCTCTTGGAAGGTCGTCGCCGTACCTCTCAAAGTTAAATAATTTTAAGCTCTAAATGCTTCCTATCTACAATTAAGTAGATAATGGCAAGTTGGGGTCGTCCATGAAAAGAGGGATCTTTTCAAGTGTTTTAAACATATATAGGAGAAAATATACTAAACATTTACATACATAGATACATATAAAAGCATGTAAACAAGGGGGGTTTGGTTGGTTTGATCCTGAGTTATCAAATTAAAGTACAACAACTAGCAAAGCAAGAGAACGATGCTAATCATGCAATACAACTAAAGATAAGATGAAAATAACAATTGACGGAACCTTGGGCGCAATTTACTTCCACTTCCAAACCTCTTATCCATCATTGAACATACAACCTATTTACTACTTTCAATACTGTTGTGAAGGCTAAACTTCTATCCTTCTTAGATAGTAGTTTGCAAGAGTGAATTCGACATCTCTTGTCAAACCTCACCAATGACTCCCGTAGTCGAAACACGACTCAAGGTATCCCAATGATGGCATTTAGCACAAAGAATCAACAAGCTCGGCAACACTTATAAACACTACACTGTGTTTAAGCTTTTAACCGATTTATGCATTTACACAAGATTAGTCAATAACGATCAATATGCATACACTTCTCTCATTTGCTACAAGCAACAAACATGACAAAGAGTTCAACATTATCATATTCACCTAGAAATTATTAATCCATCAACACACTCAAAAGCTCTAAATCATACTCTTGGATTCTTATCAAGAAAGGGGGAAAATCAACCCATTTCCCCCAAACCCTAACAAGTATATCATACAAGTATTTCATACACTCAAGCTTTTAATAACATTAATGACATCAACAAACACATTCAATGCTCCATAAATGCATAATAGTAAGAGTAATAAATAGGCTACAAATTGTTCTTAACACATAGGCTTGGAAGCCTTAGTCAATTACTCCCAAGAGATAGATTAGCTACAAAAGTTCATGCTAATCAATGCTAAACAACTAATCATAAAACAAGAGAATTCAAAGATGAAAATGGAAAGAAAAAAGGTTCTAAACAATGCTGTAAATCGTAGATGCAGAAGAATGAGAATGCGAGGAAAGAGAGTGCTATTTATAGTACAAAGAAGATAAGGTGAAATTCTGGCCACCCGTTGGTCGCGACTAGCGATGGTCCGTCGCAACTCGCGACGAGGCCATCGCGACGGATGCTAGAATTTTGCATTGTGTCATTTTCTTCTTCTTGTGGTATATAATCATCTTCATAGCAATTCCTCCCAGTTTTCAAGTCTTCAATGGTTACAAAAATGGTCTTCAATGGCCTCTGGTATTCATGTCTTCGAAGCAAGTCTTCAAAAGTGTGATCTTCAAAGGCCTCCGGTCTTCATTGCCTGCGTGTTCTTCCCTTGTCATGCAAAATCACTTAGAAGAGGTAAAAGAGCGTAAAGTTGCTCTTTCCCCTCGTAAGAAAATTTCAAGGTAAAATACAAGCTCTCGATAATGAAAGAGCACAAAAGTGACCCAAAATAGTACTAAATTATGCATATAAAATGGACACATCAATCATCCCCACACTTGAACCTTACTCGTCCTCGAGTAAGAAAAGATCCAAGCATACGAAGGAAATGACATAGCCTTATCCTAACTACTAATCCCCCAAGTCAATACCTCACGAAACTCTTAATATCACACACCCTAATGTTAAAAGTCAAATGAGAAATTTCCTACAACCCCTATTCCTAAATCTACTCAAACCATATCAACCTATCAATTCATTGATATCCCTAAAACATCTCCAAATCCCGAATTGATATTCCCAAATCCAATGATACAAGGTGAAGCTAAAGACATGTATAAGGTTTAAAACACATGCTCCATTTTTTATTAATATATCAACCTAAAAACGAAGCATATTAACGATCAAAATTTTCATAACTTACTTCGTCTTCTCCCACTAAATTTTCCACTCCCAAAAGGTTCTCAAGATGTAAGCTACTCGATCCATCTGTGTGGTCACCACAACCTTTTGTCTCCAACACCGGCAAATAAGTGAACACTTAATTTTTTTTTCAATTTCTCTTATTTTGCCTAGGAGCTTTTTCAAGTTTTCATCCTAGCCACACATCATGTTTCTTTGACTCACGTCTCACCTTTTTCCACACATCTAGCCTCTCATTTTTTCCTAGGTCGCCCTTTTTAGTTTTCGACCTATCCGAGCCCCCAATGTTGCCTAAGTTGCCCTCTCGAGTTTTCAACTTAGCGGGTGATGGGGTTGATTTTACCATATATTTTGGGTTGGTTATGGAGTTGAATGGTTGATTAAATGCTTGGATATTTATGTTATTCGTAATGTTCTTGCAGTTTAAAGAATTAGTTGTTGAATTGGCAAGTTAGTGCAGTTTATGGTCATTTGTGCTTGGAGATGGAAGATGAAATAATAATGGAGATATTTGGTGCTGAATTATGGCAATTACAAATGTAGTTGGAGAAGAATCAGATTAATTTGAAGACTCCTAATTGTTAGGAGAGAATATTGTGATTATCTTTTAGAGTTCTAATAATATAAGGAAAGACATATTTTATTCCTTATCTATCTTTTGGTTGTAGTAATATTTTGGAGACTTTATTATTTACACGCATAACTGTACGGCCGAATAGAAGACAGAGAACAAAATTGCGTACGCACGGTCCATCTGCGCAGACAGTATTTGCGATTTGGGTTTTCCAGTATTTTATTCAGACAATTTTCATCAATTATTTTTATGCTTTTGATTGTTAATTTAATTATGCATTCTAGCTAAATTCTTCCTTTCCGGTAAAGATCAAGGAAGTACTGGCGTCGATTCTCGTGAGATCTAATTAGTTTTAATACTTTGATTGCATGCTTGCATCTGTTGTTCTTGATTATAATGTTTATGATTGCTTTCATGTTATTGAGTAGTGCACAATATTTGATAGCATGTTATTTAATTTGATGCCAATTGAACCAATCATCCGTAATTGTGATTTCAGTTCAATCAGTGGTAGGGAACAACAGTCTTAATTTAACAATTCAGCTTCCGAGTTTGTTGGTTCTGAATTGGGTCTTTCTCATTCTTAATGCTGCTAGCATAATAAATCTATAGAGCGTCTCTTAGGTTATATGTTAGTTAGAGAAATAGTTGGTGAAGCGTCCTCTTGATTATCGACAAGGTAAGGAAAGATTGGTTGCTTGCAACTATAACCAATCTGTGTGCATGCATTTAAAGTTATCTTTGCATCAAGGATCGAGATCGAAAGCTAGTACGGAATTGATCGAAACTGGAATCTTCTCTCATATTTGAATTGTTTTGCAATCAGTAACAATTTCTCATTCTTGTTTTTACTCTATTTTTAGTTTCTCTTATTCACGACCCTCATCTGGTTCTTTTGGTTACAAAGTCGCAGATTAAAGATTAAAGAAAAGGTCTCGCCAATCTCCTGGGAAACGAACCTGCTCGCAGCTGTACTGGTCGGTATGCCCATACCGACCACAGAATCCTGAGCTGAAAATTTAGCTTCAAGCTTGATTTATTTTTGGTATAAAACGACACACCAAACTTTCGGGCAGTATACCCATACCGCCTGTTTTCTGCTTAGAAATTCATAAATACAGCTCCCAGCCACTTTCGGGCGGTATGCCCATACCGCCCATTTTCTGCTAAAAAATTCAGCTCCCAGCCACTTTCGGGCGGTATGCCCATACCGCCCGTTTTCTGCTCAAAAATTCAGAAATACAACTCCCAGCCACTTTCGGTATACCCATACCGCCCACATCCAGACCAGAAGTCCACCATATCTCGCAACCTACATCAATTGGGATGATCATTCCACCTATTCCTGAACACTTCCTTCGATTGAGAAAGCACCAAAGCTGGAGCTGAAGACTTTACCTGAACATCTCAAGAACGCATTCTTAGGGGAGAACGAGACTTTCCCAGTCATCATCAGTAAGGACCTGAGCATGGAGCAAGAAGATAAACTGGTAAGACTTTTGAGGACACATAAATCTGCAATAGGATGAACGCTGGCAGACATAAAAGGTATTAGTCCTTCTATATGTATGCATCGCATATTACTTGAGCATGATAACAAACCTTCTAGAGATTCTCAGCGAAAGTTGAATCCAGTTATGAAAGAAGTTGTGCATAAAGAAATCCTTAAATTGTTAGAATTAGAGATTATCTACCCTATATCTGATAGTGCATAGGTGAGTCCAGTGCATGTTGTACCTAAGAAGTCCGGGTTTCAATTGGTTAAAAATGATAACAATGAGCTAATACCCATGAGACTTCAAACTGGTTGGCGTATGTGTATAGACTATCGAAAGTTGAATAATGCTACTAGGAAAGACCATTTTCCCTTGCCCTTTATTGATGAGATGCTTGAAAGATTAGCTAGGAAATTATATTTTTGTTTCCTTGATGGCTATTCTGGTTATTTTCAAATCTATGTGGCTCAGGAAGACCAGGAAAAGACAACTTTTACTTGTCCATTTGGAACTTTTGCTTATCTTCGCATGCCTTTTGGTCTTTGTAACGCTCTAGGAACATTTCGAAGGTGTATGATGAGTATTTTTTCTGACATTCTTGAAAGTTGTATTGAAATTTTCATGGATGATTTTACTGTACATGGTGACTCATATGATCAATGTCTTGATAGAGTTTTACAAAGATGCACTGATACTAACCTTGTTTTGAACTATGAGAAATGTCACTTTATGGTCAGAGAAGGCATTGTACTTGGACATGTGATCTCCGAAAGGGGGATAGAGGTTGATAAGGGTAAACTTGATTCAATTACGAAGATACCTTACCCTACTAATGTGAAAGAGATTCGTGCCTTCTTAGGGCATACCTTACCCGAGCAAGATTTCCTCTCCACCAAAAGAAACGAAAAAATGCCGACAACCTTCTCCGGAGCTGGAGTAGCCAATCCGTCGGACAAATACAGCACCACCTTCTAAGCGTAAAAAGAAGATTCTGGAGCCGGAGAAGTCTCCTACCCCCAGAACCTGAGTCTGACGGAGCCAGTGGAGATAATACTGAGACTACACAACCCGAAGGTGCAGTTCCACCAGTCCAGCCATTATCCGATGATGAAAAGCGTCGCAGGTATTCTCTTCTCCAAAATAGACCTATTGTGGAATGTTATGAATTTGATTGGCAAACTTTGCGAAAGTTAGAGGTTAAACTTGAAGTTGAGGCATTCTTTTCTAATATTGGTTGGAATTCATTGTTGTGCGTTACTGATCCTGTTTGTCGAAAATTATGTTTAGAATTTTATAGCTCTCTTATTTGCCAGGACTTAACGAAAGCGGTTGATGTCATGGGCCCTAATTTTGTTACATTTGATCTTGGGGGACAGACTTGGACAAAATCAATTTCTGATCTAGTTGTTTTATTGGGTTTTGAAACCCCTGAGAGTATATCTTCTGATGCGTATCTTTACTGACCCTAAGTATGCTAAATCGGTGAACAATGAGTAGAGTATTCTTTCTTCTGAAACTGTCCATATTAAAAACATGTCAAAGAGTACTTCGATAAAGGATGGTGCTTTAAGACTTTGTCATCGTTATTTGGCATATAACTTGTTTGGTAGGGTGGATGGTGCAAATGTTGTTACCCAAACTGAAGTTTTTTTGCTGTTCAAGATATGGAGAGAGCGAAAAGTGAACTTTGGTTACTAGCTCCTTAAACAGTTCAAATTTAATTGTACTCATATGAAATTGGCCCTAAGAGCATTAATAACCAAACTTGCCCTACATTTGTAATTGCCATAATTCAGCACCAACTTGCCAATTCAACAACTAATTCTTTAAACTGCAAGAACATTACGAATAACATAAATATCCAAGGATTTAATCAACCATTCAACTCCATAACCAACCCAAAATATATGGTAAAACCACCCCATCAAAATACCCTACACTTATATACTCCTAGGGCCAATTTTGGTTACTAATACTCCTAGGGCCAATTTTGGTTACTAATACTCCTAGGGCCAATTTCTCTTTCATACGAGTACAATTAAATTTGAACTGTTTAAGGAGTCAATAACCAAAGCTCACTTTCCGCTCTCTCCACATCTTGAACAGCAAAGAAACTTCAGTTTGGGTGACAACATTTGCACCATCCACCCTACCAAACAAGTTATATGCTAGATAACGATGACAAAGTCTTAAAGCACCATCCTTTATCGAAGTACTCTTTGACATGTTTTTAATATGGACAGTTTCAGAAGAAAGAATACTCTACTCATTGTTCACCGATTTAGCATACTTAGGGTCAGGTACAGTTGCATAAGAAAGATACGCATAAGAAGATATACTCTCAGGGGTTTCAAAACCCAATAAAATAACTAGATCATAAATTGATTTTGTCCAAGTCTGTCCCCCAAGATCAAATGTAACAAAATTAGGGCCCATGACATCAACCGCTTTCGTTAAGTCCTGGCAAACAAGAGAGCTATAAAATTCTAAACATAATTTCCGACAAACATGATCAGTAACGCATAACAATGCATTCCAACCAATATTAGAAAAGAATTCCTCAACTTCAAATTTAACCTCTAACTTTCGCAAAGTTTGCCAATCAAATTCATACCATTCCACAATAGGTCTATTTTGGAGAAGAGAATACCTGCGACGCTTTTCATCGTCGGATAATGGCTGGACTGGTGGAACTGCACCTCCGAGCTATGTAGTCTCAGTATTATCTCCATTGGCTCCGTTAGACTCAGGTTCTGGGGGTAGGAGACTTCTCCGACTCCAGAATCTTCTTTTTACGCTTAGAAGGTGGTGCTGTATTTGTCCGACGGATTGGCTGCTCCAGCTCCGGAGAAGGTTGTCAACATTTTTTCGTTTCTTTTGGTGGAGAAAGTGAATAGAAAGTGAATATCATTATCTGGCACATAGAAAGTGAATATCATAGAAAGTGCCATAGAAAGTGAATATCATTATCTAGCACATTCGTCGGCTCCACAAAGCAAAGTACTGTGCCAGCCAAGAGTTGGTGCACATAACGGAGTGCAGGGTGGATAATGGTGCTACTCTTGTCGTGGGAGTTCTTCGGCCCCATATTGATGACATTCCAAAAATGCATGTCATCATCTATTGATCGCTCCTGGGCCTGTGGGTCCAGCCTAGTCCATATCTCGACGGTGTCAAATCCAAAGGCATCCTCAATCTGCGAGACGGTCAATTGCCTAGATATATCACCTAAGTGAAAAGCAATGTACCTCTCGTAGGGTTGATCACCCCTCATACTGCTCATACGAATCAGGAACAAGAACTCCAATGTGTACCTCCAATAAGAGGGCGCACTCCTACTCATAAACCCTTCCATTCCCCTTTTTGCAATGATGCATCTCACAGGCTGAGTGAGGCCGAGGGCATCTAATGTGGGCACATCGACAAAGCTAGTCTCCTTGAGTTGGCGCTTCTCCAGGGCCTCCCACCTCTCCGCATAGGACCTGGTGATCCGGGTCAAACCCATGTACCTATCCGTAGGGGGAGGTACATGGCTCGATTCCGGAGCCAGTGGAGGTGGAGCGACGGTGAACCCGCCTCGTGGGGGAGCCCTAGGTTTCTTCGTGGGGGCCATATCTAATAATCACATCAAACAAGTCAAACACACAAGAATATGTGTATATGCAATATTGCAAATTCGCACTCAATTTTAAACTAGTTCATCATCACAAGCCGAATCAAAATCAAGTCAACTAGTTTAAGTTCTAAACACAATTGCATATACAATCCATAATATGTCCAACAAGCCCATATTCTCAAGTTCATGAAGTTCTCACATAGTTGAAATCAATATGCTATATATCAAAACCACAGTAGTACCCAACTAGCTAAGCCACCAATAGCACATTCACAATGTCAGCATTCACGTCTCATGGCTAAACTACCCTAAGCAAAATAACATTGCAAAGCACAACTACAGTTCATCCGAACAACGACCACATTGAATTAAGGGCCAACATGCCTCCTATCTGGCATAAGTCATAAACTGTTCTCAGCCACAGCAACACAAATGCATACAATCCTAACTCAAACAAACACAATACAATCCAAACCGCAACCACAAAATATGCATACAGTACCCAACAAATTGAATCACAAACACAATTTATTCACCAAAATCAACCACTATCTAATACTTCAATTTCCTAAGGCATCACACATAATCTACACAATATCCATAAAAAATAGAGTAGATATTCATCATCATAATTCAAGTTCCACCACCAAGATGCGTAGGAAGAAGAAAAGAGGAAGTCCACAATCAATTTGGAATTGAATTGCTTGAAGTGACAAAAACCCACAAATTCTAGGGTTTGTGTTCTTTAAAGATTTTTTGACTAATGGGCGCAAGTTGTGAAGAAAGGAAAGTGGTATGGAATGGTGGTCGTGAGTGGTGGAGGTGGCAGCGACGGCGACGGCGAGCGGCATCGCTTGTGGAGAAGATGAAAGAGTAGTGGGAAAAAAATAGAGCAATAGATATGTGTAGCAAAATGGGTTTAGCCCATCTTTTAAAACTGATTCGTACGACTGTCGCGACTCGCGACGGGGTCTTTGCGAGGTCATCGCGACTCGCGAAAAGTGGATCTGAGGGCTAAATTTTTGGCCAAAATTTCTAAGCCCATCGCGAGTCGCAACTATGTGGTTGTGACTCGCGAAAAGTGGGATCCGAGGGCTAAATATTTGCCCAAAATTTCTGAGCCCATCGCGACTCACGACGATGTAGTGGCGACTCTTGACGATATGGTCGCGACTCACGACGAAGCCTCACGATCGCGACTCACGAAAAGTGGAGGCTGAAACTCAAAATTTGACAAAAGGTTTCAGAGCCCGTCACAAGTCGCGACGGTATGGTCGCGACTTGCGACGGGCCACTAGCCTGGTACTTAGAAAAATTTTCTGTTTCATTCTCTTGTCCAAGTCCTTCTTCCTTAACCCCCAAACATTTCTCCCTTCAAAATTCCAATGCCTTGGATTCAAAATTTCTACAAAATCATGGAAAAAAAACAACTCGTGAAAAGCACAAAGCAAAACAATGAAACTAATGGCAAAATTTGAAGCCAAACAACATTAACGGAAAGTCACAAATGACGATTCGAATGATCAAAACCAAGTTTATTTAACACCGTCGGCACGACTCACTCCCCTTTTTGGAGCTTAATCAGAAAATGAACCGAGATAATCGATTTCCTTTCCTCAATCTGGGTCAAAAGAATTGTGATTCGCATCATTTACCCAACAAGACCTCTGTCAAGTAGCCTAGGGTTGCTTCATGTTCCCTTATCATCTCTAACAACTTATCTTTTTAATCCGTGGTGATCTCAAGCACGTGTTTCTCTCCTTCTCTAAGAGGTGAACATTCAAGAGTTTTCGGTGGTGGTTTACACTCTTCCACTGAAGTCTTCCCATGAGAAGGAGGGGGAAACATCATTACTGGCTTACCCGCAAACACACACAGTCTTTGAAGTCTTTGAGAGGTAGGGATGAGGTTTCGGGATTTGACCCCGGTCTAGGCACAAATGTTTCCGCCTCTGTTTCTTCTCCTTTGCTCCTCTTGGCCAACTCCTCGGCAGTCTCTTCATGATCTTCTTTCTCAACTTTCTGCTCAACAACCATCATTTGTGGCTCCTTCACTTCCCTTCCCCTTCTCAACGAGATTGCACTCACATTTTATCTAGGATTGATTTTCGGTTGGGAGGGAAGTTTGCTTTTTTCTCGGGCTTCCATCCGGTTCACCATTTGAGCTATTTGGCTCAATTAGATTTCCAAGTATTTGATGCTTGTTTTGGCTTCATCTTGGAATTTCTCGCTTTTTTCCGCGCACATGCCGAACCGGTGAATGACTTGCATCACCTCATCCTTTGATAGTCCCAAGCTCTCCCCTTGGTCTCGGGGTTTGTCTTGGAGCATTTGATATGGACACGTCTCATTCATTCACATGTGTTCAATTCACCATTTCATAGACTCCGCTAGACATTAATGGGGTTGGCATGGACACACCCCATCCATTCACATGAGTTCAATTCATCATTTCAAAGTGGTTGGAACATTTGATGGTTCTCTATATAAATGGGTCATTTGCTTACCTTTCATTCCAACCACAATTCCTATCAACACAATTTGTTTCTTCAACACAACCATGTCTTCCTCTAATTCCCCTAACAACGATGATGGGCTTCACTTTGGAGAATCATCAAACCCATCAACCTATGATATTCCCGATTTCCTACCCAATACTGATCCCGAGACAATAAACTGTCTTGAATTTGCCAGATATGGCTAGACAATGGTACGCAGCCATTGAGGACGAGAGTGCTCACACTTCTCCAATCTTACCGAAGAAAACCATAAATCATATCAAAAGAGATCGTGTTCGAGCTTAGGAAGTACCGCAGAGGCAATATTTTGCTCAACCTCAATGTACGACAATCAACATTTTCGTCAAAGGTTTCGTATGCGACGAGAATGTATTCGAACGTATACTGGAAGATGTCACCAACCACGACCCCTATTTCAGACAAAAGTCTGATGCAACTGGTTGTCAAGGATTTAGCAATGCGCCATTTGGCATATGGTTGTGGATACGACCAACTAGATGAATGCTTACATATGGGCAAAACGACGGTCAGAGAAATAGTCTCACTTGTGAATGCAATTATTGCCGTTTACCATCCAACATACCCCGGACCAACAAATCAGGAGGATATTGGTCACCTCATGCACGTAGCTCATGGACGTGGATTTCCAAGTATACTTGGTAGTATTGATTGTATGCATTAGGAATGGAAAAACTATCATGTGGGTTGGAAGGGTCAATTTCAGGGTAGGAGTGGGTGCGCCTTAATTATTTTGGAAGCAGTCACCTCATGGATTTGGCATGCATTTTTTGGTATGGCTGAGTCAAACAATGATATCAACGTCCTAGACAAGTCACCTTTGTTTGATGACGTATGTGAAGGGAGAGTTCCACGTTTTCCTTATGAAGTCAATGGTCACAACTACGATCAAGGGTTCTATCTTACCGATGTAATCTATCCTAAGTGGGCAACCTAAGAAATGACCCCAAGAAATATTGCATATACAGCTCCAAATGACCCTAAGAAATAACTCTTCACAAAGCGTCAAAAAAATTACCGGGAAAACGTCGGACATGCTTTTGGTATTTTACAAGCTAGGTTCTCCATGATCCACAACCCAGCCCGATATTGAAATATCGAAACGTTGGACAATATTATGATAGATTGTATCATACTGTCGAAGATGAAAGAGATACATATTGGTTGCAAGTTCAACCAGATGATTATGAACAAATCGACGACTCTGATTGGCATTGTAATGCCAAGCGGCATGCTAATTCACCGACTTTAAGGCAAAATTGGAGGTAAGTGCGCAACAGAGCTAAACGTGACCAATTGAAAAACGACCTAACGAAACATCTTTACCAATATTTGGGTGGTCAAAATTAAGACATCGATATAGTTTCGTCATCCATGTTTTCCCATTTTTAAAATTTTTAATTTGTTCTCTGTTGGTAATAGTTGGTTAGACTAGATCAATATTTATTTTTTCTCTTTTAAATAATTTGTCACATTAGATCAATATTTTATTTAGTATTTTCTGTAATTTTTATAGTTGTTATAATTGATTTTTGCAATTTTTTTTATATTATTTTAAAAACATAGAATTCTCTTATTATTATTTTTTAAAATTTCTTTTCAATTGTTTCTTTAAAAAAATTGCAATTAATTTTATTTTTTAACACCGAAGCATAACATTGACAAGAACAAGAAAAAAAAATTATTTAACATATTTAAGAAAAATGAAATTATATTTTAAATATTAAAACATTATATTAAATTTCACATTCAACTTATTTTGGGTGGACAAAATTATTTAAAATAAAATTTAATAGTCAAATTAACGAGTATGATAGAGAAAATCAAGTGGATTATTTGAATAGTACAGAGTGATCTCTTGTTATTGTGAAGAAAAAAAAGTTCTCTTAAGTGGTCTCTTAAGATGAAGTGGAAGAGAGAGATAAAAATAATATATTTAATTGGTAAGAGACCGCTAGCGGTCTTTACCACTGCTTATGACCTTATCTCTTATAAAAGGTAATTGTTCTCCACTTTTGATATCTCTAACCACGTTTCATGCACTTCTTTGGCTAGTAAAAAATTATAGTTGATCAAATTCAGTGCTTTTTTCTACCTACTGGTTGTCAATGCATGATAATTGTTGTATTTATTGGGAATTGTTGTTGAAAATTTGTGCTACTTTTATAAATATAAAAGTGGCTGCGTGAAGATGGACTGAAAGAGCACCAGCGGGCCGCAGCTTTCAGTGACCAGATTAGTCACAAAGTTTACAGCGGTTCATACAAACCGGTACAAATGGGTCACACATTTAACAACGATTTTTGCCAAAAAAATAACAGGTGCTAAAAAATAACCGGTTTTAAAACCGGTGCTAAAAATTAACCGGTGCTAACAATACAAATTTAACACCGATTTTAAAACCAGTTCTAAAATATAACCGGTGCTAAAAATACACATTTAACACCAATTTTAAAACTGGTGCTAAAATATAAACGGTGCTAAAAATACACATTTATTTAACACCGATTTTTATAGCACCCGTTATTAAAAAAAAAGGTGTTATTTTGGTGCATATTAGCACCAATTTTTCTAAACCGATGCTAAAGAAAATCGGTGCTAGAAGTTGGAATTTAGAACCAATTTTTTCAAACCGATGGAACTGTTTCATAGGTTACTTAGTCACAAATTTTTTTGTCAAAATATCATGTGCTGGAACAAAAAAAACTGGTGCTTCCAGGGTTTCCTGTGATAATGGATGGTGCTCTAGAATCATTTGACTAGGAGATTCAACTAATTATTTAAATCAATAATTGAGAACAAATTTGGTTTAATGCACAGAAATTAGCTAAGGGTTTCTGCTATTTGCATGAAAATTATCAATAATCAACCATCCATACATAACATAACAAAAATTAAAACAAAAATGGCTCGTCAAGCAGAATGTAAAATATAACATATTAACAGCTAAATAATACAATTACCTGTAATTGTCTTAACAAATCCAAGCATTCCAGCAAAACCCTATTCTTTTAACTTTCTCTACGGCGGGTGATAATGGATGTTACCACAATGGATGTTACGGTAAGCCCAAAAAGACGGAGAGACAAAGAACATCACCAGAGATTTGAATAGAGACTAATCACTTCTTGTGAATCAGTTTGTTGCAGTTAATGTTTTGTTCATCACATAAAGCTTCTCCTTCGTCCTACTAAGAGTTTCGTCCAAAAACATGGACATTAAAGAGAGAAAAGATGAACTAACAACCAGAGGATGAAGATGCAAACAGATGGCTTTCTCAGTAGACTGGGGCAGTTTATATAGCTAATCCTTAAACCCTAAGGAGAATTGGGCTACATTGAAAACTTTGTAGAGAAGGAGCCCATATATCTATAGGGCCTGTATTTCTTTTCCTTGACCCATTTTTGCAATGCATTAAATTCAAAGAGTAAGTTTGTGTTAGTGTTGACTTATAAAAGAATTAAAGAAAGTTAGGACCGGTTAACAGTTAGATTAATTGTAAAAAATCTTTTATTAATAACCTTTGAGTCGAATTATAATGATTCATACATTGCGATACTGTCATTACATTTCAAAGAGAAAGTGCCAGGAAATGCGGCCTATAAGCTTATAGATAGTCCACATGGATTTTTACCTTAAATGTTGTAATTCTTTTTTATAAAATTTAAATATTGTATTTTATAAGTTAAAATAAGTAATAATATGTATTTGGGGTTGAAAATATAAAGATATAAGATATAAAAAAAATATTTTCAAAAATTATAAATTTTGTATGTAACTTAGCAAATGCAGTGCATAAGGTAAAAAATAAGTGGCCTGTCCTTATGGACATGCCGTCAGGAGACCCACTCAATTTCGAAATTTTTTGAAAGTTATAAAAACATCGTTGTAATAAATTAAAACAAACATCAAATCAAATCATTGGTTATATCAATTATAAAATAACCTCATATGTGTTAGTCGGTCTAAAAGAAGACATTATGAAATTATATACTCCCCCTTCTCAGACTAAGCTGCACACTTACTATTTGACGGTCAACACTGTCCAACTTTAACCTTATATTTGAATAGATACATAGACATTAATATTATCGTATGTGATATTGTTGGATTCTAAGCAGTTTATAAATATCAATTTTTTACTCACCGTTATTATACGTAGTTAAACATATTAACGGTCAAACATATTTTTTGAAAACCGCAAAAAAGATTCTATGAAAGTTGGTATAGGACGGAGAAGTATATATGTTGCAATACATTTAAAAGATATTTCAAAGTTGTAGAAATATATACGAGTAAAGTGCCCATATGACCCGATGTTTTTGTCATATGTACCAATATGACCCTGCAAGATCAGAAAGTGCTATTATAACCCTATGATTTGCAAAACTGTACTAATATAACCTGAGAGACCTGAATTTGGCCAGAAAAATATGAATGATGATTATACCCTTGTAATGCAAAAAATATATAATTCAAAAAATGTAAAAGGACAGTTATGCCCACGCCCTTATTGAGCACACCTGAAGGCCTTTTTCGAGCTTATCCTTCGTTATGGTTCTTCTTCTTCGTGTTGCAAATGTTATGCCCTTACCGTTTTTGGAAAATCAGATTCCCTTCGAGCACATCATCCCTTTCCGGCGCTTGGCTGAGCGGCGCCAAAAAATGGTGGGGATGGCTTGAGATAGGTGGTGTCGGGCGATGGTGTGGCGGGGGAGCGACGTGGTGGTGTCAATTAGGGTTTTGAGAGTGGGGTGGGGCGATGGTGTGGGGCGTTGGTGAATTCGATCGATGATGGGGTGGGTTTGATAGTGGTGACTGGATGGGCCGATGTGGCGATGAGATGGGTTCGATGGTAGCAACGGGATGTGTTCGATGGTGGCGATGGGGTGGGCCGATGGTGGCGATGGGATAGGTTCGACGGTGGCGATGGGGTGGGCCGATGGTGGCGATGGGGTGGGTTTGATAGTGGCGACGAGGTGGGTTCGATGGTGGCGACATGATGGGTTCGATGGTGGCGACGGGATGGGTTCGATGGTGGCGACGGGATGGGTTCAATGGTGGCAATGGGGTGGGCTGATGGTGGTGACAGGGTGGATTCAATGGTGGCGACGGGGTGGGCCGATGGTGGCGATATGATGGGTTCGATGGTGGCGACGGGGGTCTGCTGATGGTGGCGACAAGGTGAGCTGATGATGGCGATAGGATGGGTACGAATATGGCGACAAGATGTGTTCAATGATGGCAATGGGGTGGTACGATGGTGGGCGACAGGATGTGTTCGATGGTGGCGACGAGATGGGTATGATGGTGGCGACGGGATGGGTTCGATGATGGCAATGGGGTGGGCCGATGGTGACGACATGATGGGTTCGATGGTGGCGATGGGGTGGTTCAATGGTGGCGATGGGGTGGGTCAATGGTGGCGACATGATGGGTACGATGGTGGCGACGGGATGGGTTCGATGGTGGCGACATGGTGGATTCGATGGTGGCGACATGGTGGATTCGATGGTGGCGACGGGGTGGGCCGATGGTGGTGACGGGGTGGGTTCGATGGTGTCGATGGGTTTGCCAATAATGGCTAGGAGATCGGAGAGAATCGGCTGGCATTTTCCAGATTTTGGCCTCCGCCGGAGGTGGCGGAGCGGCGACGACTATGGTTATGGAGAAGAAGAAGTACAAGGGTATTTTTGTCTTTACATTTTAAATTTTAATACTAGGGTTATTTTTATCTTTTTTACTTATGGTCAACACCGAGAATTACAAAGTCAACATCAAAATAGTGCGAAAATGTTAGATCGCCACTTCTTATGCAAAATATAGGGTTATCGTGCACGATCATAATGAAACTTATGAGCAAAACATAGGATATCTGTATTTTGGGCAATATATAATAGTCTGTAGTTATTTATGTTGTATTTTTCTCTCAAAACATTTTTCACCTCCAAAACATTAACTAAGCTGATTAATAGTCTTGGCATTGATGCAAATCATCGCCACACATTGCTTCTACGGAAGCTTCGCACTTTCTTTCAATCAATTCGTGCGGGAAAGACTGAGTGGGAGCCCAGATTGAGAAACATGAAGAAAAAAGTTCTGGTGATTGGAGGCACAGGGTACTTGGGGCAACATCTGCTACAAGGTTTCAGTGAGAATCAAGAATCATGCCTTTTTGCATTAGCATTTACTCATCACACTGTTCCTCCTCCTGTGCCACTGCTCCAGGCCATTCCTCAGGCAATCCCTTTTCGTGTTGATCTCAAAACTGGCGACGGACTTGATGATATTTCTGAAAAGTTTGGGCAGGTAGAACTTTTTTTTTGCCCTTTTTCTTTCTCTGGGATTCCCTCATTTGATATGATTGTGCCAAATGTGAATTTGTTGCTCAAATGGGTTGGAGTTTGGTGGAATTTCATCTGATTGTTGTGGTTGATTGTGCTGTGATGTCAAGACTGAAGCTTTTTCTCAAATGTATGGACTTTTCTTCTTCTGGGATTTCCTTTTTTAAGAGCAATGCCTAGTTTCTTGGACTTGTAAATGATTGGTTTGATTGTCCCAGGTGTGAATTTGTTGCCCAGATGTGTAGGAGTTAGGTGAATTTTCATCTGAATGTAGCGTCTGATTGTGCTGTGATATCAAGACTGAAACTTTTTCTTGTAGTTTGCACATTTTTGCATCTGTTTGAATGGGTTGTGTGCTTTAGACTGTTCTAGTTGGTTGGAGTTGTGAATGGCTGATTTGAGTGCCTGCGTGGTCCCTTTTCAGCCGGATGTTGTGGTGAATTGTGCAGCGATGTCTGTCCCTCGAGCCTGTGAGGTTGACCCAGATGGTGCTATGTCAATAAATGTGCCTTCTGTTCTTGTTGAATGGATGTCGAGCTTTGGAAATGGCGATGTTCTTCTAATCCATTTGTCAACTGATCAGGGTAATGGGTTTGTGCTTACTTTTAGAAATTCATGACCTAATCTTACGTTTACTTCTTATCTTTGCTTATGCTACTCAGTAATGTTGAATATCGGGGATTGTATTTGCATCTGCATGGATCAATAACTGAATTGTATAGAATGATGACATGTAGAGTCTGCTTTTCCGGATAGAAAGTGGATATTGATTATAAATCTGCTTTATTTAAGACAATTCTTTATCGGTCTTAAACCCATCGAACAAGATCAATGTGAATTATCTATGTATGTGTGTTTCGGTTTATGTGAATTTGAGAGGTTTCAACTTCTATTTTCTATCAGTTTATGAAGGAACAAAATCTTTTTACAAGGAAGAGGATGAGGCGGTTCCTGTGAATGTCTATGGAAAATCCAAAGTGGCTGCAGAGCAATATATCAAGACAAGATGCTCGAACTTTGCTATATTGAGAAGCAGTATTATTTTCGGGCCACAAACAATCTCACCAGTTCCAAAGTCACTCCCAATTCAGGTATACTGTCCTTGAAGCCCAACTTGTGGTTCTTCATCTATTTCATTTACTGTTTGTCATAAAATGAAACGCTGTTTCTTGGTATTTAGTTTAATAATTTTCTTGCTAGTGGATGGATAGTGTCCTTGCCAAGGGAGAGACGATTGAATTTTTCCACGATGAGTATCGGTGTCCAGTTTACGTGAAGGACCTCGTTATCATTATACTAACTTTAGCAGACAGATGGATTTCAGGTTCGAGAAGCTTCATGCCTAATATTAGTTTACGACTTCTACCATGTCATGTGCTTGGTGGTGCATTTGATTTGTTGTGAGCGTTCTACTGTTCATTACCTTCTGGCTGAATCCTCTGCCCTTCAGATAATAAAGCACATAATTTGCACGTATGCATATTGATCAGCTTACTGAGTAACAAAACTGAGCCCCATTTGCTGCATTATTAGTAGCTCAACTCTTTATGTTCCCAAAGAAAGAGTTTTGCTAGATTAACGAATGGGGCTCTGTAGTTTTCTACGCGTGTCGTTTGATCATTTCTGAAATATGCTCGATGGTTTAGAAGTCTTCAAATTTGCTTATGGTCTTATGGTCTTTAAATTGCCTATAGCTTGATTAGTTTACTACTTCATTTCATGGACTAATTGTTTGTTGTTCTGGTGCCTTTGCAGAGGGTAATCCGATGAACGTGCTCCTGAATGTTGGTGGTCCAGATAGGGTATCGCGAGTCCAAATGGCCGAGGCTGTTGCTGACATTAGAGCCTACAAAACCTCATCAATCAAGGCTGTATCTGCATCGTCAGTATGAGCACTGGCCCTTGAAACACAAACTTATCTAATTGATTTTTTAGGTGGAACACTGTTTGAAATGCATGCTTAATTTGCAGGTGAACCGCGGCGTGACGTCACCGGCTGATATTTCCATGGACACCGGTAAACTTGTTCAAATGCTCGGTATATGGCTGACTAACTTTAGGGATGGTGTGAGATTGACACTTGATCACTGATGAAGTTTCAGTTCTTGTTGTACAATTTTTTTAAGTGCTTTGTATTGATGATCCGGAAATCAGAATAACAATAAGGCTCTGTTATCCCGAGTTGATTTCTTAGAAATTGAACTAAAGTGCAAATAACCGGAGATAACTGGGGAAAACGGAGCCTAAGAATTTGCATAAGATTATGATAGCATTCCTTGCCAATACGTTTATAGGAATTAGTTTGTGTTGCTATTCAGGAAAGCAAAATGCAGAAGTAAGCAAAATGAGGCCAGATTACACTCATTAAACCATGAGGGTTAGACTTTACTTACAGATGAAACTTCAGAGTTAAAATATATTTTCTCAGATACAAAGTTCACTTTAACTCTATGATCTAATGTGTTTTCAATGTTACAACTAACATTTCGAACATGGTACCACAAGAGTAAAAGTTTAAAAATAAACATTGACAGAAATGAAAGACATATGAACAATTGCGACAAGGTTAGAAAATTGCAGGTGAGAATGATGTCATCTACCTGCACCAACAACTGGATGAGAATAGAGCTATAATCAAAGACAAAAAGAAAGACCTCAACGGTGTTCAACCGCTGATATCTCATGTGAGAAGTTTGCTTCAGTCTGTAGATAACTTTTCAAAAACAACACATGCGATAAGAATAAAGAGGATCAATGTAATTAGAATACAACTCCATATAGCATGACTATCAAGAACACCGTTAGAAAGACACGTGACACATTACTATTAGACTAGAGTGACGAAGCTTTTTCCCTACCACTTGCCTCCAAACTCCTTCACTGTGAGACAAAACTCACCAAAACATCATCTCTCATTCTCCCATTGTGTATGCTCTTGACAAAGTTATTATGTGCATCTAATTGCTAAATAGGTCAGTGTGTAATTGGCAAGAGCAAGATCAACACGAACAATGGAGGTTATGTTCCTTATTCATCCACTTTCTTTCTTTCAGGTTACTTCGACACACTTTTTAGGCAGTTTTCTCAAGGCATATTTGTTTACTAATAATTTTTATTACTTATCCTAATGGCATCTAAAATTTTAATATTTAAAAAATACATGTTATAAATAATGTAACAATACCTTGCATGATTATATTACCACCTGTGAAATTTATAATTAAATGTGACTTGATAAAATTTACCGGAAAGTGTGCAAAAGAAAATTGAACATGGGAGTATCATTTTGTAGCTTGTATGACTCATATGTGTTGCTTTATTGGTAAATACAGCATGTGTTTAAATGAGAAGCATCTTAGGGCATGGGCAGTGGTGGTCTCTTAAAATTAAAACATCGCTTTAGAGACCGAAAATCACCACAGTGGTGGTCTCTAGAGTGGTCTCTTAACAAGAGACCACTCAAGAGTCTCTTGCTAAGAGACCAAACAAGAGACCGATCGTGGGCCCAATTTCTGACCGAAACCATGTGCAAGGGCTGCTGAAAAGCGGCCCTTTTTTTTTGTCCATAAGGGATACATGTCCCACTTTTTTTGAATTTTGAATGGGACATGTGTCCCATTCTGGTGGTGACATGTGTCCCACTCATTTACTGACTTCAAAATTTATTTTGAATGGGACATGTGTCCCATTCTGGTGGCAACACGTGTCCCCGATGTATTTTTTGGAATTTTTTTTTCAAAATTTTAATTTTAAATTTTTATTCCATCTTCCTCCACTTTTCACCTATAAATATACATGATTTCAACTCATTTCATCACACTACTTCCAATTCCAATACTTCCACCTCACTAATTCATCTTCTACATTGTAATTCATTTTTTGTGATGGATCCACGAAGAACGTCGAAGGGCAAAGATAATTCTTTCAATTTGGAAAAATCTTCGCAAAATCCAAATTATCGTCTATTTTCAAATTCGGAATTTAGTATTTTCTGTAATTTTATAGTTTTTATAATTGGTTTTTGCAATTTTAATATTTTTTATATAATTTTTTTAAAAATGAAATTCTCTTATTATTTATTTTTAAAATTTCGTTTTAATAGTTTCTTTAAAAAATTGAAATTTACACCGAAGCATGATATTGATAAGAACGAGAAAAACAAATAATTTAACATATTTTGAAAAAAATGAAATTATATTTTAAATATTAAAATATATTATTAAATTTCACATTCAACTTTTTTTGGGTGGACAAATTTATTTAAAATAAAATTGAATGGTTAAATTAATGAGTAGGAAAGAGAAAATCAAGTGGGGTTCATAAATAGTAAAGAGTGGTCTCTTGCCATTGTGAAGAAAAAAAGGGGTGTCTCTTAAGTGGTCTCTTAAGGTGAGGTGGAAGAGAGAGGGAGATAAAAATAATATATTTAATTGGTAAGAGACCGCTAGCGGTCTTTACCACTGCCCATGGCCTTAGTCATGGTTGTCCCCCTCTAGCGGTGAGGCTACTTGAGTGACTTCGATCAAGTTGATGACATAGTAGACTTAAAGTCGCTGACACTCTCATCACCTAGAAGAAGGTCCGAGATTTAAAGTATATTTAAGTGGACTTGTAATTGTGTCTTTTATTAAAGGAAGAAGGAAGTTGGATCATAAATCAAAGATACTAGGGTTTCAGAACGGTATAAATAGGGATATATGTCTTCTATTTTTGGTAACACTCTATTGTCTACTTTTGCCCTCTACTAACTGATGACTAGATCGTCGGAGATTCTCCCCCCAAATTACTCCGAGGTCTGTTTCCTTTTGTAGATCGCAGATAACTCAAGCCGGGATCGAGATTGGGTGTGAGTCGACGGTCAAGAAATGCATCACAAGTGTCTGTGATGATGATAAAGATTTAGAAATACAGTTCCGATTATTTATTTTTGTACCCTTTAAGAAAGATTGTAGTTTGTCTCTTTTTAATTGTGAGAGTTTTTAATAATATCTATATAGAAAATATTAATATATTTGTTTAGATTTTATCACTATTTTCTATTACTTTTGTTCTTACAATGCATTGTACAATGTTCGAAATATTGATTGTCAAAATAGAAAATGTAAATCCATACCAATAAAGATATGCTATTAGATTATAAAGTATAAATGATTTTCTAAAGAAGTTACATTGTAGCACTTGAATTTTATCAAAAGAGAACAAAATTGTGCAAGCTACGTGCAGTTGAATCCGGGTTAAGAGTTTTTTTTAGAGTCTAACATTATTTTAGGTAGATAAATTTGGTTGTAAGTTTGATAATTAGGATTATGATATTCTTTGGTTGTATGCATGTTATTCAATTGCACGTAATTATGTTCCAGCCGCATGTAATCAAGTTTCGACTGCACGTATTTTGCACGGTTGTATTATCTTTAGGTAAAACTCAAAAGTTAAAATTTCACTACTTTTTTTTAAAAAATCCCTTCTAACTTTATAATCTAATATATCTTTATTGGTACTGATTTACATTTTCTATTTTGACAATCAATATTTCGAATTGTTCAATTCATTATAAGAACCAAAGTAAGAAAAATGGTGATCAAATTTAAACACATAGATTAATATTTTTATATAGATATTATTAAAAATTATAAAAATGATACAAACTACAATCTTCATTAACAGGAACAGAAACAAATAGACAAACTCAATTGTTTGGAATACCCTTTTAAGTGTGATGATTGTAGAGAAGCTAAGGCTCATGAGAGTAAGGGTAAAGGGAAGAAGGGTGTGGCGGAATTGAAAGCCACGTACATTTATGCGTTTACCGTGCTGTCATATTCCGTGTAGAGGTGTTGGATTTCTGAATACTCCTCACACTCATGCTACTAGACATGTTGGGGTAGATCTTCATCAGTTAGTTAGCTTGAAAGACAGTTGATACGTCACCTTATAACTGGGCAGTTGACACATCTCAATTTTACTTCTATTTTCCCCTTTTGTTATTATTAGTTTCAATTTATTACCTAGCCATATTCTTTTACACTTTAAACAACTATCGTTCTCGTCCAAAAATTGCACGTAAATTGTCCAAACAATTTAAGGAGGCAATTACATTTGACGACACATTTCTTTAATTGAGACTTTCATTACTCAATATTTCACTTTTATTATTATTAGTTTCAAATTATTACTTAGTCATACTCTTTTACACTCAAAACAATTTTCATTCTCGTTCAACACTTGCACGCAAATTGTCTAGGCCATTAAATGAGGCGATTACTTTTGAAGACTTGTTTAGCGATTACAATTTAGGTATGGATGTATACCCATCAGGGAGGGAAAATCATTCCGGTCATGTATTATATAAAATGGATAAGCTCATCTTGGTAACATGATGACGTTCGGCACGACCATTTTGCTCAGTCATGTAGGGAAAATAAATAAGATGATAATGAATTTTTGAAGAAAATGAGATTGATGACGACTATTGATGAATAATGTGTCATCATCAATTTGATTTTTTGAATAAAAATTTAGTGTTAAGTTAATCTTAAACAAATGCCTCAAATTGAAGAAAAACAACCACAAAATCATATATTCGTCAAAGGGGAAAAACAAGTGAAACAAGAATAGTCGTCGATAAAGATAACATAATAAGAGAAGCCGGTAGCATTCCAAACATGCAAACCCCCCCCCCCCCCCCCCCCCGACAAATCACAATGAATCAAATCCAAGGGGTGAAAAACACATTTATTAATTTCAACAAACGAAAGGCTTGGCTCATAGTTATACCGCAGTATGCACTTGTATATAGCTTAGATGACAAAGAAGTAATAGAAAGCAATTCAAACTTATGAAAATAAGAAATAGTATTGTGGATTACATGTCCAAACTGGGTATGCCAAAGTTCATAAAATGCTTAATATTTATTAATATATACACATATATAAAAATAAGTAAATTGGCACCATCATTATTCAAAATGTAAAGGCCCCCCTAAATAGTGATCTTTGTCCATGATTTCCTTGGTTACTTGAATGAGAAATGAATAAGCATCAAATTATACAGTGACATCAAGATCTAGTGTAAGTTTACAAATAGACAATAAATTTTTAGTGATTTAGGACACAATCAAAATATAAAAATAAATAATTCGACGACTGTCTGAAGTGGTACCATTACTTCAACGACTCTGATTAAAGTGTTTATGATAATGATAAAGATTTATAAATACACTCTCTGATTATTTATTTGTGTACCTATTAATGAAGATGGTAGTTTATCTCTTTTTAATTTTGAGAGTTTTGAATAATATCTATATAAAAATACTATTAATATATATATATATGTATATATATATTTTTTAAAATTTTATCACCAATTTTTTTCTTATTTTCGTTCTTATAATGGATTGTACAATGTTCAAAATATTGATTGTCAAAATAGAAAGTATAAATTTACACCTATAAATATAGGGATGGTCTCCTGTGATACAACCTAAACTTTAGGCAAGGGGCTTTATGCAATTCTAAATATATTCTAGCTCCAGGGACCTATCTCTAATACGTTTAAAGACCTATCTCTAATAATTTTACACTGACCTATCTCTAATATCCATGGGGTTTTTTGCCCAATTTTTTCCCATCATTTTAAAAAATGTTTATAAAATGGAAAAAATCAATATGATCATCGAACTAAAAATTATAAACATTAGTTACAACTAGCAAAACATCAACAGAAATCATAAAATATCAACTAAAAAAATATATAAAACATTAATAAAACTCAACAAACAAATTAGAAAAACATCGACTACAACTAACAAAACATCATAAACTGAAAATTATAAAAACATCAACAATCATAAAATAAAAATCATAAAAACATTAACAAAGTTTACATTATCAATTTTTTAAAAACTATAAACATCAACCTATATCACCCAAAAAAGCTAAAAGCATCAATTCCTATCACCTAAACTTCAACCGAAAAATGAAAAACGTCAACATAAGAAAAAAAACACCACAAAACATCAACTTCTATCACCTAAAACTCACCTAGAAAACGAAAAACATCAATCCGAGAGAAAAAAAAAGCTAAAAATATTAACCCATGGAACCCACAAAAAACTACAAAACATTGACTCATATCAATTAAAACTCACTCGAAAAATGAAAAACATCAACATGAGAGAAAAAAACTATAAACATCAACAAAAAAGCTACAGTACCTCAAGAGTATAAATTCTTCACTCAAAAAATCATAAAAATCATCATTTTTTAATTTTAAAAACTTCAAATATCAACACATATCACCCAAAAGCTACAAATATCAACTCCTATCACCTAAATCTCAGTCGGAAAATGAAAAACATCAACATGAGAAATTTTTTTAAAAACTACAAATATGAATCCATATCACCCAAAAAAACTACAAAAACATAAACTCATATTAAAAAAATCTCAGCCGAATAATGAAAAGCATCAACATAAGAGAGAACAAAGCTACAAACATCAACAAAAAAACTACAGTACCTCAACAATATTAATTCTTTAAAAAAAGGTGTTAGCTGGAATTGAACTCAGGTTTATAATGCCAATGTCCAAAGTACTAACCACTACACCAAACACTCGTTACTAAACATTCTCTCAATGAAATTATAATAACCCTCAACATCTCTTCGAAAAAAATAACTTCATCACATAACATCAACACATTATTATCAACTCATCAACATCACATATCATAATGACATCATCACAAAATCAAATAAAAAATTACGACAACGGAGGAGCAGAGGTTTAGATTAAAAAACATCAATAGATTCAGATTAGGATTCAGTATGGAAACTCAGAGAAGCAGAGGTTTACCACGGTGCAGAGGTTTTCCAATGCCGTTAGAGGTGTTTATCTCATACGCGTGCACCTCACATGCGTACTTTATTCTCAGATGAGGCGTGTGCATCTCACCACTCACCACATGCAGAGACATTGCCGTGGAGCCATGATGTGGAGCCATTTCCTTGGAGCGTCATTGTGGAGTGTTGTTGTGGATCGTGGAGTATCGTTGTTGTGAAGTGTCATTGTGGATCATCACCGTGGAGCGTCATTGTGAAGCCATCGCCGTAAAGATGTTGCGGAGGCAAATTTCAGAGGTCCCACGGGAATCCTAACGCTTAGCAGCGTCGAAGCGGCAGAGAATCGTCGTGAATTGCAGAGATGCATTGGCGAGCTAGGATGTGTCATGGCGAAGAGATCGATGAGCTCGACGGAGTCAAAGCTGAAGCTAGAAATCACCGTTTGATCCGCTGGTTTTGCAACGGAAAATCGGTGATGGCGACGGAGATCCGGTGGACAGAGAAGATTGGCAGAGACCGGTGAATTTTGGCGTAAATCCGGTAGAAAACTGGTGGAAATTGTTGCTGGTGGTGGTTTTTGATCGGCTAGAGAAAAAAAATGAAAATTTTAAAATTTTGTGATATATATAGTAGTTTGATGATTGTGCGGTAGGTCCCTAAATTTATCTGCATATTTTTAAAAAAACTTATCCCAAATGAAATTTCTTATAAATGCACAATAAACCCTTGCGTAAAATTTAACCTGTTTAAAACAAGACTTTGTGATAAACATATAAAATTTCATTATAAGGTTTAAATAATTTTCTAGAGAATTTACATTTTAGCTCTCGAGTGTTATCAAAACATAACGGAATTGTGCAAGTTACATGCAACTGAAACCTTGTTATTTAGAGTCTAACATTATTTTGGGTAGGTAGATTTGGTTGTAAGTTCGATAAGTAGGATTATGATATTCTTTGGTTTTATGCATGTTTTTAATATGTTCTCACAATTTGAAATCAAGTACTATAATTTTATCTTATTTGGAATCGCAAGTAGTTTCAACCACACGTAACTAGGTTTCAATCGCACGTAACTTGCACAACTGTATTCTCTTTAGGTAAAACACAAAAATTAAAATGTAACTTCTTTTAAAAAAAAACTTCTTACTTTATAATCTAAGATATCTTTATTGGTATAGATTTATATTTTTTATTTTTCAAAATTAATAATTCAAATTGTACAATTCATTATAAGAACCAAAGTAAGAAAATTGGTGATGAAATCTAAACACATACATTAATAATTTTATTTAGACATTATTCAAAAAAATCTAAAAATGATACAAACTACAATCTTCCTTTAACATGAACAAAAATAAATAGACAAACTCAATTTTTTGGAATACTCCCTTTAGTGTGATGATTGTAAGGAAGCTAAGGCTAAGGAGAGTAAGGGTAAAGGGAAGAAGGGTGTGGCAGAATTAAAAGCCACGTACCTTCATGTGTTTACCGTGTTGTCATCTTTCCATGCGTGGAGGTGTTGGATTTCAAAATACTTCTCACACTCATCCTGCTAGGCACGCTGGGCTGGATCGTCATCTGGTTACGTTGCCTTATAACTAGGCAGTTGAACGTCTTAGTTATACTTCAATTTTGTCCCTTTTATTATTATTAGTTTCAATTTATTACTAAGTCATATTTTTTTACACTTAAAAAATTATCATTTTCATCAAACACATGCACGTAAATCGTCAAGACAATTTAGGGAGGTAGTTAGATTTGAGGACTCATTTCTTTAAATGAGACATTTATTACATGATATTTCCCTTTAATTATTACCAGTTTCAATTTATTACCTAGTCGTACTCTCTTACATTTAAAATAGTTGTCATTCTCGTCCAACACTTCAACGTTATTTGTCCAGACAATTTAGGGAGGCAATTATATTTGATGACTCATTTCTTTAAATGAGATGTTTATCACATGATATTTCCCTTTAATTATTACCAGTTGCAATTTATTACCTAGTCGTACTCTCTTACATTTAAAATAATTAACATTCTCGTCCAACACTTGCATGTAATTTGTCTAGACAAATAAATGAAGTGATTACTTTTGAAGACTTATTTAGCAATTAAATATAGGTATGCATGTATATCCATCAGGGAGGGAAAATCATTCCGGTCATATAATATATAATATGGATAAGCCCTTCTTGGTAACATGCTGATGTTCAGCATGACCATTTGGGTTTGGCATGTAGGGAAAATAAATAAGACGATAAATAGATTTTTGAAGAAAATGAGATCGATGATGACTATTGATGAATAATGTACCATCGTCTATTTATTATTATTTTTGAAAAAATTAGTGGAAAGTTAATCTTAAACAGATGACTCAAATTGAAGAAAAACATCCACAAAAGCATATGTCCGTCAAAGGGGAAAACATGGGAAATGAGAAATAGTCGTCGATAAAGATAACATAATAAGAGAAGCTGGTAGCATGCCAAACATGCAAAAAATAATAAAAATAACAAATGAATTAAATCCAAATGGTGCAAAACACATTTATTATCGTCAATAAACGAAAGACATGGCTCATAGTCAAGATGCACTTGCATGCAACTTAGACACTAGAGAAGTAATAGAAAGTAGTTCAAACTTATGCATATAAGAAATAGTACTGTGGATTACATGTCCAAACTGGGTATGTCATAGTTCATAAAACACTTACAATTTATTAATACATACACAAATATAAAAACAAGTAAATTTGCACCACCATTATCCAAAATTCAAAAGTCCCCCTTCACAGTGATCTTTTCCAGGATTTCCTTGGTAACTTTGTGTTGAATGAGCATCAAATTATAAAGTAACATCAAGATCTAGTGTAAATTTAGAAATAGACATTAAGTTCTTAGTGATTGGAGGCACAATTAAAATATAAAGATAAAGTATTCGACGACGATCTGAAGCGGCATCATTACTTCAACGACCCTAATTAAAGTGTTTGTGATAATGATAAAGATTTATAAATACGCCATCCAATTATTTAGTTTTGTACCTATTGGCGACTCTTTTTAATTTTGAGAGTTTTGAATAATATCTATATAACAAAAATTACTAATATATCTGTTTAAATTTTATCACTGTTTTTTTGTTTATATTTTTGTTCTTATTATGGATGGTACAATTTAAAAATTATTGATTGTCAAAATAAAAATATAATTTTATACCAATAAATATATACTATTAGATTATAAGGTTTTAATGATTTCTAAAGAAGTTACAATTTAGCTCTCGGGTTTTATCAAGGCAAAGCGGAATTATGCAAGTCACATGCAGTTGAAACATGGTTAAAAGTTTTATTTAGAGTCTAACATTAGTTTAGGCAGATAGATTCTTGCGGATTCTTCCTCCAACTAATGAAGAGATCTTGGTGGAATTGCCACATATGATATTGAGCACAATTTCGCAAAGAAATAACCCACTAGTTTCTCGAGAAGAGACGGGAAAGATGCTCATTATCATTTGATTGAATAGTTGACCCAGCTCTTTGTTGTTCGAAGAAACCCTCCACTTCCATTGGTATTTTTTTAGGAAAGGATTCTGATATTGTTTTCATGTGTATGCATGTTTTTAATATATATTTTCACAATTTGCAATCAATTACTATAATTTTATCTTATTTGGAATTTCAAGTAGTTTCAACTACAAGTAACTAGGTTTCATCCGCACGTAACTTGCACAGTTATATTATCTTTAGGTAAAACTCAAAAATTAAAATGAAACCGTCTTTAAAAAATATCTTTTACATTATAATATAGAAAGTGTTTGTGAATAATTTAGGGTTAATTACCTTTCAAATTATACTGGACCTTCATCCTCGTTTTGCCTTTGGACCCTATGCATAAATGAACATTCAAAACCAAAATGGCAAAACCCTACAAACCAAATTCTCCTAGGATACACCAAATGCATTGAATATTGAAGGTAAAAGGCCATGGATAAATAATTCTTATCAGCTTTTTCTGCCATTTAGGTCCGAATCAGAGACAACACCAAACACCTTGTTCTGATCAGCAGTACCAATCAATGCACTGAAGTAGCACCCAAAGTGTGATGATTGTAAAGAATCTAAGTCTCAGGAGAGTAAGGGTAATGGGAAGAAGGTCGTAGCAGAATTGAAAGCCACATACCTTCCTGTGTTTACTGTACTGTTATATTTCAACGCGTAGAGGTGTTGGATTTTGGAATAGTCCTCACACTCATGCTGCTAGGCACGCTTGGCTAGATCATTATCTGATTACGTTACCTTATAATTACACAGTTGATACGTCCTTGTTTTACTTCTATTTTCTTCCCTTTTAAAATTATTATTATTAGTTTCCATTTATTACCAAGTCATATTGTTATACATTTGAAACAATGTCATTTTCGTCCAACACTTGCACGTAAATTTTCCAAATGATTTAGGGAGGCAATTATATTTGATGACTCATTTCCTTAACTGAGAAGCTTGTTACGTGATATTTCTCTTTAATTATTATCAGTTTCAATTTATTACCTAGTCATACTCTCTTACACTTAAAACAATTGTCATTCTTGTCAAACACTTGCACATCTAGGCACAATAAAAATATAAAGATAAATAATTCGATGGCGGTATGAAGTGGAACCATTAAATTAACGACTCTGATTAAAGTGGTTGTGATAATGATAAAGATTTATATATACACTCCCCAATTAATTAGTTTTGTACCTATTAACGAAGACTGTAGTTTGTCTCTTTTTTATTTTGAGAGTCTTGAATAAAATATCTATAAAAAATGTTACTAATATATTTGTTTAAGTTTTATCACAATTTATTTTTTTCATATTTTCGTTCTTATTATGGATTGTAAAATTTTCAAATTGTTGATTGTCAAAATAGAAAATATAAATTTATACAATTAAATATAAAATCATAAAGTTTAAATGATTTCTAAAGAAGTTACATTTTAGCTCTCGAGTTTTATCAAAATAGAACAGAATTATGCAAGTCACATGCAGCAGAAACCCGGTTAAGAGTTTTATTTAGAGTCTACCATTATTTTGGGCGGATAGATTCGTGCAGATTCTTCCCCCAACTAATGAAGAGATCTTGGTGGAATTGCCACATATGTTATTGAGCACAATTTTTCAAGGAAATAACTTACTAGTTTCTCGAGAAGAGATGGGAAATATGCTCATTATCATTTGGTTGAGTAGTTGACCCAGCTCCATGTTGTTTGAAGAAACCCACCACTTCCATTGGTATTTTTTCACGAAAGGATTATGATATTTTTAATGTGTATGCATGTTTTAATATATATTCTCACAATTTGCAATCAATTACTATAGTTTTATCTTATTTGGATATGCAAGTAATTTCAACTGCACGTATCTAAGTTTCAGCCGCACGTAACTTGCACAATTATATTCTCTTTGGGTAAAACTCAAAAATTAAAATGTAACTGTCTTTAAAAAAAATCTTCTTACATTATAATCTAACAAGTGTTTGTGAATAATTTAGGGTTATTTACCTTCAAAATCATACTGGACCTTCGTCCCCGTTTTTCCTTTGGACCCTATGCATAAATGAACATTCAAAACAAAAATGGCAAAACCCTAGAAGCCAAATTCTCCTATGATACACCAAATGCATTGAATATTGAAGGTATACGGCTATGGACGAATAATTCTTACCAGCCTTTTCTGCCATTTAGGTACAAATCAGAGACAACACCAAACACCTTGTTTTGATCAGTAGTACCAGTGAATGCAGTGAAGTAGCGCCTAAAGTGTGATAATTTTAAAGAATCTAAGGCTCAGGAGAGTAAGGGTTAAGGGAAAAAAGGGTGCGGCGGAATTGAAAGCCACGTACCTTCCTGTGTTTACCGTGTTGTTATCTTTCCACGAGTAGAGGTGTTGAATTTTGGAATAGTCCTCACACTCATGCTGCTAGGCACGTTAGGCAGGATCGTCATCTGGTTACGTTAACTTATAATTAGGCAGGTGATACTTCCTAGTATTACTTTTATTTTCTCCCTTTTTGAAATTATTATTATCAGTTTCCGTTTATTAGCAAGTCATATTGTTATACATGTGAAACAATGTCATTTTCGTCCAACACTTGCACGTAAATTTTCCAGATGATTTATGGAGGAAATTACATTTGACGACTCATTTCCTTAATTGAGACACTTGTTACATGATATTTTCCTTTAATTATTATCAGTTTCAGTTTATTACCTAGTCATACTCTCTTACACTTAAAAAAATTGTCATTCTCGTCCAACACTTGCACACTGGGCACAATAAAAAATATAAAGATAAATAATTCGATGGCGGTATGAAGCGGTACCATTACATCAACGACTCTTATTAAAGTTGTTGTGATAGTGATAAATATGATATATACACTCCCCAATTATTTAGTTTTGTACCTTTAAACGAAGACTGTAGTTTGTCTCTTTTTTGTTTTGAGAGTCTTGAATAAAATATAAATAATAAATATAACCAATATATTTGTTTAAGTTTTATCACAAATATTTTTTCATATTTTCGTTCTTATTATAGATTGTACAATTTCCAAATTATTGATTGTAGAAATAGAAAATATAAATTTGTACCAATAAATATATAATTATAAATTTTAAAGGATTTCTAAAGAAGTTACATTTTAGCTCGAGTTTTATCAAAACTGAACTGAATTATGCAAGTCACATGCACCAGAAGCCTGGTTAAGAGTTTTATTTAGAGTCTAACATTATTTTGGGCAGATAGATTCGTGCGGATTCTTCCCCCAACTAATGAAGAGATCTTGGTGGAATTGCCACATATGATATTGAGCACAATTTTGCAAAGAAATAACCCACTAGTTTCTCGAGAAGAGATGGGAAATATGCTCATTAACATTTGATTGAATAGTTGACCCAACTCTTTGTTGTTTGAGGAAACCCTCCACTTCCATTGGTATTTTTTTCACGAAAGGATTATGATATTTTTTATGTGTATGTATGTTTTTAATATACATTCTCACAATTTGCAATCAATTACTATAATTTTATCTTATTTGGAATTGCAAGTAGTTTCAACTGCACGTAACTAGGTTTCAGCCGCACGTAACTTGCACAGTTATATTCTCTTTGGGTAAAACTAAAAAATTAAAATGTAACTGTCTTTAAAAAATATATATCTTCTTACATTATAATCTAACAATTGTTTGTGAATAATTTAGGGTTAATTTCCTTCGAAATTATACTGGAACTTTGTCCCCGTTTTGCCTTTGGACCCTATGCATATATGAACATTCAAAACCAAAATGGAAAAAACTTAGAGGCCAATTTCTCCTTAGATACACCAAATGCATTGAATATTGATGGTAAAAGGCTATGGACAAATAATTTTTACTAGCTTTTTCTGCCATTTTGGTCCAAATTAGAAACAAGACCAAACACCTGATTCTGATCAGCAATACCAGCCAATGCAGTGAAGTAGTGCCTTAAGTGTGATGTATTAAATAAGCTAAGGCTCAGGAGAGTAAAGGTAAAGGGAAGAAGGGTTTTGCGGAATTGAAAACCACGTACCTTCTTATTTTTACCGTGCTGTTATATTTCCATGCATAGAGGTGTTGGATTTTGGAATAGTCCTCACACTCATGCTGCTAGGCACGTTAGGCTGGATCCTCATCTGGTTACGTTACCTTATAATTAGGTAGGTGATACGTCCTAGTTTTACTTCTATTTTATCCCTTTTTAAAATTATTATTATTATTAGTTTCCATTTATTACCAAGTCATATTGTTATACATTTGAAACAATGTCATTTTCGTCTAACACTTGCACGTAAATTTTCCAGACGATTTAGGGAGGCAATTACATTTGACGACTCATTTCTTTAACTGAGGCGCTTGTTACATGATATTTTCCTTTAATTATTATCAATTTCAATTTATTACCTAGTCATACTCTCTTACACTTAAAAATTGTCATTCTCATCCAACACTTGCACATCTAAGCTCAATCAAAATATAAAGATAAAGAATTCGATGGCGGTATGAAGCGGAACCATTACTACATCGACTCTGATTAAAGTGTTTGTGATAATGATAAAGATTAATATATACACTCCCCGATTATTTAGTTTTGTACCTATTAATGAAGAGTGTAGTTTTTCTCTTTTTTATTTTGAGAGTTTTGAATAATATCTATATAAAAATTTTAATAATATATATTTTAAAATTTTATCACCATTTTTTTCATATTTTTGTTCTTGTTATGTATTGTACAATTTTCAAAATGTTGATTTTCAAAATAGAAAATATAAATTTATACCAATAAATATATACTATTAGATTATAAGGTTTAAATTATTTCTAAAGAAGTTACATTTTAGCTCTCGAGTATTGTCAAGATAGAACGGATTAAGTAAGTCAAGTGCAGCTGATACCTGGTAGATTTGGTTGTAACTTCGATAAGTAGGATTATGATATTCTTTAGTTGTATGCATGTTTTCAATATATATACTAATCAATTACTATAATTTTATCTTATTTGGAATTGCAGGTAGTTTCAACCGCACATAACTGGGTTTCAACCGCACATAACTGGGTTTCAGCCGCACTTAACTTGCACAGTTATATTCTCTTTGGTTAAAACTCAAAAATTAAATGTAAACTCCTTTAAAAAATCCCTTCTTACTTTATAATTTTTTTTTACTAAAAACCACCCTAAGGTGGGGGGTTATATATTAGGTTCCCCAAACCTATTAAGAAACAAAATAGCTACAACGTTAGATTGGAATATACATCGATAAGGCAACCTCATTGCCTCCAAAAGAATGATCTAATACTAGTGGTCTAGAGGTTCAGTTTGGGAGGAACTAGTAGACTATGTACAATACTAGAGGTGATGGAAGTTGCATTTCCAATGTAAGTGATCTCCACCCCTTGTGTTAATCACTTACTTTGGCCAGGCAACTTCGTTTACAGCTGCAAAGTATAATCGGAGAGACTGGAAGTGGTAAGTGCTGGAGCAGGGATTGTTAAGTGCAGAAATTCAGATGGTCAATTGAAGGGTGTTTCTGAGTTCCTTAGCTCAGGATATATCCTTCAATCCAATACCGTAAGCATGCCTGCATCTTGTCATTTGTCCGCAATTCAGCTGATTTTCCAAAATATGTGCCTGCAAAAAGTCAACCAACATCAGCAGTATCTATTCTTCTTGGTAGCATGTTTATGCGTTCGAATGTATGGAACATGGCTTCTATCTAAATGTATGAGGCCTTTTATGTATGCTATATGTTAATGTTTGGTTCATAAGGGTGAGTAGATCTATACTTAGCAATTGCATCAGCAACATCATTACATTCCCTATAGACAGGCCTTAGTGTAGCCTGATTAAGTTCAGAGTGAATTTGAAAGGCTAGTGCATATAGAAACCATTTGGCACTTCTGGGATTGTTAATCATGTTCACCGCAAGCATGTCATCTGATTCCACTATGTAAGAACAACCCGGGTCCAGACTAGTGAAATTTTTTGCTGCAGCTTGGATAGCTTTCATTTCAGCTTCCAGTGGTGTTCTAGCAGTGGTAGTCAGAGATTGAATTAAGCACGGGTTACCAGTACAATCTCTAGCTATAAGGCCAAGTGTGAAAATGGTTGAGGACCAGGATGCATCCACATTTATAATTATGGTGTTTTGTGCCGGCTTATTCCAGAAGACAGTAGATATAAAAGGCTTAGGGGGTGGTCTCAGAGGTGGGATTAGAGAGGAAATGGGATAACTTCTATTCAAGAACACATTAGAGTGAGCAGGCTTAGCTGAGAAGGATAGGACAATAAGATCCCTCACTTCCTTACAGATTTGAACTTGTGAGAACTTTTTGTTGTCTACATAGAATGCATTCCTGGCTTTCTATAATTCCCAACAAATCAATGGTGGCAATAACTTACAGATATCTCTATGCACTTTAGACAAATTATTATTGTTCCAATATTCAAAAAACCTCAGAGTTAGATTGTCTAAGGTATGAAGGTTAATCCCCAGAATACCTGAAGTATCATCCCAAACCTTTTGAGCCAAATGACAGGAGATGAAAAAGTGATCTATAGAGTCAGAATGATTGCATGCTGGACATTTCGAAGCTAAGCTAAAACCACATTTGACCAGGACATCATCAAAAGGCAGGAGGGAGTTTAGCATTTTCCATGTGAAAATTGAGATTTTTTTTGGCAATCTAGGGTTCTAGATGAGTCTAGTGGCTGGGAAATTACCTGGTTGTTGTGTAAGGGCTCTGTAGGCTGATCTGAAGGAAAAGATTCATGTATCTTCTAGTTTCCATATCAATTTATCATCCCTGTCAGTGCTAAGCGCTGCTTCCTGCAAAAAAAACAAAGTATCATGTTCTAAATAAAGTGATATATATGGGAGTATCCGACTTTTTTCTCTGATGAAGTTAGCTATGGTGCAGTAGTAAAATAGTGATAGGATTGAGGGTGGAACACAGTTAGACAAAGGACCATTTGGGCACCAATTTGCATTCCAACAGTTACTATTTTCTTTGCCATGTATAATGAGAGAATTATTTTCTGCAAAGGAGTTAATACTACATATCCTTTTACATGTATAGGATTTCCTATGGGATTGTGGTAATGACCATATTAGTTTAGACCACATGGTGGTGCCCTGTTGGCTTTTCCACCATAATTTGAGAGAACATGAGTCAATTATTACCTTTACAGATCTGAAACCCAAACCATTCTGGTATCTATGTGCACTTAGATCTGCCCATTTTCTCCATACTTTATTCAGTTTACCCTCTTCCCCCCCTCCCCCCAGAAAAATCTTGTCATTTTCCTTTCTAATGATTTTATTATCTGCTTAGGGGGCTTTAGGACTGACCATATATACTGTGGGAGGGAGTATAGACAAGATTGAATAAGCACCATTTTCCTCCCAAGCTTAACCATTTGTTTTTCCAATTCAAGACCTTTCTATCTACAGTTTCCAACAAAGGTTCAAAATGGAGATTTAAAGTTCTACCTTTGAAGATTGGACATCCCAGGTACTTAAATGGAAAAGCTCCTTTCTTCATTCCTAGAATTGATCTAATCTGATTAATTTTTGTAGTTGTTGCTCTTGTACTAGCATAGAAATCAGATTTATTAAAGTTTATTTTTTGTCCTGAGGTTAATTCAAATGTTTCTAGGAATGCCCTGATTCTGATTAGGCTTGATTTTGAGGCTTGCATGTAAATGATAGTGTCATCATCATAACTCAAGTGAGAAGCAGGTGTAATGCTAGGGGAAGCTGATAATAATTGAGTCTTTTATTCATGAAAATAAAGGATAAGCTTCTGGAGAAAGCTTCAGAAAAAATATTGAAGAGAAAAGGAGATAGAGGATCACTTTGTTTGATGCCTCTTGTGGCTCTGAAAAATCCAACAGGGTTACCATTTATAAGTACAGAAAAATAAGCATGAGAAAGGTTATTCATCACAGCCTTTAGAAAATTCCCTGTGAAACCAAATTTACAAAGAATCTTTTCCAGAAATTGCCAATTAACTGTATCAAAAGCCTTTCTAAGGTCCAATTTTAAAATGCAATTTGGAACCCTATTTTTTTTGTCTAAAAACCTAATCATTTCCCATAGGTAGAGCACATTGTCAGATATGTCTCTATTTTTTCATGAAGGCTGTCTGATTTGGGGAGATTAAGTTTTCCATATAAGGTTTCATCCTTTCCATTAACACCTTAGAGCAGATTTTATTTGCTACATTTGAGAGACTGATAGGCCTATAATCATCAAAAGAGGAAGGTGTCTGTTTCTTTGGAATTAAGGTTATCCAGGTGCTACTTATTCCTCTTGGCATTTCCGAGCCTGAAAGGAAATCATTTGCAACATCTCTCAGGTCTTGCTTAATAAAATCCCAGCATTTAGCATAGAATTTTGAAGTGAAGCCATCAGGGCCTGGACTACTATTTTTGTCCAGGCTCATTACCACTAGTTTAAGTTCCTCTTCTGAGACTGGTTTAGATAAAGATTGGTTGTCCTGAGGGGATATTACTATTGGAATTTGGCTGAGAAAATGGGGGAAATAGGTGGTAGGGTTAGGCTGGTTTGGCTCTGAAAGCAGGTAAGAGAAATAGGATATGGCCTCTTCCTGAATTTCAGTGTGATTTTCTAACCAAAACCCTTGTCTATTTTTTATTTTTGAAATGTGGAGCTTACAGTTTTTTTCCTGTACAGTTCTATGGAAAAATTGAGTGTTATTATCTCCAAGTTTGATCCAATTAGTTCTTGATTTTGTTTCCAAAATTTCTCTTTCCTTTAAAGCTCTAATTAGTAGTGCCTTTTTCTCATTAAGTTTGATTAGTTCTGTTTGTGAATGAGTGGAATCATAATTTATTTCCCGTAGTCTCAGATTTTCTTCTGCAATGAGGACATTAGAGTCAATGTTTCCAAAGGATTCTTTGTTCCAGATTTTAATTACCTTCTTAAGCCTAATGAGTTTGAGATAAAGTCTTAGCATTCCTTGATGGGGGATTGGTTTGGTCCAATTTTCTTTAATCAAATCTATAAATTCTGGTCTATTGAACCATGTATTTATAAATATGAAAGGCTTAGGATGGGAGGGAACTGTGGATGAGACTTGTAAAAATAGAGGGCAGTGGTCTGATGATTGTCTATTCAGTATTTGAATGGAAGATGCTGGGAATTTAGCACTCCATTGTATGGTACAAAGTCCTCTATCAAGTCTTTTGGATGTGGGTTTTCTTAACCCAGAATTAGTCCATGTAAATAAATTCCCAACTGTATTAATTTCGTGGATTCCCTTAGTGTTGATCTAGTTATTGAAATCTCCTATACTACCTAGATAGTAATATATCTTTACTGGTATACATTTATATTTTTTACTTTCACAATCAATACATCAAATTGTACAATTCATTATAAGAACAAAATTTTAAAAAAACGGTGACAAAATTTAAACACATACATTAATACTTTTATTTAGACATTATTTAAAAACTTTAAAAATGATACAGACTACAATCTTCATTAATAGGAAAAATAAACAGCCAAACTCAATTGTTTGGAATAACCCCCTTAAGTGCGATGATTGTAAAGAAGCTAAGACTCAGGAGATTAAGGGTAAAGGGAAGAAGAATGTGGCGGAACTGAAAACCACGTACCTTCATGTGTTTACTGTGCTGTTATCTTTCAATGCGTGGAGGTGTAGGATTTCGGAATAATCCTTATAACTAGGCTGTTGATACATCGTTGATACTCCTATCTTAGTTTTACCAAGTCACATTGTTTTACACTTACAACAATTGTCATTTTCGTTCAACACTTGCACGTCAATTTTCTAGACAATTTAGGGAGGCAATTACATTTGACGACTCATTTCTTTAATTGTGACATTTATTACATGATATTTCCCTTTAGTTATTACCAGTTTTAATTTATTACCTTGTCATACTCTATTACATTTAAAATTATTGTCATTCTCGTCCATCACTTACGCGTAATTTGTCTATAAAATTAAAGGAGGCGATTATTTTTGAAGACTTTTTTAGCAATTAAAATTTAGGTATGTATGTATACCCATCAGCGATTGAAAATCATACTAGTCATGTATTTTATAACATGGATAAGTCGATCTTGGTAACATACTGATGTTCGGCAAGACCATTCGTGCAGATTCTTCCACCAACTAATGAAGAGATCTTGGTTGAATTGCCACATATGATATTGAGCACAATTTTGTAAAGAAATAACCCACTAGTTTCTCGAGAAGAGACGGGAAAGATGCTCATTATCAATTGATTGAATAGTTGACCTAGCTCTTTGTTGTTTGAAGAAACCCTCCACTTCCATTGGTATTTTTTCACGAAAGGATTATGATATTTTTTATGTGTATGCATGTTTTTAATATATATTCTCACAATTTGCAATCAATTACTATAATTTTATCTTATTCGGAATTGCAAGTAATTTCAACTGCACGTAACTAGGTTTCAGCTGAACGTAACTTGCACAGTTATATTCTCTTTGGGTAAAACTAAAAAATTAAAATGTAGCTGTCTTTAAAAAATATCTTCTTATGTTATAATCTAGAAAGTGTGTGCGAATAATTTAGGGTTAATTACTTTCCAAATTATAATGGATCTTCGTACCCGTTTTTCCTTTAGACCCTATGCATAAATGAACATTCAAAACCAAAATGGCAAAACCCTGGAAGCCAAATTTTCATAAGATACACCAAAAGCATTGAATATTAAAGGTAAAATGACATGGACAAATAATTCTTATCAGCTTTTTCTGCCATTTTGGTCCAAATCAGACACATCATCAAACACCTTGTTCTGATCAGTAGTACTAGTCAATGCAGTGAAGTAGCACCTAAAGTGTGATGATTTTAAATAATCTATAGCTCAGGAGAGTAAGGGTAAACAGAAAAAGGGTGTGGCGGAATTAAAACTGTGTACCTTCCTGTGTTTACCGTGCTGTTATATTACCACGTGTAGAGTTGTTGGATTTTGGAATAGTACACACACTCATGCTGCTAGGCATGTTAGGCTGGATCGTCATTTGGTTACGTTACCTTATAAATAGGCAGTTGATAAATCCTAGTTTTACCTTTATTTCTCCCTTTTTAAAATTATTATTATTAGTTTCCATTTATTACCAAGTCATATTGTTATACATTTGAAACAATGTCATTTTCGTCCAACACTTGCACATAAATTTTTCAGACGATTTAGGGAGGCAATTACATTTGACTACTCATTTCATTAATTGAGACGCTTGTTACATGATATTTCCCTTTAGTTATTATCAATTTCAATTTATTACCTAGTCATACTCTCTTTCACTTAAAAAATTGTCATTCTTGTCCAACACTTGCACGTCAAGTCACAACCAAAATATAAAGATAAAGAATTCGATGGCGGTATGGAGCGGAACCATTACTTAAATGACTCTGATTAAAGTGTTTGTGATACTGATAAAGATTTATATATACACTCCCCAATTATTTAGTTTTGTACCCATTAACGAAGAATGTAGTTTGACTCTTTTTAATTTTGAGAGTTTCAAATAAATATCTATATAACAAAAATTACTAATATATATTTTTAAATTTGTATTTCGTTCTTATTATGGATTGTACAATTTTCAAGAAGTTACATTTTAGCTCTCGAGTTTTATCAAAACAGAATGGCATTATGCAAGTTACATGCAGCAGAAACCTGGTTAAGAGTTTTATTTAGAGTCTAACATTATTTTGGGTAGATAGATTCGTGCGAATTCTTCCCCCAACTAATGAAGAGATCTTGGTGGAATTGCCACGTATAATATTGAGCACAATTTTGCAAAGAAATAACCCACTAGTTTCTCAAGAAGGGACTGGAAAGATGCTCACAATCAGTAGATTGAATAGTTGACCCTGCTCCTTGTTGTTTGAAGAAACCCTCCACTTCCATTGGTATTTTTTTCACTAAAGGATTATGATTTTTTTATGTGTACGCATGTTTTTAATATATATTCTCACAAATTGAAATCAATTACTATAATTTTATCTTATTTGAAATTGCAAGTAATTTAAACTGCACGTAACTAGGTTTCAGCCGCACATAACTTGCACAGTTATATTATTTTTAGGTAAAATTCAAAAATTAAAATGTAACTGTCTTTAAAAAAATATTTTCTTACATTATAGTCTAACAAATGTGTGTGAATAATTTAGGTTTAATTACCTTTGAAATTATACTAGACCTTCGTCCCCGTTTTGCCTTTGGACCTATGCATAAATGAACATTCCAAACCTAGAAGCCAAATTCTCCTAAGATACACCAAGTGCATTGAGTATTGAAGGTATAAGGCCATGGACAATTCATTCTTACCAGATTTTCTGCCATTTTGGTCCAGTTTCAATTTATTACCTTGTCATACTCTATTACATTTTAAATAATTGTTATTCTCGTCCATCACATGCTCGTAATTTGTCTAAAAATTAAAGAAGGCCATTAGTTTTTAAGACATTTTTTGCAATTACAATTTAGGTATCTATACCCATCAGCGATGGAAAATCATACTGGTCATATATTTTATAACATGGATAAGCCCATCTTGGTAACATACTGATGTTCGGCACGACCATTTTGTTTTAGAATGAAGGGAAAATAAATAGATGACAAACAGGTTTTTGAAGAAAATGAAATCGACGACGACTATTGATGAATAATGTGCCATCGTCAATTTGATTATTAAAAAAAGATATTTAGTGGAAAGTTAATCGTAAATAAATGACTCAAATTAAAGAATAACATCCACAAAATCATATGTTCGTCAAAGGGGAAAAACAAGTGAAATGAGAAATAGTCGCCAATAAATATAACATATAAAGACATGCAAAATTTTTTTTTAATATCACAATGAATTAAATCCAAAGGGAGCAAAACACATTTATTATTGTCAACAAACGAAGACATAACTCATAGTCATAATACATGATGCACTCACATGCAGCTGGGACAATAAAGATGTAATAGAAAGTAATTCAAACTTATGCATATAGGAAATAGTACTGTGGATAACATGTCCAAACCGAGTATGCTAGAGTTCATAAAGTGCTTAAGATTTATTAATACATAGACACATATAAAAACAAGTAAATTTGCACCATCATTTTCCAAAAATCAAAGATTTCCTTGGTTACTTTGTGTTGAATAAGAAATGAACGAGCATCAAATTATAAAGTAACATCAAGATCTAGTGTATGTTTACAAATAGACATAAGTTCTTAACAATTCGATGCTCAATAAAAATATGTATAAAAAAATTGACGATTGTTTAAAGCGACACCATTACTTGCACGACTCTGATTAAAGTGTTTGTGATAATGATAAATATTTATAAATACACTCCCTAACAGTGGCGGAACCAGGAAAGAATATGAGGGTAGGCTGAAATCGCACTGTACGTAAAAAAAATTTTTGTACAACTAAAAAACAAATGATCGATTAACATAATATAATAAGATAAGTACAATACAATAAGTCCTACAAATTCACTACTAAAAAAACTACATTCTAATGCTAGAAGCAGATTTAGGAAGTGGAGGCAATTTAATCCTACGAGGCTCCGAGCTTTGAAAACGTTGCATGATTGCTTCATTCTCAATCTTAACAAAAACCCCTTTCTCAACATAAACCCTCACAACATAAGTCCGACAATTTCCCAACGGCAATATGATGCTTACCATTCACATGTTTTTGATGCTTCCTAAAAGAGTTTAGGGCATTCTTCCAAGTTTTCACCCCATCCACACTATAGTCATCATTACTTGTGGGATCCTTAAACAGATAGCAAGGAAAACAATATGCGGCATCATTTGACACACTATACTCCAACCAAGGAAACATATCAAACCAATTCTTTTGAAACTTTCTATATTCGCTTGAATAAAAAGTTTTGGGAAAATGATGGTTCCTAGGTTGACAAGGCCCTCTTTTCACATATTCACACCTCACATTATCTATAATAGAAGCATCATACTCATTTATAGGTTCTCTTAGGGCGGGATCACTTATAACATCATTGGCACAAAATTGTAAACGAGGTTGCTTACTACCACTACAACCCTCCTCATTATGCCTATCTTGGGTACCTTCATCACATTCAAGAACTCTCTTCCTCAAAGGTGGAAATCCTATACTCCGTTGCACTAAATTCTTCATAACCTATCAAACACCAAATTCAACTCATTATAAAATCTACAAGACTACAAGAGTAATCACAATGATAAAATCTACAAGAGCATAAAATCCCTAAATTATTATTTCACAAAATCCCACAAATCACAATTCAAACGAAAATCACAATGAATTGAATAAAAACGAATATCTCACAATCACAAATTCACAATGAATTTAAAATTTAAATAACCTCACAATTTCACAAATCACTTTTCAAACCAAAATTACAATGAATTTAAATAACCTCACAATCACAATTCACAAATTCTTCAAAATCTCACACATCACAATTCAAACAAAAATTAAAATGAATTGAATAAAAATAATATTGCATAACTAAAATCACAATTGAAAAGGAATTGAACTAGAAACAATTAAATTCATGTTTTCAATCTTTCAATTTTAGTTTAAGAGTTTGAATTAAATTGAAATTGAAATTTGAATTTTTAAAATACCTAAATGGCTAAATGGAGCGGTGGCCGGTGGTGTGGCTGGCTGTGGCGGACGACGGTGGCGGGTGGCCGGTGGCGGACGACTGGAGGCGGCGGCGCGGCGGAGCTACTGAGCGCGGCGGCGCTGCTGGAGAAGAGATGGATTTTAGTTTAAGAGCTTGAGCTGAGCAGCTGCTGAGGAACAGAGGAAGTGAAGAAGAGGAAGTGCGGGAAAAGAGAAAGCTGAAGGAGTTGGGCTTTCGGCCCAACTAATAAAATTTTTTTTCTTAAAATTCGGCCCAAATTCGGCCCAGGTCTGTAACATTTTAAAAAAAAATTTTCTATTAGTTAAACGACGTCGTTTGACGTCGTTATTTGGAAAAAAAAAAAGAAGGAAGCTGACGCTTCCTTCTCCGGCGAGATCCATCGCTGCGCGCGGCGCGCCTACGCCGCCGTAGGCGGAACCACCGCTTCGTCGGCCGGGAACAGTAGCTCCCGCCTGGCCGACGGAGCTCAGGGCAGGCGCGCGCCTGCCCTCGCCTTACGGTGGTTCCGCCACTGCTCCCTAACTATTTCGTTTTGAACCTATTAACAAAGTCTGTAGTTTATCCCGTTTTTATTTTGAGAGTTTTGATTAAAATCTATACAAAAAAGTATTACTATTGTATTTGTTTAATTTTTATCACAATTTCTTTTTCCATATTTTCGTTCTTATGGATTGTACGATTTTCAAAATGTTGATTGTCAAAATAGAAAATATAAGTTTATACCAATAAATATGTAAGTGAATTGCTATTTCACGCCCTGTATTTTACTTGATTACGCCCTGTATTTTATACTATATAAATACTCATGTTTTTTTAACATTAATGTAAATGAAATTGTAAATCAATTTTAATTATGGCTATTATCATTAGTATTTAATTAACAATTAGGAGAATTAATTGGGCAATCAATGTAATTGGTAGCTTTGGGATGTGGTGGCGCCGGTCAACGGTCAATTGCCGGTCGGCGGTGGTCAATGGCGGAGAAGTCAGAAGTCAACGGTGGTCCGAAGGCCGAACTGAATGGAGAAGATGAACGGCGGCGGTGGCGGTCCTGCGGCGGCGCACACGTTGTCGTCCAGTCCGACTCGGTCCTCCGGCGGCGGTGCACCCCGTCTTCTCTGACCGTTCGACGGTCGCGCACCTCGTCTTCTCCAGCCGTTCTCCATCCCTCTCCGGCCGTTCCTCTTCCCTCTCCGATGACGCGACTCCAACTTTCTCCTTCTGCTCTCCCACCTTGGTTCTCTCTTCTCTGGCATGCTCTTTTCTCCTTTCGTTCTCCGGCCGCCGATCTCTCCTCTCCGGCGCTCGAGTCTTCTCCTCCAGCTCTCCAGCCTCCGTTCTCTCCACTCCGGCTCGCAATTTTCTCCTCCCGTTCTCTCCACTCCATTCTCTCCGAAGCCGGGCTCCCGCTCTCCTCAGCCAGAGGTGAACTGGGTTCTCTTCCCAAACCTCGGTTCTCCCTCCCGGTTCTCTTCCCACACCCCTCCCGGTTCTCCTCTTAAATCCCTCTCCCAACCCCCTTCCGGTTCTCCTCTGAAATCCCCTTCTGATTCTCCTCTGAAATTCCTTTCGGTTCTCCCTTCATTTTTCCAGCTTTCTCCTTCCAATTTACTCCAAATTAGTACCAAATTTACTCCAAATTAGTACCAAATTTACTCCAAATTAGTATCAAATTACTCCAAATTAGTACCAAATTACTCCAAATTAGTACCAAATTTACTCCAAATTAGCACCAAATTTACTCCAAATTAGTACCAAATTTGGAATGTAGTACCAAATTTATTTACTGTATTTATTTACTCCAAATTTATTAACTAATTTGTTATTTTATTTTATTTAAATGTAATTACTTTATTTTATTTTATTTAAATGTAATTTTTAAACATTAATTTAAAATGGTTGAATGTAATTTTATTTTTAAACGTTAATTTTATTTTATTTAATGTAATTTTTATTTTATTTTATTTAAACGTTAATTTTATTTAAATGTAATTACTTTATTCTAATTTTTAGATGGTTGAATGTTTTAATTTTAAGTAGTACACGTAAATGTATTTGGTATAAATTGAATGTTTTTCAGATGATTAATTTTAGTTAAAGTTTATTTATTTTATTAATTTTATTATGTGTACTATTTATTTTATTTTATTTTATTTTATTAATTTTAAAAAAAATTGCTACTACTAATTTATCTTAGTTAGATGATTTATCTTACCTGTAATTTGGTTATGCTAATATGTTAGTTCGTTCGGAACATAAAATACGTTACTTAATTTGATAGATTATTTATCTTAGTTAGATGATTTGTCTTGATTATAATTTGGTTGTACTAGGACGTTAGTCATTTGGAACATAAAATACATTAGTTTGTTTGATAGAAGATTTTTTTTAGTTTAAAATTATTGTACTAGTAGTGATAATTATTATACTTTAAATATGTGTATGTATCTTTTATGCACTTATTAAAAAATATTATGGCCTATATATTTTATTTGTTATTAGAATGATTTACGACATCATTGTGTTTGGTAGAATATTTGAGTGAAACTAATTACTTGATGTTTATTGTTGTTTAAAGATGACAATGAGTCATATGGAGCAATTGCAGGGGGGAATGGTTACTCAGCATTTGCAACCACAAATGTGTTTCCAAGTCACACCGAAGCTTGGACCAAAGCATACACGCCTGATAATTAATAGTTGTACGGTACTTTTTTAATATATTCTCGTACAAAAAGTATTATCAGTTCGGCATACAAAAAGTAAAAAAATATTATCAAAGAGTTCCGGTTACAGAAATGAACAAATTAAAAGCAAACAGTACGTTCATACATAAATGCACCAATCACCTAGGAATGGGTTCATAACCGTGGCGTCTGCGACACATAAATGAGCTCCGGACCATCCCATGTTGGCATGAGATCAAAAACATCATCGCGCCTTGGAGAAGGCTGCTCAACTGGTACCCCGTGCTCTTGCGTCATTGGGTTGGCTATCAGTGCTCATCTACAATACAAGATATATAATTATTATCATAACAATTGATTAATTGTAAGAGAAAATAAAATAACATACATATAAATAAAATGTAAACTGATATGAAAAAAACACTACATAATTTCAAACTAGTTGTGGAAAAAAATTAATTACACATAAAAAATACATTATCGACTTCCGCAAGAAGTACATATTTTACTTCTCATGTAAAATTTTCAATTACTTACTTCTCAGACAAATTTTTACAAATAAAGTACATATTTACTAATGCATAGAAATATGTAAATATAACGTAAAAAACCACACTCTAAATAAAACATTTAATCCTTTTCAAAGCCTATACATCGAACTATTTATTTTTATTATTTACAAATTATAAAATAATTTACTAAATCATTATATAATAACTTACTTAATTACTAAATGAAATTATTGTTATTATTTATTAAAACAATTATTAAATCATATCATCATCATTTACTTCACAATTATTTTTACAAATTTCATAAATTTGATTTTCATAATATTAATTTAAATAATATTATATTTACTTTTCAAATTATTACAATAGTTATCATTTTGAAATTTAAAGTAAACAATTTTTAAAATTTACTATTTTTTCATTTTAATTCCAAAGTTTTTACAATTTATAATATTTAATTTTTCAGAATTTAATTTCCTATTTAATTTTCAATTTTCGGATTAAAGTATTTATTTTTCATTTAAAACTTTAAAATTTTTAATTGCACTCAAACCCCTCATCTTCTTCATCCCTCCAACTTCAGCCTAAACCCTAAACCACCAACCGCCGCCGCCGGCTCCGCTCCTTCTCCTCCGCCCGACACCACCTCCTCCCCTCTCCTTCTCCTCTCATTCTCCTCTACCTCTCCTTCTCCTCCTCTCCGATGCCACCTTCCCTCTGCCGGCGTGCCCCCTGTTCTCCACCACAGTCACGCCCGACGCGCGACGCACTACCAGCCCTGCGCCACCTCCTGTCCTTCCTCCTCCAGCCTGATACCACCTCCAGTTCTTCCTCCTCCAGCTTGATACCACCATCTCCCTCCGCTCCATTCCCCATTTCGACGCTAATAATTTTACGAATTCTAAAAATTTCTAACAATCCCCAATTCTAACAATTCTAACAAGTTCTAACAAATTCTAACAGATAGGCAAGAACATCTAGCCCATTCGAGATTCAGAAAATCAAAAAAATGGGAGAATTCGAGAAAAAAAATTTCCGGCGAGATTCAGGTGAAGTGCGGTGACCGGAGGTGGTCGGCGGCCGTGGACAGCGGCGGCAGCGGCAAAATCCAGCGAGATGTGGTGGTTGTTGGTGGCAGCGCTTAGAAAGGAGGAGAAGAAAACTTTGCCTAATTGGAAATGTTTCAACTTTTCCTAATTAGAATTTTTAGCCACTTTTATACTACCAATTTTCTTCAAATAAAATTAATTAATTCAAAATATAAATACATGTAGGCATACGTATTAGGGCGTAGATAGTAAAATATAGGGCGTGATATAGCAATGCCCATATATAATTACAAAGTTTAAATGATTTTAAAGAAGTTACATTTTAGCTCTTGAGTTTATCAAAACAGAACGGAACTATGCAAGTCACATGCAGTAGAAACCTGGTTAAGGGTTTTATTTAGAGTCTAACATTATTTTGGGCAGATAGATTCGTGCGGATTCTTCCCCCGACTAATGAAGAGATTTTGGTGGAATTGCCACATATGATATTGAGCACAATTTTGCAAAGAAATAACACACTAGTTTCTCGAGAAGAGACTTGAAAGATGCTCACTATCATTTAATTGAATAGTTGACCCACTCCTTGTTGTTTGAAGAATTCCTCCACTTCCATGGTATATTTTGACTAAAGGATTATAATATTTTTTATGTGTACGCATGCATGTTTTTAACATATATTCTCACAATTTGCAATCAATTACTATAATTTTATCTTATTTGGAATTGCAAGTAGTTTCAACTACACGTAACTAGGTTTCAGCCGCACGTAACTTGCACAGCTACGTTCTCTTTAGATAAAACTCAAAAATTAAAATGTAACGATCTTTAAAAAAATATCTTCATATATTATAATCTAACAAGTGTTTGTGAATAATTTAGGGTTAATTACCTTCGAAATTATACGGGACCTTTGTCCCCGTTTTGCCTTTGGACCCTATATATGCATAAATGAACATTCAAAACCAAAATGGAAAAATCCTAGAAACCAAATTCTCCTAAGATACAGCAAATGCATTGAATATTGAAGGTATAAGGCTATGGAAAAATAATACTTACCTGCGTTTTCTGCCATTTTGGTCCAAATCAGAGACTACACCAAACACCTTGTTCTGATCAGCAGTACCAGTTAATGCAGTGAAGTAGCGCCTTAAGCGTGATGATTGTAAAGAAGCTAAGGCTCAGGATATTAAGTTTAAAGGGAAGAAGGGTGTGGTGGAATCGAAAGCTACGTACCTTCCAGTGTTTACCGTGCCATTATATTTCCACGCGTAGAGGTGTTGGATTTTTGAATAGTCCTCACACTCATGCTACTAGGCACGTTAGGCGGAATCGTCATCTGGTTACTTTACCTTATAAATGTCCTAGTTTTACTTCTATTTTCTCCCTTTTAAAAAATTATAATTATTAGTTTCCATTTATTACCAAGTCATATTGTTATACATTTGAAACAATGTCATTTTTCGTCCAACACTTGCACGTAAATTTTCCAGACGATTTAGGGAGGAAATTACATTTGACGACTCATTTCTTTAACTGAGACACTAGTAACTATATATTTCCCTTTAATTATTATCAGTTTCAATTTATTACCTAGTCATACTCTCTTACACTTAAAACAATTGTCATTCTCGTCCAACACTTGCATGTCTAGGCACAATCAAAATATAAAGATAAGGAATTCGATGGCGGTATGAATGGGAACCATTACTTCAACGACTCTGATTCAAGTGTTTGTGATACTGATAAAGATTTTATATGTACATTCCCTAATTATTTAGTTTTGTACCTATTAGCGAAGATTGTAGTTCGTCTCTTTTTAATTTTGAGAGTTTCGAATAATATCTATATAAAAAAATTGCTAATATATATTTTTAAATTTTATCACAATTGTTTTCATATTTTCGTTCTTATTATGGATTGTACAATTTTCAAAGTGTTGATTGTATAAATAGAAAATATAATTTATACCAATAAATATATAATTATAAGGTTTAAATGATTTCTAAAGAAGTTACATTTTAGCTCTTGAATTTTTTCAAAACAAAACGGGATTATGCAAGTCACATGCAGCATAAACCTGGTTAAGAGTTTTATTTAGAGTCTAACATTATTTTGGGTAGATAGATTCGTGCGGATTCTTCCCTCAACTAATGAAGAGATTTTGGTGGAATTGCCACATATGATATTGAGCACAATTTTTCAATGAAATAACCCACTAGTTTCTCGAGAAGAGACTTGAAAGATGCTCACTGTCATTTGATTGAATAGTTGACCTACCTCCTTGTTGTAAGAAGAAACCCTCCAAGTCCATTGGTATTTTTTGACCAAAGGATTATGATATTTTTTTAATGTGTACGCATGATTTTAAAATAGTTTATCACAATTTGCAATCAAATACTATAATTTTATCTTATTTGGAAATGCAATCAGTTTCAACTGCACGTAACTAGGTTTCAGCAGCACGTAACTTGCACAGTCATATTTTTTTTAGGTAAAACTCAAATATTAAAATGTATCTGTCTTTAAACAAAATCTTCTTACATTATAATCTAATAAGTGCTTGTGAATAATTTAGGGTTAATTACCTTCGAAATTATACGGGACCTTCATCCTTGTTTTGCCTTTGGACCCTATGCATAAATTAACATTCAAAACCAAAATGGCAAAACAAGCCAAATTCTCCTAAGATACACCAAATGCATTGAATATTGAAGGTATAAGGCTTTGGAAAAATAATTCTTACCAGCTTTTTCTGCCATTTTGGTCCAAATCAGAGACATCATCAAACACCTTGTTCTGATCAGCAGTACCAGTCAATGCAGTGAAGTAGCGGCTTAAGCGTGATGATTGTAAAGAAGCTAAGGCCCAGGAGAGTAAGTTTAAAGGGAAGAAGAGTGTGGCGGAATTGAAAGCCACGTACCATCCTGTGTTTACCATGTTATTATATTTCCATGTGTAGTGGTGTTGAATATTTGAATAGTCCTCACACTCATGGTGCTAGGCAAGTTAGGCTGGATCATCATCTGGTTACGTTACCTTATAAATGTCCTAGTTTTACTTCTATTTTCTCCCTTTTTAAAATTATTATTATTAGTTTCCATTTATTACCAAGTCATATTGTTATACATTTAAAACAATGTCATTTTCGTCTAACACTTACACGTAAATTTTCCAGACGATTTAGGGAAGCAATTACATTTGACGGCTCATTTCTTTAACTGCGACGCTTGTTACATGATATTTTCCTTTAATTATTATCAGTTTCAATTTATTACCTTGTCATACTCTCTTACACTTAAAACAATTATCATTCTCGTCCAACACTTGCACGTCTAGGCACAATCAAAATATAAAGATAAAGAATTCGATGGCGGTATGAATCAGAACCATTACTTCAACGACTCTGATTAAATTGTTTGTGATACTGATTAAGATTTATATATACACTCCCCAATTATTTAGTTTTGTACCTATTAACGAAGACTGTAGTTTGTCTCTTTTTAATTTTGATAATTTCAAATAATATCTATATAACAAAAATTACTAATATATATTTTAAAATTTTATCACCATTTTTTTTTCATATTTTCGTTCTTATTATCAAAATGTTGATTGTTAAAATAGAAAATATAAATTTATACCAGTAAATATATAATTATAAATTTTAAATGATTTCTAAAGAAGTTACATTTTATCTCTCGAGTTTTATCAAAACAGAACGGAATTATGCAAGTCACGTGCAACAGAAACCCAATTAAGAGTTTTATTAAGAGTCTAACATTATTTTGGGACATTAGATTCATGCAGATCTTCCCTTAACTAATGAAGAGATCTTGGTGGCATTTCCACATACGATATAGAGCACAATTTTGCAAAGAAATAACCCACTAGTGTCTCAAAAAGAGACTTGTAAGATGCTACTATCACTTGATTGAATAGTTGACCCAACTCCTTGTTGTTTGAAGAAACCCTTCACTTCCATTGATATTTTTTACTAAAGGATTGTGATATTTTTTTATGTGTACGCATGATTTTAATATATATTCTCACAAATTACAATCAATTATAATAATTTTATCTTATTTGGAATTTCAAATAGTTTCAACTGTACGTAACTAGGTTTTAGCCGCACGTAACTTGCACAGTTATATTCTCTTTAGTAAAACACAAAAATTAAAATGTAATTGTCTTAAAAAAATATCTTCTTACATTATAATCTAAAAAGTGTTTGTGAATAATTTAGGGTTAGTTACCTTCGAAATTATATGGGACCTTCGTCCTCGTTTTGGACCCTATGCATAAATGAACATTCAAAACCAAAATGGAAAAACCCTAGAAGCCAAATTCTCCTAAGATACACCAAATTTATTGAATATTGAAGGTATAAGGCTATGGAAAAATAATTCTTACCAGCGTTTTCTGCCATTTTGGTCCAAATATGAGACAACACCAAACACCTTGTTTTGATTAGCAGTACCAGTCAATGCAGTGAAGTAACGCCTAAAGTGTGATGATTGTAAAGAATCTAAGGCTCAGGAGAGTAAGGGTAAAGGGAAGAAGGGTGTGGCAAAATTAAAAGCCACGTATCTTCCTGTGTTTACAATGTTGTTATCTTTCCACGCGTTGAGGTGTTCGATTTTGGAATAGTCTTCACATTCATGTTGCTAGGCACGTTAGGCTGGATCGTCATCTAGTTACGTTACCTTATAATTAGGTAGTTGATACGTCCTAGTTTTACTTCTATTTTCTCTCTTTTAAAAATTTGTATTATTAGTTTCCATTTGTTACCAAGTCATATTGTTATACATTTGAAACAATGTCATTTTCATCCAACACTTGCACATAAATTTTCCAGACGATTTAGGGAGGAAATTACAATTGACGACTCATTTCTTTAACTGAGACGCTTGTTACATAATATTTCCCTTTAGATATTATCGGTTCAAATTTATTTCCTAGCCATACTCTCTTACACTTAAAACAATTGTCATTCTCATCCAACACCTGCACGCCTTGGCACAATCAAAATATAAAGATAAATAATTCGATGGCAGTCTGAAGTGAAACCATTACTTCAACGACTCTTATTTAGACATTATTCAGAAACATTAAAAATGATACAAACTACAATCTTCATAAATAGGAAGAAATATAAATAGCCAAACTCAATTGTTTGGAGTACCACCTTAAGTGTGATGATTGTAAAGAATCTAAGACTAAGGAGAGTAAGGGCAAAGGGAATAAGGGTTTGGCGAAACTGAAAACCACGTAACTTCCTGTGTTTACTGTGTTGTTATCTTTCCACGCGTGGGGGTGTCGGATTTCAGAATACTCCTTATAACTAGGCTGTTGATACGTCGTTGATACATCTATCTTAGTTTTACCAAGTCATATTGTTTTACACTGAACAATTTTCATTTTCATCCAACACTTGCACGTAAAGTTTCCAGACAATTTACGGAGGCAATTACATTTGACGAATCATTTCTTTAATTAAAACGTTTATTACATGATATTTCCCTTTAATTATTACTAGTTTCAATTTAATCCTTTTCATACTCCATAACATTTAAAATAATTGACATTCTCATCCATCACTTGCACGTAATTTGTCTATACAATTAAAGGAGGCGATTAGTTTAGAATACTTTTTTTAGCAATTAGAATTTAGGTATGTATATATACCCATCAGCAACGGAAATCATATTGGTCATGTATTTTATAACATGGATAAGCCTATCTTGGTAATACACTGATGTTCGGCACGACCATTTTGTTTTGGAATGAAGGGAAAATAAATAGATGACAAATTGTTTTTTGAAGAAAATGAAATCGATGACAACTATTGATGAATAATGTGCCAACGTCAATTTGATTTCAAAAAGAAAGATTTTTAGTTGAAAGTTAATCTTAAATAGACGACTCAAATTAAAGAATAACATCCACAAAATCATATGTTCGTCAAAGGGAAAAAACAAGTGAAATGAGGAATAATCGTCAATAAATATAACATATAAAGAGAAGTCAATAGCTTGCCAAACATGCAAAAAAAAAAATTTAATATCACAATGAATTAAATCCAAAGGGAGAAAAACACATTTATTATTGTTAACAAATGAAAGACATGGTTCATAGTCATAATACATGATGCACTCGCATGCAGCTGGGACAATAAAGAAGTAATAGAGAGTAATTCAAGCTTATGCATATAAGAAAGCGTACTGTGGATTACATCTCCAAACTGAGTATGCTAGAGTTCATAAAATGCTTAAGATTTATTAATACATACACACATATAAAAACAAGTAAATTTGCAGCATCATTATCTAAACAACAAAGGGCTCCCTTCACAGTGATCTTTGTCCATGATTTCCTTGGTTACTTTGTGTTGAATAAGAAATGAAAGATCATCAAATTGTAAAGTAACATCAAGATCTAGTGTAAGTTTACAAATAGACATGAGTTCTTAATGATTCGAGGCTCAATAAAAATATGTAAAAAAAATTGACGATGGTTTGTAGCGACACCATTACTTCAACGACTATGATTAAAGTGTTTGTGATAATGATAAATATTTATAAATACACTCCCCAATTATTTAGTTTTGTACCTATTAACGAAGACTGTAGCTTGTCCTTTTTTTTATTTTGAGAGTTTTGAATAAAATCTACATATAAATATTACTCATATATTTGTTTAATTTTTATCACAATTTATTTTCTTATTTTCGTTCTGATTATGGATTTTACAATTTTCAAAATGTCGATTGTCTAAATAGAAAACATAAATTTATACCAATAAATATACAATTATAAAGTTTAAAATATTTCTAAAGAAGTTACATTTTAGTTCTTGAGTTTTATTAAAACAGAACGGAATTATGCAAGTCACATGCTGCAGAAACCTGGTTAAGAGTTTTATTTAGAGTCTAACATTATTTTGGGCAGATAGATTCGTGCGGATTCATCCCCCAACTAATGAAGATATCTTGGTGGAATTGTCACATATGATATTGAGTACAATTTTGCAAACAAATAACCCACTATTTTCTCGAGAAGAGACGGGAAAGATGCTCATTCTCATTTGATTGAATAGTTGACCCTGCTCCTTGTTGTTTAAAGAAACCCTCCACTTCCATTGGTATTTTTTCAAGAAAGGATTATGATATTGTTTTTATGTGTATGGATGTTTTTAATATATATTCTCACAACTTTTGATTAATTACTATAATTTTATCTTTGGAATTGCAAGTAGTTTCAACTGAACGTAACTAGGTTTCAGGCATACGTAATTTGCACAGTTATATTCTCTTTGGGTAAAACAAAAAATTTAAAATGTAAATGTCTTTCGAAAATTATCTTATTACATTAATAATTTAGGGTTAATTACCTTCGAAATTATATTGGACCTTCGTGCCCGTTTTGCCTTTGGACCCTATGCTTAAAGGAACATTCAAAACCAAAATGGCAAAGCCCTATGAGCCAAATTCTCCTAAGATACAGAAAATGCATTGAATATTGAAGGTATAAGGCTATGGAAAAATAATTCTTACTAGTTTTTTCAGCCATTTTGGTCCAAATCAAAGATATCACCAAACACCTTGTTCTGATCAGCAGTACCAGTCAATGCAGTGAAGTAGTGCCTTAAGCGTGTTGATTGTATAGAAGCTAGGAGAGTATGGTTAAAGGGAAGAAGGGTGTGGCGGAATTGAAAACCACGTACCTTCCTGTGTTTACCGTGCTGTTATAATTCCACGCGTACAGGTGTTGCATTTTGGAATAGTCCTCACACTCATGCTGCTAGGCACGCTAGGCTGGATCATCATCTGGTTACATTACCTTATAAATGTCCTAGTTTTACTTCTATTTTCTCCCTTTTTAAAATTATTATTATTAGTTTCAATTTATTACCAAGTCATATTGTTATACATTTGATACATTGTCATTTTCGACCAACACTTGCACGTAAATTTTCCAGATATTTTGACGACTCATTTCTTTAACAGAGATGCTTGTTACATGATATTTTCCTTTAACTATTATCAGTTTCAATTTATTACCTAGTCATACTCTCTTACACTTAAGACAATTGTCATTCTCGTCCAACACTTGCACGTCTAGGCAGAATTAAAATATAAAGATAAAGAATTCGATGGCGGTATGAATCGGAACCATTACTTCAATGACTCTGATTAAAGCTTCTGTGATACTGATAAAGATTTACATATACACTCCCCAATTATTTAGTTTTGTACCTATTAACGAAGATTGTAGTTTGTCTCTTTTTAATTAGTAATTTTCTAATATTATATATATATATATATATATATATATATATTACTAAAATATATTTTTAAATATTATCACCATTTTGTTTTTATATTTTCATTATAATTATGGATTGTATAATTTTCAAAAATGTTGATTGTCAAATTAGAAAATATAAATTTATACCAATAAATATATAATTTTAAATTTTAAATGATTTCTAAAGAAGTTACACTTCAGCTCTCGATTTTTATCATAATAGAACGACATTATGCAAGTCACATGCAACAGAAACTTGGTTAAGAGTTTTATTTGGAGTCTAACATTATTTTGGGCAGATAGATTCGTGCGGATTCTTCACCCAACTAATGAAGAGATCTTGGTGGAATTGCCACATGTGATATTGTGCACAATTTTGCAAAGAAATAACCCACTAGTTTCTCGAGAAGAGACTGGAAAGATGCTCACTATCATTTGATTGAATAGTTGACCCAGCTCCTTATTGTTTGAAGAAACCCTCCACTTCCATTGGTAATTTTTCACTAAAGGATTGTGATATTTTTTTATGTGTACGCATGTTTTTAATATATATTCTCATAATTTGAAATCAATTACTATAATTTTATCTTATTTGGAATTTCAAATAGTTTCAACTGCACATAACTAGGTTTCAGCCGCACGTAACTTGCATAGTTATATTATCTTTAGGTAAATCTCAAAAATTAAAATGTAACTGTCTTTAAAAAAAATCTCCTTACATTATAATCTAAAAAGTGTTTGTTAATAATTTAGGGTTAATTACCTTCAAAATTATACTGGACCTTCGTCCCCGCTTTGCCTTTGGACCCTATGCCCCAATTAACATTCAAAACCAAAATGGCAAAACCCTAGAAGCCAAATTCTCCTAAGATACACCAAATGCGTTGAAAATTGAAGGTAAAAAACTATGGAAAAATAATTCTTACAAGCTTTTTCTTCCATTTTGGTCCAAATCAGAGACAACACCAAACACCCTGTTCTGATTAACAGTACCAGTCAATTCAGTGAAGTTTCACCTTAAGCGTGATGATTGCAAAGAAGCTAAGGCTTAAGAGAGTAATGTTATAGGGAAGAGGGTGTGGTGGAATTTAAAGCCACATACCTTCCTGTGTTTACCGTGCAGTTATATTTCCACGCGTAGTGGTGTTGGATTTTAGAATAGTCCTCACACTCATGCTGCTACGCACGTTAGGCCGGATCGTCATCCTGTTACGTTACCTTATAAATTTCCTAGTTTTACTTCTATTTTCTCCCTTTTTAAAATTATTATTATTAGTCTGCGATTATTACCAAGTCATATTGTTATACATTTGAAACAATGTCATTTTCGTCCAACACTTGAACGTAAATTTTCCAAATATTTTGACAACTCATTTTTTTTAACTGAGACGCTTGTTACATGATATTTTCCTTTAACTATTATCAGTTTCAATTTATTACCTAGTCATACTCTCTTACACTTAAGAAAATTGTCATTCTCGTCCAACACTTGCGCGTCTAGGCACAATCAAAATATAAAGATAAAGAATTCGATGGCGGTATGAATCGGAACCATTACTTCAACGACTCTGATTAAAGTGTTTGTGATACTGATAAAGATTTACATATACACCCCCAATTATTTAGTTTTGTACCTATTAACGAAGATTGTAGTTTGTCTCTTTTAAATTTGAAAGTTTCGAATAATATATATATATATATAATTACTAATATATATTTTTAAATATTATCACCATTTTTTATATTTTCATTCTTATTATGGATTGTATAATTTTCAAAATGTTGATTGTCAAAATAAAAAATATACACTTATACCAATAAATATATAATTGTAAATTTTAAATGATTTCTAAAGAAGTTACATTTTAGCTCTTGAGTTTTATCACAACAGAACGGAATTATGCAAGTCACAAGCAGCAGAAACCTGGTTAAGAGTTTTATTTAGAGTCTTACATTATTTTGGGCTAATAGATTCATGCGGATTCTTCACCCAACTAATGAAGAGATCTTGGTGGAATTGCCACATGTGATATTGAGCACAATTTTGCAAAGAAATAACCCACTAGTTTCTCGAGAAGAGACTGGAAAGATGCTCACTATCATTTGATTGAATAGTTGACCCAGCTCCTTGTTGTTTGAAGAAACCCTTCACTTCCATTGGTAATTTTTCAGTAAAGGATTATGATTTTGTTTATGTGTACGCATGTTTTTAATATATATTCTCATAATTTGCAATCAATTACTATAATTTTATCTTATTTGGAATTTCGAATAGTTTCAACTGCACATAACTAGGTTTCAGCCGCACGTAACTTGCACAGTTATATTATCTTTAGGTAAAACTCAAAAATTAAAATGTAACTGTCTTTAAAAAATATCTTCTTACATTATAATTTAACAAGTGTTTGTGAATAATTTAGGGTTAATTACCTTCAAAATTATACTGGACCTTCGTCCCCGTTTTGCCTTTGGACCCTATGCATAAATTAACATTCAAAACCAAAATGGCAAAACCCTAGAAGCCAAATTCTCCTAAGAAACACCAAATGTGTTGAATATTGAAGGTAAAAAACTATGGAAAAATAATTCTTACCAGCTTTTTCTGCCATTTTGGTCCAAATCAGAGACAGCACCAAACACCTTGTTCTGATCAGCAGTACCAGTCAATTCAGTGAAGTTTCACCTTAAGCGTGATGATTGTAAAGAAGCTAAGGCTTAGGAGAGTAATGTTGAAGGGAAGAGGGTGTGGCGGAATTTAAAGCCACATACCTTCCTGTGTTTACCGTGCTGTTATATTTCCACGCGTAGTGGTGTTGGATTTTAGAATAGTCCTCACACTCATGCTGCTACGCACGTTAGGCTGGATCGTCATCTTGTTACGCTACCTTATAAATGTCCTAATTTTACTTCTATTTTCTCCCTTTTTAAAATTATTATTATTAGTCTCCGTTTATTACCAAGTCATATTGTTCTACATTTGAAACAATGTCATTTTCGTCCAACACTTGCACGCAAATTTTCCAGATATTTTGACGACTCATTTTTTTAACTGAGACGCTTGTTACATGATATTTTCCTTTAACTATTATCAGTTTCAATTTATTACCTAGTCATACTCTCTTACACTTAAGACAATTGTCATTCTCGTCCAACACTTGCATGTCTAGGCACAATCAAAATATAAAGATAAAGAATTCGATGGCGGTATGAATCGGAACCATTACTTCAACGACTCTGATTAAAGTGTTTGTGATACTGATAAAGATTTACATATGCACCCCCCAATTATTTAGTTTTGTACCTATTAACGAAGATTGTAGTTTGTCTCTTTTTAATTTGAAAGTTTCGAATAATATATATATATATAATTACTAATATATATTTTTAAATATTATCACCATTTTGTATATTTTCGTTCTTATTATGGATTGTACAATTTTCAAAATGTTGATTGTCAAAATAGAAAATATATATTTATACCAATAAATATATAATTATAAAGTTTAAATGATATCTAAAGAAGTTACATTTTAGCTCTTGAGTTTTATCAAAACAGAACGGAATTATGCAAGTCACAAGCAGCAGAAACCTGGTTAAGAGTTTTATTTAGAGTCTAACATTTTTTGGGTAAATAGATTCGTGCGGATTCTTCCCCCAACTAATGAAGACATCTTGGTGGAATTGCCACATATGATATTGAGCATAATTTTACAAAGAAATAACCCACTAGTTTCTCGAGAAGAGGTGGGAAAGATGTTCATTATCATTTGATTGAATACTTGACCCAACTCCTTGTTGTTTGAAGAAACCCTCCACTTCCATTGGTATTTTTTCGGGAAAGGATTATGATTTTTTTATGTGTATGCATGTTTGTCATATATATTCTTACAATTAGCAATCAATTACTATAATTTTATCTTATTTTGAATTGCAAGTAGTTTCAACTACACGTAACTAGGTTTCAACTGCACGTAACTTGCACAGTTATATTCTCTTTGGGTAAAACTAAAAAATTAAAATGTAACTGTCTTTAAAAAAAATATTTCTTACATTATAATCTAACAAGTGTTTGTGAATAATTTAGGGTTAATTACCTTCGAAATTATACTGGACCTTCGTCCCCATTTTGCCTTTGGACCCAATGCATAAATGAACATTCAAAACCAAAATGGCAAAACCCGAGAAGCCAAATTCTCCTAAGATACACCAACTGCATTGAATATTGATGGAAAAAGGCTATAAAAAAGTAATTCTTACCAACTTTTTCTGCCATTTTGGTCCAAATGAGAGACGGTACCAAACACCTAGTTCTAATCAGCAGTATCGGTCAATGAAGTGAAGTAGTGCCTTAAGCATGATGATTGTAAAGACGCTTATGCTCAAGAGAGTAAGGGTAAAGGGAAGAAAGGTGTGGAGGAATTTAACGCATCGTACCTTCCAGAGTTTTCCATGATGTTATATTTCCACGTGTAGAGGTGTTGGATTTTTGAACAGTCCTCACACTCATGTTGCTAGGAACGTTAGGCTGGATCGTCATCTGGTTATGTTAACTTATAAATGTACTAGTTTAACTTCTATTTTCTCCCTTTTTAAAATTATTAATATTAGTTTCCATCTATTACCAAGTCATAGTGTTATACATTTGAAACAATGCCATTTTTCCAACACTTGCACGTAAATTGTCCAGACAATTTAGGGAGGCAATTACATTTGATGACTCATTTCTTTAACTGAAACGCTTGTTACATGATATTTTCCTTTAAGTATTACCAGTTTCAATTTATTACCTAGTTATACTCTCTTACACTTAAAACAATTGTCATTCTCGTCCAACACTTGCACGTCTAGGCACAATCAAAATATAAAGATAAAGAATTTGATGGCGGTATGAATCGGAACCATTACTTCAATGACTCTAATTAAAGTGTTTGTGCTACTGATAAAGATTTATATATACACCCCCAAATTATTTAGTTTTGTACCTATTAACGAAGATTGTAGTTTGTCTCTTTTTAATTTTGAGAGTTTCGAGTAATATCTATATAAAAAAAATTACTAATATATATTTTTAAATTTTATCACCTTTTTTTTCATATTTTCGTTCTTCTTATGGATTGTACAATTTTCAAAATGTTGATTGTCAAAATAGAAAATATAAATTCATACCAATAAATATATAATTATAAAGTTTAACTTATTTCTAAAGAAGTTACAGTTTAGCTCTCGAGTTTCATCAAAACATAATGCCATTATGCAAGTCACTTGCAGCAGAAACCTGGTTATGAGTTTTATTCAAAGTCTAACATTGTTTTGGGTAGATAGATTCGTGCGGATTCTTCCCCCAACTAATGAAGAGATCTTGGTGGAATTGCCACATATGATATTGAGCACAATTTTGAAAAGAAATAACCCACTAGTTTCTCAAGTGACTGGAAAGATGCTCACTATCATTTGATTGAATAGTTGACCCAGCTCCTTGTTGTTTGAAGAAACCCTCCACTTCCATTGGTATTTTTTCACTAAAGGTTTATGATATTTTTTTTATGTGTACGCATGTTTGTAATATATATTCTCACAATTTGCAATCAATTACTATAATTTTATCTTATTTAGAATTGAAAGTAGTTTCAACTGCACGTAACTAGATTTCAGCCGCACGTAACTTGCACAGTTATATCCTCTTTAGGTAAAACTCAAAAATTAAAATTAATCTATCTTTAAAAAAAATTCTTCTTACATTATAATCTAACAAGTGTTTGTGAATAATTTATGGTTAATTACCTTAGAAACTATACGGGACCTTCGTCCCCTTTTTGCCTTTGGACCCTATGCATAAATGAACATTCAAAACCAAAATGGAAAAACCCTAGAAACCAAATTCTCCTAAGATACACCAAATGCATTGAATATTGAAGCTATAAGGCTATGGAAAAATAATTCTGACCAGCTTTTTCTGCCATTTTTGTCAGAATCACAGAGAGCACCAAACACGTCGTTCTGATCAGCAGTACCAATCAATGGAGTGAAGTAACGTCTAAAGTGTGATGATTGTAAAGAATCTAAGGCTCAGGAGAGTAAGGGTAAAAGGAAGAAGGGTGTGGTGGAATTGAAAGCCACGTACCTTCTTGTGTTTATCATGTTGTTATGTTTCCAAGCGTGGAGGTGTTGGATTTTTTATTACTCCTTATAATTAGGCTGTTAATACGTCGTTGATACTTTTATCTTAGTTTTACCAAGTCATATTGTTTTACACTTAAAACAATTGTCATTTTCGTCCAACACTTGCACGTAAATTTTCCAGACAAGTTACGAAGGCAATTACATTTGACGACTCATTTCTTTAATTGAGACGTTTATTACATGATATTTCCCTTTAATTATTACCAACTTCAATTTATTACCTTATCATACTCTATTACATTTAAAAATAATTTTCATTCTCGTCCATCAATTGCGTGTGATTTGTCTATACAATTCAAGGAGGCGATTAGTTTTGAAGACTTTTTTAGCAATTACAATTTAGGTATGTATGTCTACCCATCAGCGACGGAAAATCTTACTGGCCATGTATTTTATAACATGGATAAGCCCATCTTGGTAACATACTGATGTTCGGCACGGCCATTTTATTTTGGAATGAAGGGAAAATAAATAGATGACAAATGGTTTTTTGAAGAAAATGAAATCTGTCGTCAATTTGATTTAAAAAAAAAGATATTTAGTGGAAAGTTAATCTTGATAGATGATTCAAATTAAAGAATAACATCCACAAAATCATATGTTCGTCAAAGGGGAAAAACAAGTGAAAGACATGGCTCATAGTCATAATACACGATGCACTCGTATGCAGCTGGGACAGTTAAGAAGTAATGGAAAGTAATTCAAACTTATGCATATAAGAAATAGTACTGTGGATTACATGTCCAAATTGAGTATGCTAGAGTTCATAAAATGCTTAAGATTTATTAATACATACAAACATATAAAAACAAGTAAATTTGCACCATCATTATCCAAAAAATCAAAGGTCCCCCTTCACAGTGATCTTTGTCCATGATTTCCTTGGTTACATTGCGTTGAATAAGAAATGAACGAGCATCAAATTATAAAGTAACATCAAGATCTAGTGTATGTTTACAAATAGACATAAGTTCTTTATGATTCGAGGCTCAATCAAAAAATATATAAAAAAACCGACGATAGTTTGAAGCGACACTATTACCTCAACGACTCTTATTAAAGTGTTTGTGATAATGATAAATATTTATAAACTCACTCCCCATTTATTTAGTTTTGTACCTATTAACAAACTATTTTTTATTTTGAGATTTTTCAATAAAATTTATATAAAAAATATGACTAATATATATGTTTAAGTTTTATCACAAATTATTTTCATATTTTCGTTCTTATTATGGATTGTATAATTTTTAAAATGTTGATTTTCAAAATAGAAAATATATATTTATACTAGTAAATATATAATTATAAAGTTTACATGATTTCTAAAAAAAAAGTTACATTTTAGCTTACGATTATTATCAAAACAGAACGGAATTGTTCAAGTCACATGCAGCAGAAACCTGGTTAAGAGTTTTATTTAGAGTCTAACATTATTTTGGGCAGACAGATTCGTGCGGATTCTTCCCCCAACTAATGAAGAGATCTTGGTGGAATTTCCACGTATGATATTGAGCACAATTTTTGCAAAGAAATAACCCACTAGTTTCTCAGGAAGAGACGGGAAAGATGCTCATTATCATTTGATTGAATAGTTGACCCGGCTCCTTGTTGTTACCCTCCACTTCCATTGGTATTTTTTCACGAAAGGATTATGATATTTTTTTTATGTGTACACATGTTTTTAATATATATTCTCACAATTTGCAATCAATTACTATAATTTTATCTTATTTTGAATCGCAAGTAGTTTCAACTGCACGTAACTAGGTTTCAGCAACACGTAACTTGCACAGTTATATTCTCTTTGGGTAAAACTCAAAAATTAAAATGTGACTGTTTAAAAATAAATAAAAAAATATATATATATATCACTTCTTACATTATAATCTAATAAGTATTTATAAATAATTTAAGTTTAATTACCTTCAAAATTATTCTCGACCTTCGTCCTCGTTTTGTCTTTGGGCCCTATGCATAAATGAACATTCAAAACCAAAATGGCAAAACCCTAGAAGCCGAATTCTCCTAAGATATACCAAATGCATCTCATTACGTTACCTTATAACTAGACAGTTGATATTTCTTAGTTTTACTTCTATTTTCCCCCTTTTGTTATTATTACCAAGTCGTACTTTTTTACACTTGAAATAATGTCATTTTTGTCCAACACTTGCACGTAAATTGTCCAGACGATTTAGGGAGGCAATTACATTTGACGACTCATTTCTTTAACTGAGACATTTATTTCATGATATTTCCCTTTAGTTATTATCAGTTTCAAATTATTACCTAGTCATACTCTCTTACACTTAAAACAATTGACATTCTCGTCCAACACTTGCACATGATAGTCTAGATAATTTAATTAGGCGATTACTTTTGATGACTCATTTAGCGATTACAATTAAGGTATTAGATGTATACCCTACATGGAGGGAAAATAACTCTTGTCCTAGTCATAAAACATGGATAAGGTCATCTTGGCAACACATTGAGGTATGGCACGATCATTTTGTTTTGGCATGTAGGGAAATAAATAATATGATAAATTGATTTTTGAAGAAAATGAGATCGATGACGACTGTTGATGAATAATGTGCCATCGTCAATTTGAAATTTTTAATAAAAACATTAGTGGAAAGTTAATCTTAAACAGATGATTCAAACCGGAGAAAAACATCCACAAAATCATATGTTCGTCAAAGGGGAAAAACATGGGAAATGAGAAATAGTCGTCGATAAAGATAACATAATAAAAGAAGTCAGTAGCATGAAAAACATGCAAAAAAATCACAATGAGTTAAATCCAAAAGGTGCAAAACACATTTATTATTGTCAACAAACGAAAGACATGGCTCATAGTCATAGCACAAGATGCACTCACATGCAGCTTAGACAACAAAGAAGTAATAGAAAGTAATTTAAACTTATGCATATAAAAAATAGTACTATGGATTACATGTCCAAACTGGGTATGTCATAGTTCATAAAACACTTAATATTTATTAATACACACACAAATAAAAACAAGTAAATTTGCACCATCATTATCCAAAATTCAAAAGTCTCCCTTCACAGTGATCTTTGTCCACGATTTCCTTAATTACTTTGTGTTGAATAAGAAATGAATTAACATCAAATTATAGAGTAACATCAAGATCTAGTGTAAGTGTACAAATAGACAATAAGTTCTTAGCGATTCGAGGCACATTCAAAATATAAAGATAAAGAATTCGATGACGGTCTGAAGAGGCACCATTACTTCAATGACTCCGATTAAAGTGTTTGTGATAATGATAAAGATTTATAAATACACTCCCCAATTATTTAGTTTTGTACCTATTAGCGAAGATTGTAGTTTGTCTCTTTTAAATTTTGAGAGTTTCGAATAATATCTATTCATAAAAAATTACTAATATATTTATTTAAATTTTATCACCGATTTTTTCATATTTTTGTTCTTATAATGGACTGTACAATTTTCAAAATATTGATTGTCAAAATAAAAAATATATAAATCTATACCAATAAATATATACTATTAGATTATAAGGTTTAATTGATTTCTAAAGAAAATACATTTTAGCTCTCGAGTTTTATCAAGATAGAACAGAATTATGCATGTCACGTGCAACTAAAACCTAATAGATTTAGTTGTAAGTTCGATAAGTAGGATTATGATATTCTTTAGTTGTATGCATGTTTTCAATATATATACTCACAGTTTGCTATCAAATACTATAGTTTTATCTTATTTGGAATTGCAAGTAGTTTCAATCGCACATAACAAGGTTTCAGCCGCACTTAACTTGCACAATTATATTCTCTTTTTTTAAACTAAAAAATTAAATGTAAATTCCTTTAAAAAATTGCTTCTTACTGTATAATCTAATATATCTTTACTGGTATAGATTTATATTTTTTTATTTTCACAGTCAATATATCAAATTGTACAATTTATTATAAGAACCAAATTTTAAAAAACGGTGACAAAATGTAAACGCATACATTAATACTTTCATTTAGACATTATTCAAAAACATTAAAAATGATACAACCTACCTGATATGAATCCCCTTGCAAAGAATCTGGATTTTGGAATTAAGATCTTTGACAAAACAAGGGAACTCACAAACCCTTAGTGTGCTGCATGAAATTCAGGTGTCTAGCCACTAGGCTACGCCTAATTTTGACTTGCTCTCTAACTAGCCCTTAGGATAAGATTACAAGGTTTATTGATGCTTAACTAGCCCTCGGGGATAAGAAACAATGGAATAGCTCGCAACCAAAGAATATGAACACAAAAGATTGCATATTTGATTGATAAGAATGGTACAAAACTCGAGAATTCAACCCCTATTTATAGGGCTGAATTTGTCCAAACACTAGTCCTAATCAGAACGGGATTTGGTAATTCATGTAAGAAACTGAATAGAATTATGGCAGATTTAAGAAGCTAAAACCATATCTAACTAAAAATACCTAAAATAAGCTGACTATGGCCGAATTCATCCATATCACACCTTGGATGAATATTTCCTTATCTAATCTTACCAAAACTAATTCTAATCATAATAAAACTGAATATACTAAACCCTAATGGACTGTATTTTTGAAGTTTAGCTCTTCAAAGCCCACATGGCCGAACTGTCAGTCCATAAACTCAAGATGAAATAATTTTACGATATTTTACAGTGATCACACTACCTCATTAAAAACCTAGTGGAAAAAAAGAGTATAGTGTTCTTCATGATGTCTGTTGTTCTTTGACAGTCTTGAATAATAAATCCAAGATGTCGATGATGGATCCTTCTTCAATTCTTCATCATAAAGGCGATCAATCAAAGCATTTAAAGCAACATCCCTAAGCTTAGTCCTTGGCCTAGTCATAGGTCCCGCCATGTCACTTAGAGGATCTCGAACAAAATCCTTAAATGTTTTATCAAGACGTGGAATGTCTTCATTTATGGTGGTAGTCGCTTTGGCATCTCCATCATTCCCTCCGTGGTCAAAAGGTTTCACCCTTGAAACTAAATCATCTTCAAAGGTAAATGGAGATAAATCAGTAACATTGAAGGTCGCACTAACACCATAATGATCGGGTAACTCAATCTTGTAAGCATTGTCTTTCACACGATCCAACACTTTAAAAGGACCATCTCCACGTGGACTCAACTTATATTTCTGAGCATTCGGAAAACTCTCTTTCTGAAGATGATCTCAAACATAATCTCCCACGTTGAACCTCATCAACTTGCGGCCCTGATTAGATTTATCAGCATTTTGTGCATTTTTCCGTTCAATTTTCATGCGCACCTTCTCATGAATTTTCTTCACATAATCAGCTTTCTTTTCTCCATCAATATTTTTTAACCTGTTTAAAATTCAAAGGAAGTAAGTCAATAGGTCTATTAGGTTGAAAACCATAAACAATCTCAAATGGAGGTAAAGAAGTAGTAGAATGAATAGTGCAATTATAAGCAAACTCTGCAATCGGGATGCATTTTTTTCAATTCTTCACATTTTTCTGAACTAGGGCACGGAGGGGAGCCCCTAGGGTTCAATTGGTCACTTTTATTTATCCATAAGCTTGAGGATAACTGGCAGTAGAATACAGCAACTTTGTCCCTAACTTGCACCACAAGGTATTCCAAAAGTAGGATAAAAATTTAACATTGCGATAGAGACAATGGACGCAGGAATGCCATGTAACCAAACTACTTCCTTAAAAAATATATCTGTAACATGCTTTGCATCATCAATCTTCCTACAAGGAATAAAATGTGTCATTTTCAAAAATCTATCTACAACCACAAAGATGTTATCATACCTGACTGAGATCGTGGTAAACCTAGGACAAAATCCATGGAAATATCATCTCAAGGATGTGTAGGAACTAGTAATGGAGTATAAAGATCATGAGGCTTAGTTTTAGACTTAGCCTTCAAGCAATCAAGACAATTCCTACAAACCCTGTCAATAGCAAGTGCCATTTTCGGCCAATAGAAGTGTTCTCGCAACAAATTATAAGTTTTAAATGCACCAAAATGTCCCATTAAACCACCTGAATGAGATTCCCTAACAAGTAATTCACGCATAGAACATTGAGGAATACATAACCTATTATTCATAAACAAGAAACCATCATGCCAAAAAAATTCTCATAAGCACCATTTTCGCATGCAGAATAAACAGATGAAAAATTAGGATCAGTCGCATATAAATATCGCACGAATAAAAACCCTACATAATACATTCCAATCATGTAAGTAAAACATGTCTACGACACAAAGCATCGGCAACAACATTTTCTTTACCCCTTTTGTAACGCAATACATAAGGAAAAGATTCAATGAAAGTAGGTCATTTAGCATGATGCGTATTCAACTTCATCTAACTCTTCAAATATTTCAAGGATTCATGATCACTATGAATGACAAATTCTTTATGCAATAAATAATGTTGCCAAGTTTCTAATGCATGCACAATTGCATATATTTCTTTATCATACACGGGATAGTTTAGAGCACCGTCCTTTAGCTTTTCACTGAAGTAAGCTATAGTTTGATTCTCTTGCATCAAAATAGCACCAATACCAGCACCAAAAGCATCACAATGAATCTCAAAAGTACCATTAAAATCAGGAAAAGCAAGAATAGGAGCATTACATAATTGTACTTTGAATTCATTTAATGTATTCTCTTGACTCTCAGTCCAAATAAATTTCACATCCTTTTTAACTAGTCCATTTATAGGTACAACAATAGATGAGAAATCACGCACAAACCGTCTATAAAAACTAGCTAAAGCATGAAAAGAACATACTTGGTTGGCATTAGTAGGTATTATCCAGGTCTTAATGGCCTCAATTTTGGTTTCGTTGACTTTTATGCCCTCTATAAAGACTGCAAAACCGAGAAACGCCACTTCCAAAGTGCAAAATGTGCACTTCTTGATGTTCGCATACAAACAAGACTCACGAAGTGCAACAAGAACCAGTTTAACATGATCAATGTATTCATCATTTGACTTAGAATAAATCAATATATCATCAAAATAGATCCCAACAAATTGACCAAAAAACTTTCTTAAGACATGATTCATCAACAGGATAAAAGTAATAGGTGCATTAGTTAAACCGAAAGGCATAACAATCCATTTATACAACCTGAACTTAGTCTTAAATGTAGTTTTCCATTCACCCCCTTCATTAATTCGAATCTAATGATAACCCTAGGTCAAATCGATTTTAGTATAAATCATAGATCCATGCAAATCTTCAAGAATATCATCTAATCTAGGGATAAGATGGTGATACTTAATGGTAATGTTGTTAATAGCATGACAATCAATGCACATATACCAATTTTTATCTTTCTTAGGAAATAAAATGATAGGCACATCACAAGGAGATAGGGATTCTTGCACATAACCTTTTTGAAGTAACTCCTTGACTTGTCAGTGTAGTTCCTTTGTCTCCTCGGGGTTTGCTTTATACACCAAAAGGTTTGGAATAACTGAACCCGAAATCAAGTCAATCTGGTGTTCAATACCTCGCAAGGGTGGTTAACCCGCAGGTAAGGCCTCCAGAAAGACGTTCTCAAATTCCTATAACATCTTAGCAAACCATGGAGGAACATGTATATGAATATCATCACTAGCAAAATAGCTCTCTTTAAAATGCATGATAAGCACATAAGAATGATTTGCTAAAGCACAATTCACGTCCCTAATTGATGCATAAAACGACCTACCAAAATCAATAGATAGTTCATGCCTCATAATCACATAAATAGAAGGAAAATGGCTAAGATGTGAAGACAAGACTTTTTACGACTTATCAGAATCATTTTGCAACTTACCTGTCTTACCTGCCTTAGGATTGACCTAGAACTTGTGTATGGCAACATTTACTGTCTTTTTGGTGGAGTTGACACTATTTTGGTCGAAATTACTTGCTCTCTGTGGGGGAGTAATTTTGGAAAATTCTGTGGAATACGCCTAAAAACTTCTTGTGTTTCAGGACCTTGCTCACCTCTGTCAACAATGATGATTTCATCATCTATTTGTTCTTCTTCGGTGCCATACCTTGTAGGCACATCATCATCTTCTTCCTCCTCCATTGTTGTCATAATTCGTTCATGGGGACAGTTATTGTGAACATGTCATTGTTCATTTAAATGGAAACATGTAGGAGTGTTAGAAGAAACTATATTTGATGAAGTAGAAATTGATTTACCTGTATTTTGGATGGAATTCTGATTGGTTGCAATCTCAAATGGTAGATTTGAGCAGGTTTTGGTCGAATTAGGGTTTCCTTGGCCACCCACATTCAAATTTCTACCACCCCTAGTCGAATTTGGGACTCTAAAATCAAAGAATTGTCTTTGACTATCATAGCTAAAATTAGAGCTTCCTTTGGGCCTTAATGTCGACTCAACCAACCTAGCTTTTCTCTACATCTGGTTACCGTTTTGTGATATATTGAATATAAGCATTTGCTTCCCAATTGTTGGGCCTTATATTACATCGTTGGCTTGTGTGTGTGAGCCATGCTCTCTCGGGTGTGTATATTCTGCCGCATACCCGACCACGTCCCAAACGGTCCCAGTCTGCTGCAAGCAACCGGGTGGTGTGTCGATGCACGTGAGATCAAGGGTCGGGCACGGTTGGCCGCGGCTAGGCTGCACGGCTCGCACCCTCAGAGGGCAACCCGTGACAGTTGGATGGAAACATAATGCTGGAGCTTAACCAGAACTTACATATTTTCTCTTAAACCTTCAATAAACTGATTCTTTATAAAGGTATCATTTTCTCTCATGCCAACTCTTCTCATAGCTAATTCAAGATCTTGTCAATATTCATCTACACTATGGTTTCCTTGCTTCATATTGATGAGATACGAATGTTGCTCCATCAAATATGTTCATGGACATGATGTAATCGAAGCTTGGTTCTCAATATCTCCCAGGTGGAGATATGTCTTTTACTAGCAAAATGTCTTGATTCTTTCAAATTCTCCCACCATTCAGTGGCATAATGGGTGAAAGAATACTATGCGATCTTGATCTTCTCTTTCTCATAGTAGTTATAAAGATCAAAGAAGTTCTTGAATTACCTTTCTCAATCCAAGTATTTCATGGGATTGTGTCAACCATCAAATCTAGGAATATCATACTTCAAACCTTTGATGTCACAAGCAGATTCAACTTGTCTTGCAGAACGAGGTAGCATAGGATTTTCCAACTTATCTACCTTCCTAGAATTCTCTGAACATCGCTCATTAAGGAATTCCTGACATCCATGACATTCATTATAGGTCGATTGTTGGGACTACCACGATCTGTCATCCCTGCTAAGAAGCAACAACTGATTAGTAATAAATGCTCTCCCCTTCCCCTTTGTTTAGTAAGGTCACTCACCAAGTGTATAACACTCACAACTAACAAGGTGAAGGCTAATGTAAGGGCAATCGATCAATTCACCTCAATTCAAAGCAAAAATATGGAGATGAGTACTGCAGAACTTATTTCGAAATTTCAAATTATAAAAACTCAAATTTGGGCTCTACGATCTAGAATTAAAAATTCTACAAAGAATAAGGAACACAATGAAATTTGAATGGCATGAATCGGAGTTGTATTGAAGAAGTTATGGTAAAAATAAGAAGGCTGCGACAAATAGGTTTAAAAAATTCAAGCAATTTTCCCGAAAACAAATTGGAATAGGAACTCAAATCCAAATCTCTTGTGGTAAAGTATTTAATGACTTAATTGTCCTCCAAGTCAAAAATTCAGATCAAAACCCCTTTCTCAATTGGCTTTTATTTCCTTTTCCTCTTCCGATTAGGATTTTTACTTTTCTTTTCCTTTTGCAAATCAGATTTTCCTTTTTCTTTCTTTCTTTTTCAGCCACAAATTTGATTTTTCCACTCAATATAACATTCACAATCAGAATCTTATTCCCCAAGCAATTCAAAACCGTGTACAATTCCCAAATGTTTGGAAATTGCAAAACAGTCCCCAAACTTTCAAAAATTGTAAATCTGCCCCAAATTTCCTATTTCAAATCCTAAATTCCGAATTTGAAACCCAAAATCTGCCACCTTTTTTTATAAAAAATTTCAAAAAATTTTGGAACAAAAATCGCCTATACAAAACTTGGAATAAGAAAACTGTAACAACTTCCTCTTGATTCAAATGAAATTTGAGGTATTCAAGATCGTAAGGATCAAGAATATGACACTATATATATGGAAAATGACACAAGACTCCTTTTTTTTGATAAGGTGTAATCAAGAATCAAAGAACAATTCAAGATTACGGAATCAAAGAACGATAAAGAAAGCAAATAGGATTATGAGCATGCAATAATTTTTAGAAGAGTGGAAGAAAAATATCAAAAGCACATAAACTGTTTAAGCTACCTAAAACTACAAAACTGACCGGGAGGTAAAGGTGGATAATACTTATTAACGCTCAGACCCTTCGACGTCCTCCTGACTTTATTGATGAAGGTGAAGGCGGATAGTAATACCGAAGTATTTTAACTCTTGGAACCCTTCGACATCCTTCGACTCTAGATTTAATCCTCCTAGTAAGAAAGATCAAACAAACACAGTCAAATATGACATGAAAGAGTTTATAAATTTTTAAAAAATAAAAAATAAATAAAGCAAGACTCGAAACCCTTTTTTTTCTTGCCCTCCAGTAGATATTTTGCTTTGCTCTGATACCAACTAATATGATTCCCCTTGCGATTAATCTGGATTTCGGAATTAAGACCTTTGACAAAACAAGGGAACTCGCAAACCCTTAGTGTGCCACACAAAATTCAGGTGTCTAGCCCTCGGGGTACGCCTAATTTTGACTTGCTCTATAACGAGCCCTGAAGATCATATTAAAAGGTTTATTAATACTTAACTAGCCATCTGGGTTAAGCAACAATGGAATAGCTCGCAAGCAAAGAGTATGAACTCGAAAGATTGTATATTTGATTGATAAGAATGGTACAAAACTCGAGAATTCAACCCCTATTTATAGGGCTAAATTCGTCCAAACCCTAGTCCCAATCAGAACGAGATTTGGTAATTCCTGTCAAAAACTGAATAGAATTATGGCAGCTTTAAGAAGCTAAAACCATATCTAACTAAAAATAACCTAAAATAAGCTGACTATGGCCAAATTCATCCATATCACACCTTGAATGAATAATGACTTATCTAATCTTACTAAAACTAATTCTAATCAGAATAAAACTTAATATACTAAACCCTAATGAACTATATTTTTGAAATTCATCTTTTCAAAGCCCACATGGCTGAACTTTCAGTCCATAAACCCAAAAGGAAATAATTTTACAATATTTTACAGTGATCACACCACCTCATTAAAAATCCATTGTGAAAAAAGAGTATAGTGTTCTTCATGATGTCTTCAGTTCTTCGACAGTCTTGAATAATAAATCCAAGATGTTGATGATGACTCCTTCTTCAATTCTTCATCATAAAGGTGATCAATTAAAGGATTTAAAGCAGTATCTATAAGCTTAGTCCTTAACCTAGTCATAGGTCCCGCCATGTCACTTAGAGGATCTCAAACAAAACCCTTAAATGTTTGATCAAGACGTGCAATGTCTTCATTTATGGTTGTAGTTGTTTTTGCACCTCCATCATTCCCTCCATGGTCAAAAGGTTTCTCCCTCAAAACTGAATCGTCTTCAAAGGTAAATGGAGGTAAATCAGCAACATTGATGGTCGCACTAACACCATAATGATCCGGTAACTCAATTTGTAAGCATTGTCGTTCATATGATCCAACACTTTAAAAGGACTATCTCCATATGGACTCAACTTAGATTTCCAAGCATTCAGAAACCTCTCTTTCTACGTATGAACCAAAACACAATCTCCTACATTGAACCCCATCAACTTGCGGCCTTGATTAGCTTTATCAGCATTCTATACATTTGTCCGTTCAATTTTCATGCACACCTTCTCATGAATTTTCTTCACAAAAATAGCTTTCTTTTCTCCATCAAGATTTTTAACCTGTTTAAAATTAAAATGAAGTAAGTCAAGAGGTGTATTAGGTAGAACACCATAAACAATCTCAAATGGAGGTAAAAAAGTAGTGAAATGAATAGTGCAATTATAAGAAAACTCTGCAATCGGAATGCAATGTTGATTGTCAAAATAGAAAATATAAATTTATACCAACAAATATATAATTTTAATTTTTAAATTATTTCTAAAGAAGTTACATTTTAGCTCTCAAGTTGTATTAAAACAGAACGGAATTATGCAAGTCACATGCAGCAGAAATCTGGTTAAGAGTTTTATTTAGAGTCTAACATTATTTTGGGCAGATAGATTCGTGCGGATTCTTCCCCAAAATAATGAAGAGATCTTGGCGGAAAGAATATCCACATATGATATTGAGCACAATTTTGCAAAGAAATAACCCACTAGTTTCTCGAGGAAAGACAAGAAAGATGCTCATTATCATTTGATTGAATAGTTGACCCAGCTCCTTGTTGTTTGAAGAAACCCTCCACTTCCATTGGTATTTTTTCACGAAAGGATTATGATATTATTTATTTTTATGCATGTTTTTAATATATATTCTCACAATTTGCAATCAATTACTATAATTTTATCTTATTTGGAATTGCAAGTAGTTTCAACTGCGTGTAACTAAGTTTTAGCCGCACGTAACTTGCATAGTTATATTCTCTTTGGGTAAAACTCAAAAATTAAAATGTAACTCTTTTCAAATAATCACTTCTTACTTTATAATCTAACAAGCGTTTGTGAATAATTTAGGGTTAATTACCTTCGAAATTAATCTGGACCTTCATCCCCATTTTGCCTTTGGACCCTATGCACAAATGAACATTCAAAACCAAAAATGGCAAAACCCTAGAAGCCGAATTGTCCTAGGATACACCAAATGCTAAGGCTCGGGAGAGTAAGGGTAAAGGGAAGAAGGGTGTGGTGGAATTGAAAGTCACGTACCTTCACGTGTTTACCGTGCTATCATCTTTTCACCCGTGGAGGTGTAGGATTTATGAATACTCCTCACACTCATGCTGCTAGGCACGTTGGGATGGATCTTTATCTGGTTACGTTACCCTATAACTAGGCAGTTGATACGTCTCAGTTTTACTTCTATTTCTCCCTTTTATTATTGTTGTTAGTTTCAATTTTACGCCAAGTCATATTTTTTATTATTGTTATCGTTTTCATCCAACACTTCCACGTAAATTGTCCAGACAATTTAGGGAGGCAATTACATTTGACGACTCATTTCTTTAATGAGACGTTTATTACATGATATTTCCCTTTAATTATTATCAATTTCAATTTATTACCTAGTCATACTCTCTTACACTTAAAACAATTGTCATTCTCGTCCAACACTTGCACGTAAATTGTCTAGACAATTTAAGGAGGCAATTACTTTTGAAGACTCATTTAGCGGTCACAATTCAGGTATTAGATGTATACCCATCAGGGAGTGAAAATCATTCCAGTGCGGGGTCATATAACATGGATAAGGCCATCTTGGCAACACGTTGATGTTTGGCACGACCATTTTTCTCTGGCATGTAGGAAAAATAAATCTAATGATAAATAGCTTTATGAAGAAAATGAGTTTGATGACGTGCGACTATTGATGAATTTTGTACCATCGTCAATTTGAAAAAAGAACTTTAATTTTAGTGGAAAGTTAATCTTAAACAAATGCCCCAAATTAAATAAAAACATCCACTATCATTGTTAGTCGAAGGGGAAAAAAGTGAATTGAGACTAGTCGTCAATCAATATAACTTAATAAGAGAAGTCGGTAGCACATCAAACATACAAAAAAACCCCTCACAAATCACAATGAATCAAATCCAAAAGGTGCAAAACACATTTTTTACTGTCAACCAAAAAAAGACACGACTCAGAGTCATAACTCAAGAAGCACTTGCATGGCGCTTAGACAACAAAATATAACAGAAAGCAATCCAGACTTATGCAAATAAGAAACTTTACAACGGGTTACATGTCTAAACTGGGAATGCTATAGTTCATAAGATGCTTGAACTATAGTTCATAACACACAGACACACACAGACACACACACACAGACACACGTAGACACACACATACACACGCAGACACACACAGACACACACACAGAGACACACACAGACACAGACACACACACAGACACACACACACACATACATACACACACAGACACACACACACATACATACACACACAGACACACACACACACAAACACACACACACGCATGAACCAGACGCAGTAATAGTGGCAGCGCATTAGACAACTGGGGCCTGGAATGCTGTACGAGAGCTTGTAGCAGAGGTTGTATGGTTGGAATCGTCTATGACACGCTCTAAAACCTCGTATAAATGTAAGAAATACTAAAATCTTATTCTTTTTAAAATGATTTGAACAGAGTTAAACTCAAATAGAAAACAAAACTAAATATATTAAATGAAATCAAATTTTTAATCAAGCTCTAAAAAACAGCATTCTTCATATCATGGACGGAGCTGGAGGGGACTTCAGCCCCCGCAGAGATGAAATTTATCAGAAAATTGGGATTAAATTTTTTAAAAAAATTTATTAGCCAGTTCTAATATGTTTTTTCTTTTACATATTAGCCCCGCCACTGATGTTTTCTGTGCTGCCGTTCCTTCATATACATCAGTCATTACTATATCATGCTATTTATTTTACTATCTTACACCCTAATACGTATAAATATGGATAATACTATATTTTTAAGAATAAATAAAAACTTCGTGTATATATTTTGTGCATGTTTTTGGAATTTCATAACCAACTATATTTTTTTATTATTAATTACTAAATTAATTTAATTTAATTTAAAGTTTTTAGAAAATTAAAACTGATAGAATCTCTTGGGAGTAGTCCTTACTCTCTTTTAATAAAAAAAATTAAAAAATTAAAAGTTACAATGTAGGGTTATGGTTCTCCTTTGTGTTGTTTTGGGTCAGAAGAGAACCAATGCAGAGAGCCACTTCATGCTCACCAAATCGGGAAAAGAAAAAGAGAATCGGGAAAGAAAACCAGGAAAGGAGAGTTGGGCCAAGGCTGGGATAGGAGAGTTGAGCCGTCTAAGAGAAATGAGAGCCGGGGAGTGGGATGAAATGAGAGCCGGGCGGGGGAAACGAGAGCCACAACGGAGCAGGTGATGAGAAGCGGGCCGGGGTATTAAGGAATTTGAATATTACTTGTAATTTTAATTATATTCTATTACCTTTTCCTACCTTGTATAGGTATCTTGTACAACTATATAATGTATCATGAGATCATGAATACAGACACACAATTATTACCCTTATTTTCTACATGGTATCAGAGCCTAAAATCATGAAACCTTAAAAGAAAATTCCGTTGCCATTTTTCCTGAGCACCTGCCACCACCACTGTGCCACCGCTAAAGCTCGTCGTTCGTAGATCACAGCCGTTGTGACATAACGGTCGTCGTGTGCTGCCCTTACCGACTCGCACGCGCCACCGTCGATCTCCACGCGCTACTGCACTGATCTTCATGCGACGACGCTCGTTCAACGCACCGATGTGTCTTGCTGATCCAATCTGCTGCCAATTACTGTACCTGCTACTGATCTGTACCTGATTTTACACTATGTCTGACTCTGGAAGAAATCCCGAAGAATAGGACCGTATTGATGCTACTCCTGAGGTTTCGAAGCTTTGGGATATGAGTGGTTATAATGTGATTGCGACTTTACTAAAGCAGTTGCAATTGCAATCTGGCTCTCAGACTGTTGTACATGTTGGTCGTATGTTAACTGATCCTTACTTTATTGGCTCTGGCGATGGTCCAGGTTTACAACTTATACCAAACATGATGAAAGGTCAAGAAAATTACATTGAATGGTCTGACGTGATGTGCCGTGCATTCCTTGCTAAGAACAAGATTGGGTTCATTGCTGCTCATTGGCCTGGGGTTAATGCTACTATTGTCTGATGGATCTTGCAAACCCTGGATCCGGTGTTGAGATCTTCTATAAGCTCGTTTGCCACAGTTAAGGAACTATGGGATGACCTGAAGGCACGATTTATTCTTGGCGATGGTATGAAAGTTTTGCAAATGCAGGAGGTTATTCAGAGTTGCTGGCAAAATGGTCAGCCTATCGACATTTACTTTGGCAAACTGAAGAAGTTGTTTGCAGATTATCACTGCATGCGGCCTTCTCTAGTTTGTGACTATGAAGAGAGCAAGGCACTGTGCCAATTGCAATATTTCTGCGAGAGTCTTCCGTGAGAGAGAGAAGGATTTGATTTACCAATTCATCTCTAGCCTCGACGAAGGCTTTCACACCTTGCGATCACATATCATGAGCATTGTTCTAATGCCACCTGCCATGAAAGTATATGCCCTTGTTGAGGAGAATCATCGAGCTGTCATTCGAGCTCGTAAGCCTTCTTATAAATCTATGGCGTATGTTGCACGACGCCCACCACCTAAAAGTTCTTCACCAGTTGTTCTTTCTGCATCTGACCACAAGAATCTTGTTTGTACACATTGTCATCGCAAGGGTCACGATAAGGATTCCTGCTTCCAGATCACTGGTGTACCATAATGGTTCAAGGAGTTGAAGAAGAAAGCCAGCACTGCCAAGAAGACGGCGCCAGCTTCTCGGCCGACCGCTGCCGCCATAATTGGAGGTTCCATCATGGCACTTCCACTCCCACCGCCGTTTGCCGGCACTGCCATGTCACCGCCTGGTCTAGTGGCGATGGCTTCCTCTGGCCACGTCCCCAACCAATCCAACTTTGTCCATGCTCTATCTGATGACCACTGGATCACGACCATGCATTTATTTTATCAGTTTAATTCTCTTACTGACAATGGGTCGGGTAAGTCTACTTTACCATGGATACTTGATTCGGGAGCCTCATATCACATGACTAGTGACAAGGGTTCTCTTACTAATCTTACTACTGCTATTGATACTATGAATGTTGTTCTGCCTGATGGCTCTGTGTCATCCACTACCCAATATGGTTCTACTTTCTTTGGTGTTGTCACCCTTACTCATGTGCTATATATACCTACTTTGCGGTGCAACTTATTATCATGTTCTAGATTTTTATCTGCCTTGAAATGTCTAGCTTTGTTTACAGAAAAGCAGTGCGAGGAAAGTGATTAGCGTGGGTGAACAGAAAGGGGGGTGTTTTGGCTTCGTCTGATGGATACTCGTGATTATCCTCCTATCCCACAGTCTTTTCCAACAGTCCCGCATGTGTCTTCTTCTGATTTATGGCATCAGTGTTTTGGACATCCTTCCTCTACGGTATTGTCTTCTATTTCTTCTATTGATTTAGCACTAATAAGACTTCTGTTCCTTGCTCTATATGTTATAGAATAAAACAGACTAGGCATAGTTTTCCATTGAGTTCTACAAATGCTACTGCACTATTTCAATAAAAATTCATTGTGATGTTTGGGGTCCTCATAAAACATCATCTTCTAGTGGTGCATTTTAGTTTTTAACTATAGTTGATGATTATTCCCGGGTTGTTTGGGTTTATTTATTAGTGGCTAAATCAGAAGTAGTTTCTTCATTTTTGGAATTTTGTGCCTTAGTGAAGAACCAGTGGGGTCGAACCATACTCCGTGTTCGGGCTGATAATGGAACTGAATTTTTGCCTTTGAGGTCTCATTTTGCTGCATCTGGGATCATTTTTTAGACATCTATGGTTGATACACCACAGCATAATGGTCGAGTTGAAAGAAAGCATCGTCATTTACTCAATGTGGCGAGTGCTTTACGGTTCCAAGCCAATCTTCCAATTGATTTTTGGAGAGAATGTGTTCTTACTACTGGTTATCTGATTAACCGGACACCGAAAAAGAATCTCAACGGTCATGCTCCCTTTGAGTTGTTCTATGGGCAAGCTCCAAATTACTCATCGTTAAGAGTTTTTGGATGCTTGTGTTTTGCTGCTCATGTTCCCAGATATCGTGACAAGTTTGCACCAAGAAGTCGGCGTTGTTTGTTTCTTGGTTATCCTGCCGGAAAGAATGCTATCGCCTTTTTGACTTGGATTCCTGTGTGATCTTTACCAGTTGGGATGCCGATTTTTTAGACCAGTTCCTGCATTCTGAAACTCATACATCAGCTTTTCCAGAAGAACCCGGCGGCACCACCACCTCACCATCGGCCTCCTCATCACCGTTGCTGGAGTCGCAAGGCCTACTGCCACCAACCGCCGTCGGTCCATTGCCGCTGGCTACCACCGGTCTATCGCTGCCATCCACCGCCGGTCTATCACCGTCGGCCATCGCCATTCTATTGCCACCGACCATCAATGGTCCTTTGTCTCCAGCCGCCTTCTGAGCTCCGCCACCGGACACTCGTCACCGGTCTCTGCCTGATCTCTAACCCCGGTCGCTACCGATTCTCCATTGCCATCGGCTCTTCTACACCGACTGCCACTGGCTCTAACAACCCAGTGCCGCCTGCCCAGTCTCCTTCTGCAGCATCTCCAGCTCCGGATGGTTCCGCTGTCGAGTTGCCACCTATCAGACAGAGTATTCGTGCTCGCCAACCGCCTTCTTATTTGGAAGATTATGATTGTTATTATTATGCCTGTGCTCTTACTACTGAAGACCCCCCCCCCTTACGTCTACGTTCATTCATGCATCTTCACTATCCTCAGGTGTTCTTGATCCTCTTTCTGATTATGTAAATTGTGATAATTTTTCTAGTATGCATTCTAGATTTTTGGGTACAGTAACATCTAGTCCAGATCCCACTACTTACTCTGAGGCTTCATAGCATCCTCATTGGCGAGATGCTATGACTGAAGAGCTTACTGCGCTTGAGCGCAATCAGACTTGGACTTTGGCTCCTCTACCTCTGGATAAGAAGGTGATTGGATGCAAATGGGTTTACCGGACAAATTTTAAGTCAGGTGGTACTATTGAACGTCATAAGGCGCATCTAGTAGTTCTCGGGAATTTCCAGGTTGAATGAATTGATTATACTGAGACATTTGCTCCTGTTGCAAAGATGAGTTATGTTTGCCTATTCTTTTCGTTTGCGGTTATTCGTGGTTGGGAACTGCATCAGATGGATGCCCATATTGCCTTCCTGCATGGTGATTTGCATGAAGAGGTTTTTATGTGACGCCCACTGGGCTATGCCATCCCCCTTAGACAGGTATGTCGCCTTCAGAAATCTCTTTACAGTCTACTCCAGGCTCCTAGAAATTGGTTTGCCAAATTGGCTCAGGCTTTACGGGCATTTGGTTTTGTAAAGAGTAAGGCAGATTACTCTTTGTTTGTCTTTTCCTGTGGATCAGTTTCTTTGCATATTCTGGTTTATGTGGATGATTTGGTTATTGCTAGTAGTTCTTCTATGCTCATCTCTGAGTTCAAGAAATACTTGAGTTCTTGTTTCCATATGAAAGACCTTGGTCTTCTTAAGTATTTTTTGGGCATAGAGATTGCTAGAAGACCGTAGGGGATGTTTCTTTCGCAGAGGAAATATGTTTTGGACATTTTGTTGGATACAGGTTTATCTGCCTCTAAACCGACTGACTTTCCGATAAAGCAACAACATGATCTGGCACGTGTTGAAGGTCCAGCCTACCATGACCCGGAGCAGTATAGACGTCTAGTTGGGTGCCTGATATATCTGACGATTACTCGTCCTGAGCTTAGTTATTCGGTTCATACCCTTGAACAATTCATGAAGTCTTCTTGTGTTCCTAACTGGCAAGCTGTTTTTCATGTGTTTCACTACCTGAAGAGTCATCCTGGTCAAGGTTTATTTCTCTCTTTTAGTAGTGAGTTACAGTTGATGGCTTACTGTGATTCGAATTGGGCTGCATGCCCGATTACTCGGCGTTCTCTTTCCAGATATTTTGTGATGATTGGTGATTCTCTGGTTTCTGTGAGGACTAAGAAGCAACCTACTATTTCTCGGTCTTTTGCTGAAGCGGAGTATCGTGCTATGGCTGTTACCTGTTGTGAGTTGTTATGACTTAAGTCTTTACTAAAAGACTTAGGGGTGATGTACTCTTCTCATATGCGACTGTTTTGTGACAGTCAATCTGCTCTTCATATTGCGGCAAATCCAGTGTTTCATGAATGTACAAAGCATATTGAAGTTGATTGTCATTTTGTCCGGGATCTTGTTCAATCTGGCACTATTGTTACTCAACATATCCGCACGTCAGACCAACATGTGGACTTGTTCACTGAGGCTCTTGGACATACCCAGTTTCATTCCCTGCTTGGCAAGTTGGGCATTTGTCCGGGATCTTGTTCAATCTGGAACTATTTTTACTCAGCATATCCGCACGTCAGACCAACCTGCGGACTTGTTCACTAAGGCTCTCGGACGTACCCAGTTTCATTCCCTGCTTGGCAAGTTGGGCATTTCTGATCCCTATGCTCCAACTTGAGGAAGAGTATTAAGGAATTAGAATATTACTTGTAATTGTAATTATATTCTATTACATTATCCTAGCTTGTATAGGTATTCTTTACTACTATATAATGTATCATGAGATCATGAATATTGACACACAAGTATTACCCTTATTTTCTACACGGGGCGAGAAGTCTGGATTCGAGAAGTGGCCGGATCTGAAGCGGGAAAATGGCCAGATTGCAGAGGGGAAAATGACCGAATTTGCAAAGAGCTGGAGCTCGAGCGGTAGTCGTCGAAGTGGAGGTATTTGACGGGAAATTCTCTCTGCAGCAGTGGTTTTTGAGCGAAGTCTCGGTGATGGCTTCGCCGGTGGGTCTCGACGGTATCTCCGAACTGGCGGGAATGACGAGCCACGCTAGAGAAGATACCGGCGAACCCTTATGGGCAGCCATCTCCACCACCAATGGCCACCTCCAGCGGTAGTGGTATTAAAGTAGAATTAAAATAATTTTTAAATCTTTTTAATTATTTTCTTTAAATTAATTTTTAAATTAAATTAAAAATACATATAATTTTTCAAGGCAAAGTCTTGGGAAAGACGGTCTTTCCATAGGTTTATGGAAAGACGGGGTTTAATTCGAATAATAAAAGGCAAAAGGTCTTAGTTGCAACATTAAAAATTTAGTATACAACATGTATTAGTTATTTATAACCCGGTTCATGCAACCCAAAAATTTTATCTTAATTTCTTCTAATTTACACTTTAAACCTTGGTCTTTCCATGACTTATGGAAAGACTGTCTTTCAAGAGACGCACTCATTTTTCAATAGTACAAATACGGGCGTGATATATCATATTACAATTCACTGTACATCACAGCGTGTCTTTTTATGGCTAAATGGCTATACGCGGAGAAAAATAAAAGGTCGGAATAATAATGGAATCGATTCTTACTTTATTGGTTGACTGGTTCACGCTTGAGATTGATGAGGTTGTGAAACTGGAAAGTGCAAAATTCCATTCATGTGATTGTGCCTTAATCTTACCTCATTCTGCTTCTGGATTGGAATGGAATAATCACAAGTTACGTCTCTACCATAATTACGTGGACTGAGTTTAATTTAATTTAATTTAATTTAAATAATTACATTATTTTAACTTAATCCTACTAACTTGAGTGTATTTAAGTTTATATTATTTTAATTTTTTTGTGAAATAATTTTATTACTATTAAGTATACTGATATCAATATATATATATATATATATATATATATATCATATAATTTTATGTCAGTTCAATTCAGTTTAATTTATTTAATAATTACATTTGTCAGTAGCGAGAACCATGTATTCGACTAGAAGCAATTTGGGATCAATTTTGCTGCCCTCCATCTTTTGTTTTTTGTATTTTTCTCTTTTGAAAGTCTAATCCCATTATATCTGATGCACAAATGACATCATAAATTAATGAAAAATATTTAAATTTAATTTAATTTAAATTAATTTCATTCAGATAAAAAGAACGTGATCTTGTACGGATAGTTTTAATAGACCATCTGTGTTCAACAAGAGCGGTTTGAATAGACCAATTGTATTCAACGAATAATAACATTTTATCGATTTACAATTAAACATAAAAGATTTGACCATTCTAAAGACCGAACATCTCACCTACACACATACACATATATTTAAAAATTAAAACCACCATAGTGAGGGTAATTATTGGCCACTCAAACCCTTTAAAATCGAATCAGTACACAAAAGTTCAAGAAGAGTTTTTGAACAACCAAAACCTCTTAACGCACAGAGATTGTAGATATATAATGAATCAATAGTTCCCAAAAAAAGAGGTGCTATCCGATCAGCTCAAATGTACACGATTCTTAGTAAAACTAACTCCACCCCTTGTGTTATTAGTTTCCCAAGCCAGGTGTACATAGAACTCTTCAAATATACAACTGTATTTTGATTTGACTTTCTGTCAAGGAAATAGAAGTCAATTCTTTGTAGGAAAGGATATAAATAGTAGTTAGTTTCCTTTGAGAAGCAGTTTCCTTATAAAATTAGTTATAGATGGTAATTCCTTATAGACTTAAAATCATATTCCTGTTAGACTTTAATTTATTATAGGCCTATATATTGTAATACTCATGATTAATGAAGTGTGTCATTGATGTGATATCAGTGCACCGTGATAAACTCTTTTATATTTTATCATGGTATCCGAGCTTGCTCCTTAACACTTGCTCTTCAAATATACAGTCGGAATAACAATGGCTTGTTCTGTCCTCAAATTTGGTAGTTTCAGACGGTCACTTGCTATTGCATAACGGATTGAGTCCATACTTGCTAGTTTTTCTTGCGTGTGTTCCCAGTTAGGACCGCTAAAACATGAACAACTTCATTTCATTCTCTGGGAAGTGTTGGATTGATATCTGATGCTAATTTATAAGACGTGAACTTCCCAGAACAACATTTTGTTGGTCCATACTCCATAGTCGTTTTGCGCTTTACCTTGAGATCACTTACATATCATGCTTCACTCAACTTTTATCACTGATACTCGTAGTTTGTATGGAACAAAAACACGATGCACATCATTCAGATATTTATTTTTCAGTTGCAGATAATCTCTCAAGATATTTTAATAACAGTGGGTCTCCTGACAGACGGCATGCTCTTATGGACACATCACTTATGTTTTTACCTTACATATAAAATTTAGAATTTTTGAAATATTTTTTTATATCGTATATTTTAGTGGCAAAGTCTTGGGAAAGACGGTCTTTTCATATGCTTATGGAAAAATGGGGTTTAATTCGAATAATAAAAGGTAAAAGGTCTTAGTTGCAACATTAAAAATTTAGTATGCAACATGTAGTGGTTATAAAATTTATAACCCGGTTCATGCATCCCAAAAATTTTATCTTAATTTCTTCTAATTTACACTTTAAACCTTGGTCTTTCCATGACTTATGGAAAGACCGTCTTTCAAGAGACTCACTCTATTTTAATACTTTCACCTTCAAATACATATTATTACTTGTTTTAACTTATAAAATACAATATTTAAATTTTATTAAAAATTACAACATTTAAGATAAAAACACATGTAGACTGTCCATAAGCTTATGGAAAGACCGTCTTTCCTGAGACTTTCTCTTTTTATAATATGCTACACGATATAATAATAAATAGAGCGAAGTGCATATATAATCCTACATAATTCATGAAAGCGCGCATATAACCATGTGATAATTGAAAGTGTAAATATAACCTTAGATAGCTAGTGTATGTGCAAATATAACCTTTTCCGCTAGTTTGAGCCCGGAATTTTATGAAAAGAAATTTTTGCCCCTTTAAAAAAATTTAAAAACTAAAAATAAACTAAAATTACTATTATAACCCTAACCAAAGTTGCCGATTCTTCTCTCTCGTTCTTGAGAGTTTCACAACTTCTTTTCTCTCGTTCTCGCAAGTCAGTCAACGGCGGTGGCTTCTTCTCTCTCATTCTCGCAAGCTTCTCGTTCTCGAAAGTCACCAACGACGGCTCTGGCTCCGGTAACCTAGCGGTGGCACAAGTTGAAGCTAGTGGTGGCGACGGAGCTATGCGGAGGCGGGTTTCCGGTGGATGGCGATGCGAAGAAGATTGGTGAGCGAGGAGATGGGTGGTGGGTCCCAATTTTCTGGTGCTTGGCTGAGCGGCGCGGGAAATGGTGGTCGATGGTGGCGGAGGTGGCGTGTGGCTAGGGTTTTGGTGGAGGGCTGGGATGGGGCTGCGGAAGGCTAGGGCAGAAGAGGCGGTGGTGGCAGATTCTTGTTGTGGTGAGGGCTGGCGCCTCATCATCGGTGGAATGAAACGCTGGTTACATGAGTTGGACGAGGCTGGTGCACGATAGCGGGACTCTCAGATGTCGGAATGGAACGACATGGAGGGGCTGGTGTTGGTTTTGGTCAGAGCAGTGGAGCTGGAGTGGTGGTGCCGAACAGATCTGGGCTCAGTCGGAAGTGGTGAGTCTTCGAGCTGCTGCGGTGAAAGTAGAAGCACGCTGCTAGTCGGAATATAACCTATCAGCTAAAACAGCAGCTCGCCGCTGATGACGTAACTGAGCTCTAGTTTGGACGAAGTCGATCTGCTGAAACAAAGGTTGTGAGATGGTGGTGGTGATTGGTGGGGTGGGGTTGGTTGCTGGTGGCTGGAGGTGGGTGGCGGGGGGTTGTAGTGGCAGGGGATAGTGGTAGTAGTGGCGCTGGAGGGGTAGACTGGTGGGCAGGAGTTGGTGGACTGATGACTGGTGGCGGGATGTGGGTGGCCTAAGGTGGTGGCTGAACATGACAGTGGACTGGAGGGGTAAGGCAGATTGGAGAACAAAAACACCAGCATTATTTTTGAAAATAAATATAATTAAGTTTTTGCGGGACCCCCGGTATAAGGGCAAATTGTCCATCAAATTTTAGGATTTAAGTAAAAGGGCATTTTTATCATTGCAAGTCAGTCAACAGCTAGAAAAAACTGAGTCAACGCCAAAATTGGTGTCATAGGGTTATATTTCCACTTTCATTTAGTTGTTAGAGTTATTTTTGCACTTAAAATTATCTCATTGTTATATGTGCACTTTCTCAATTATATAGATTATATTTGTATATTTCTAATAAATAAATGCAAAAATTCTAAACAAAATTATGAATTTGAAGACGATGTCTTAACTTTTTAGTTTATAGCGTGGATAAAAATAAAAGAAAGAAAATGCAGAATTGATCCAATTTATACTTGTAGTATAATATCAGAACAAGAATAAGATGCCACAGAAATTCGATCTCATTTTCTGTAAGTCCTATGGTTATTTATTTATGAAGAATATGATCCCATCATTAAAAAGAAAAAGGTACATTCTGGGAAGATTTGCATTTCAGAATTAGCCACTGACACATATTTTTACCAATTTCTTTCATATTCACAAGCTATTCTCAAATAGGCAAAATTTTGGAAAAAAGTCCTTTTTAGTAGACTTATGAAAAGACGAAGTTTAATTAAAATGATGAAAAGGTAAAATAATTTAATTATAATAATAAAATTTTATTATATAATATATAATAATTATAAATTCTATAATTTAATTAATATAAATTAAAAATTTTATCTTTATTTCTTTTAATTTTGATGTTTAAACATTGGTCTCCCATCTGTGAAGAGACTTTGAAGAGACGAAATCTTCATTTACTGTGAGAACGTATTAAGACCGACAATCCTCTCAAATAAATGTTTGAAAAATGGAAATTGGTTTGAAAGTCAAAATTAGCACAATCATAGCTCCTACATTATTAATATTCAGCGACAATTCAATACTTTCTATTTCAGTTTTGATTTTAAGTCAAAAGCATGTTAAACATTGATGTTAAAATTTTAATGATATATACAAATATTTTACCCGTATGTAAGATTTTATTAATTTGAGTTCGTCTCTTAAAAGATGATCTTTCCATAAACTATGAAAATACCAACTTTTAAGCAACAAATTAGAAGGAATAAAGATAAAATTTCTGGGTTGCATTATTCGGGTCACAAACTTTATAACTACTACATGTTGAATGATAAATTTTTAACATTGCAATTAAATCTTTTACTTATCTTTTTATTATTCTAATTAAACTTGATATTTCCATAAGCCTATGGAAAGACAGTCTTTTCCGACACTTTACCTACTTTTATCATAAAATATTTTTTTTAAGAGTTCATCTCTTGAAGGACGGTCTTTTCATAAGTTATGGAAAGATCAATGTTTGAACTGTAAATTAGAAGAAATAAACATAAGTTTTTTTCGAATTGGATCATAGTTACTGCATTAAGAGTTGCATAAATTGGATTATAAACTTATAATTACTACACGTTGCATAATAAATTTTTAATATTGCAACTAAAACCTTTTAGCTTTCTATAATTCTAATTCAATCTCATTTTTCCATATGCCTATGGAAAAACGGTATTTCCCAATACTTTACCTATTTTTAAATAGTCAACTCGCACAATAAATATATACCAACAATATGTATTTTTGACTTTCTAAAAGTTAAGGTAAAATCTTAGGAAAGACCATGGGCGGACCTACTGCTACACGAGTTGCTGGTGCAAAGGTAGTATTAACGGAAGGCGAGTTTTTGAATTAGGGTTCCACTTCTCTGCTCTGTTCTTCTGCGTCTCGGCTCGCTGTAGAAGAAGACCTGCACGGCTGCACTGGTTTTCTGTTCTTTTATTTTTTTAAACCCCCAATAAGTCAAACGACGTCGTATAACAATATGGCGGATTAAAAAAACAAAAAAGGAGCCGAATCCCAGGAATTTCATCATTATTATACACATTATACAGTGTTTCTTATTAATTCATTTAAGATACACCATTGTTGTAGGCAAACATTTAGCTAATTTATCTAACCAGATTGCTCTATTATCGGAAAAAACTTAAAGTAAATATTTTAGTGATTAACATGAAATTAAGACTTGGTGTTTGAGTTCATATGAAATACTAGGCCTTTTATTTTCCTTTAAAAATTTGCTAATAAAAGATATGATATTCTATGTTTTTTTATTAAAAATATGATAACATGTAAGTTGGTAGATTATATTTTTCTTGTCACTAATTTTACTATTAACTATTAAATGAATATGTATGGTTTGTATTGTTAATTTGTTGAGATTGTAATAATAACATTAACATTTAAAGAACTAGATATGATATTTAATAAGTTATCCAAAAAAAAATTGGGATAGTGATTTTTAAAAAAATTGGCTTAATTAAGAAAAATTCTGCTGTAATATATTAGAATTTTTTAGAACAATTCAGCCCCCCCTAATTTTCTGGTTTGGTTCTGCCACTGGGAAAGACCTTCTTTACATAAGTTTATGGAAAATAGTTTAATTAGAATGATAAAAGGTAAAAGGTCTTAGTTGCAATATTAAAAATTTATTATGCAAAGTGTAGTAGTTATAAAGTTTATAATCTGATTCATGCAACCTGAAAATTTTATCATTATTTCTTCTAATTTGCATTTTAAATTTTAGTATTTTCATAACTTATGGAAAGATCGTCTTTATAAAGTCGGACTCAAAAGTTAAATGTGGAAATCTACATCGAAAATTAATTACTATTTGAGAAAAAAAGGAAAATTAGCCTTCCTATTTTTGCTAATAAATTAACCTTCCCCAGATAAAAGTTTCGGAGTACCTAAACTTTTTTGCAATTGGCCAAGAGGCAAAGATTTCCCTAGTGAAATTCCATGCGTACCCCTATTGCCCGCCAATTCCTTCGGGCAGCTCCTCAAGTTACTTTCTCCATTCGTCAACCTGTTTTCCGGGCAGCATTTGTCCAATCTAACGCTTCGGGCTTCCTTTTTTGTCGGATGGATCGAACTGCAATCAGTATATATTCCTTCTCGATTTAGTGTGTTACTGGCTGCTTCATATATGGTAACTGCAATCCCGATTATTTAACCTCCATAAATACTGCGGCAGAAAGTAGGTGCGACTTTGCTTGACGCGAAAGCAGCAGTCGGACTCATTCGTGGAGAGTATTGTTGACCTCCGTCTCCGTTGAATTTTGCGGTGAGGATTGTGGTTGCAGTGACAATGTGGAGGACAGTAGCTCGATCTGGGGCGGCGGCGGCGGCGGCGGCGAGGCTCCGAGAGTCGCGGAGGTTCACGACGGCGATGTCCGGTCCGTGTATCATCCACAAGCGCGGCGCGGATATCCTCCACGATCCGTGGTTTAACAAGGTCGGTTGATCATCGGCTGTCGGTTTAGATTGTGCTTCATTTTTTGTACATGTTAATTTGCTGCTGAATTCCTGCTCTGCTAGTTTGAATCAGGAATTTGTTTTTGTTAATTGCGTGTTTTTAAGTAGGAAATCACGAACTCGTCTGCTAGAACTGTTTGATGATTTAGTTGATGATGATTAGTAATAGTATGCTGGACTATTAGCCGAAGTTTTCTGTTGAGTAGTTTCTGGATGAAATTCGTCTTTTATTTGTAGTTGTAGAATGTAGTAGCTGATGATCTCGGTTTTATACATGGAGATGAGATTCATATGAAATAGGGAGGTAATTTTGTGTACCTGATAGTGAAGATTTAATTATTTATTTGCTGCTAAATCAGGATACTGGATTCCCTATGACGGAAAGAGATCGTCTAGGACTCCGTGGTCTGCTACCGCCTCGTGTGATATCGTTTGAGCAGCAGTACACGCGTTTCATGGAATCATATCATTCTCTGGAAAAGAATACGCAGGGTCAGAAAGAGGATTTTGTAGCTTTGTCGAAGTGGAGGATTCTGAATAGGCTGCATGACAGAAATGAGACATTGTACTATAGTGTAAGTGATGGAAAATACTGCTTCTAGAACATTCTGTATGTTTGAATGCTACTCTGGTGTGATGTGAATTTCGGTGCATTATTGCAGGTCCTCATCAATAATATCAAAGAATTTGCTCCCATAATATATACTCCAACAGTAGGACTGGTTTGTCAAAATTATTCAGGGTTATTTAGACGTCCTCGCGGAATGTACTTCAGTGCCAAGGATAAGGGTGAAATGATGTCTATGATCTATAATTGGCCTGCTCCGGAGGTATTATCTTTATCTTGGATTCTCACTTGCATATTCTCTGTTCACTCTTTGTGCTTGCATTTGATAAATGTTTGATTCACATCATGCAACCAAGTTATTGAAGCTGTGTTGCTGCTATAGCCCATAATGCTTCAGAAGGCCTTTTTCACAATTGGTATGCATGATTTTGTAGGATATCTTAAAAGCAAATGCACTTTTCCGATGAAGGCTTCTTGAAAGTGCACTGTTGCTTTTTGTTTCCCCTACTTTTCCGGTAATAACTGATAATTATGTGCACATTTAGGGTGCAAGTTAGTATTTAGAGGATTATATGCTTGCATAGGACTTGTTGTCTTATTCTTGTGAATGATTTTGCAATCGGTGCTGTGTTTCCTGGACCTTATCATCTAGAGCCGTGTAGTATCTTCCTGTATTCCTGCTTCGTTCAACATCAAATAGCATTACTTCTGACTCATTCTTCAACATGAATTCTTGTTTATTCAATACCTGAGTATGGCCTCAGCTGTTGTTCTATTTTGAATATGTTTTTAATTGCAAGATTGGCGAATAAGATATCATTGGCAATGGCAGGTTGACATGATTGTAATAACAGATGGCAGCCGTATACTTGGGCTGGGTGATCTTGGAGTTCAGGGAATTGGTATACCAATTGGAAAGCTTGATATGTATGTTGCAGCTGCAGGGATCAATCCACAACGTGTATGTCCCTTGTCTTCCTCCCCTTTATCTTGTTCATTATGATCAATTTGGATTTAAATAACATAATATGCATACCCACAAGTTTGCATCTCTCAGCTTTACATATATCATATGGAAAAAGTGATGGCATGCTTATCTTTACAGCTATATCCCTTGCGTTCTCTGTTTAGTAATATGTTTTGACTTTACTATGTCTGTTCATAATTTTTCTTTACTTCAATACCTTTGTCACTCTGTAACAGGTACTCCCAATTATGCTTGATGTGGGGACGAGCAATAAAAGGCTCCTTGAAGATCGACTTTGTGAGTTCATTTGTTTAGAATGTACTTTATGATTTTGTTTTCCATATAATCTGAGGTTCAGTGTTTCATAGGAACTCATTCCATGAATGGTCTTTGACCTAATTCTCTACTTGCGTGCTTCTCTAAAGAATTTCTATTTGTTCGACAGATTTAGGATTGCGTCAACCAAGGCTGGAAGGGGAAGAATATTTATCCATAGTTGATGAACTCATGGAAGCCATCCATGCTCGTTGGCCAAAGGCTATTGTGCAGGTTCAAACCTGTACTTTTATGATTTCTTACCTCTGTTTTTGACTCTGTACTGACTTCTTGCATCCCTTTCAGTTTGAGGATTTCCAAATGAAGTGGGCCTTTGAAACACTGGAACGCTATCGGACAAAGTTTTGCATGTTTAATGATGACATACAGGTGACTAACTTGGGTCCAAATTTTTTTCTTCTTATTATTTAATTGGTAGAAAGAGCCATTGGAAATTTGTAGCTTGATTATCTCCAAGTAGTGTATTCGAGCTTATATTTTTGTCATGCAGGGGACTGCAGGTGTTGCACTGGCTGGGCTACTTGGAACTGTAAGATCACAAGGCCTACCTTTAACTGCTTTTGCAAATCAGAAAATTGTAGTTGTTGGAGCTGGAAGGTAATACTGTTGGTTATGTCATCTTACTCACTTATTAAATATAGCATGACATTCCTTTCAATGTTATCTGGATCTCAGTGCGGGGCTTGGTGTACTTAACATGGCACTACAGGCTGTTTCAAGGATGGCAGGGCCAGTGGCAAATCCTCATTTTTTCTTGCTAGATAAGGATGTATGGCTCAAAATTTTCTACTGGTTAATTCCTGATTTCTGCAGTTCCTTTGCTCCAGTCCTTTTGACTGGAGCTGAAGGATCTATAAAAAGTCAAAAGATTCCAAATTTCCATTTTCTAAAAATATGGCTAAAACTTGTCTGAGATGTACCATGCATGAATGCAGGGACTGATCACAAATGATAGGGAGAATATTGATCCCGCAGCTGCCCCATTTGCGAAAGCACATACAGATCTTGAGACATTTGGTCTTAGAGAGGGTGCAACTCTCATTGAAGTGGTGAGCATTACAAATTACATGCCTGAATTATTGTGTATTGTTCAGAATAAGTCATGTATTACTGCGATACATTTATCACATCCTTCCAGGATGAGCGCTCTAAATTTGTTAAAAGGACTGATCAGGAATGCACGTTATTATTTCTTTTTTCTCCAGGTGAAAAAGGTCAAACCTCACGTGCTTCTTGGTTTATCTGGTGTTGGAGGCCTTTTTAATGAAGAGGTGGGTGGTCATTCCATTTTATCTTACCTCAACCTGATCGGTGTGTGATTCACCCATTTGTGCATCATATTTCACTTGGCATTGGATGACTCACTGGACCTACTACTTGTGCCTGAGTATAGCCAACCCCACATGATGGGGGTAAAGGCCTGGTTGTTATTGCATTGTGTTCTCTTTTCCATTTTGTGGTGGATCTGATACTTTTATCTCTCTAAACTCAGAAAGCTGTTCCATTGCAATCTGCATTGTTGCAAGAATAACCCTTAATGGGCATTAGCCATATCCTCTCCCTAAAGAATTCTAATACTTTATATTCTTCCTTTTAAATCTATTTCAATATCTCACTGATGGATTGAACACAATCCTCGATCCTTTCTAACAGATGCAACAAAAAGTAATGAGTTGGAGCAAAGCTCTAAGATAGTGATCTTGGAGTAAAGCTCGTGGTTCGCCTCATTAGTTGGAATTTCGATTGACATTAATTTTCATGTGGCAAAAGGATATAATGATGATGCATTAACTTATTATAGCATAATTTTTTTTTTTATGTTCTGAGTTCTGGATTTTGATCATATCATATACTTGTTTCTTTTGAGATTAGGTGCTCAAGGCAATGAGAGAGTCGGATTCCATCAAGCCTGCTATTTTTGCAATGTCAAATCCCACTAAGAATGGTTTGTTCTACTTCTCTGATTGCATGTATGAGCTCTTCTTATAAACTTTTCAATTCCATTGAACATTATTCTCTGACTTGAACAGCTGAATGCTCTGCGGAGGATGCTTTCAAACATGCTGGTGAAAATATTGTTTTTGCAAGTGGCAGCCCGTTTGAAAACGTTGATCTTGGTAAGATAGGTTTGGATTTGTTTTGTGTACAAAATTTGGACTGTATAAGTATTGTGTATATAATAATCCATCATTAATGTTGAGTAAGACCATATTTTCTCTTTGAGTTGAATACTCTGTTGAATATGTAGTGAATTATCTATAAGTCTAGGCGGTCTATACTTCTAACACTGGATAGTATGTTAAATATGGATCTAGTTTTATATTTAGTTACTCATGAGCTTATGTTCAGGTAATGGAAAAGTTGGCCACGTGAATCAAGCAAATAACATGTACCTCTTCCCAGGGTTAGTGCCAATATCTGCAACTCCTTTTGGTGAATGTACTTATTATTAAGTGCTGAGTACTTACATTTTTTGTCTGGGCTGGTTCAGGATTGGTTTAGGAGCTCTTGTATCTGGTGCTCGAATTATTACTGATGGAATGTTGCAGGCTGCTGCTGAATGGTAAGCATGGAAAGTTTACCGATAACTGAATATGTGATAGTGTTAATTAAATAATTCAACTTTGCTTCTGCAGCCTTGCTTCCTACATGACCGAGGAGGAAATTCATAAAGGAGTCCTGTATCCATCCATTGATTGGTAAGTTAGTTATTCACAAGTTTTTGTTGTTGCATCAGTTGCTTCCCTACTAGAGTTTTATTTTACTGAAACAATATATAGAATTCAGTGGGAGACCAAAATGAATTAAAATTAGACCTAGTAAATCTGTGCCAGTGCTATTAGCTAGTCTGAATCTATGTTTTCATTCCATGATTGCAGCATTCGCGACATCACAGCTGAGGTTGCTGCAGCAGTTGTTCGCGCTGCTGTCACTGACAAAGTTTCTGAAGGCTATCATCACGTAGGACCCAAAGATCTCTTGCGCATGTCAGAAGTAAGCATTTTCTTCACGACTTCATCCAAAGAAAATGACTTGAGTTAATAGTTCAAAATATCTTGCATTGTGCCACATCTGACCATTTTCATACTCTGGTAACGTTGAATGCAGGAGGAAACATTGCAACATGTGAAAAGAAACATGTGGTATCCTGTTTACAGTCCTCTTGTTCACGAAAAGTGAACTTCATGGTTAGCCATATAGCTCGTGCCGGGGTTATTTTTTATGGCAAAATGCCAAAACCCTAGTGTAAAGTTCTGCAGCGGATAGTAGCATAGCATTCATTCTATATGTATTAAATTGGCTTTTAGGGGCCAACTAGAGAGACAGGAAACTAATGATCAAATGCAAACCTCTAAAGTTTTGATCATTTCTTTCGAGATGTTACAAGAGAACGGTCTTAACAACTGTAACAGATAAACACTCCTGTATAATACTGGAGGTTTGCTATCATTATGTTATTCGAAGAGCCAGAATCTTTTTAAACTCAGTTTGCTGTGATTCGATCTTCTACTCCAATCCTGATCTTAATATATTTGTTTTCTATGATGTCTATTTGTAACTGTAAAATAGTATTTTTGATATGATTTTTTAAAATCAAAATGTGATAGAGGCATCTAGAAAATGGTTTGAAAACGGAACAGATTGAGAGATGGCAGATTGAACAAAATTCAATTCTAAGAAATTGCAACTTTTTGCCTTTAAAATGGGAACATGATAAGGTTGCTATATTCAACTTTGCTTCTCCAAACCTAATTGGATTTAAAAATTCCCGGCAAAAAGCTCAGAGTTTACTGTACTAGCAAAGAAACTTCTCTGCAATGATAAGGAAACTTCTAGAATCTGAGCAAATGGATCATTCTTTGATCTCTATTTAACTGAGCTGGGAAATGAAATATTGGAACAACAAGAAACAACAAAGTTGAAAAATTGTGAACCTTGTACTAAAGATTAATCAAGAAACCATAATGGCAGAAATGAAGAGGTTTGATTTGGCCTTTTCTGTTATATTTTACCAACTGGGGTTTGAAATTTGTTTAAAAGTGCTGTTTTTTTTTTTGGCAGATTTGCTCTTGTCAGTGGGGCAAACAAAGGGATAGGATTTGATGTTGTGAGGCAGTTAGCTTCTCAAGGAGTCACTGTGGTGCTAACTGCAAGAGATGAGAAGAGGGGTCTTGATGCAGTTCACAAGCTCCAAGAATCGGGTGGTGTTTCCAAGGATGTGATCTTTCATCAGCTCGACGTTGCAGATTCATCCAGTGTAGCTTCGCTCTCTGAATTTGTTAGAGCGAAGTTTGGAAGGCTCGATATCTTGGTACTTAGTCCAAGTTGCAGTTTATCTGCACTTCAATTCAGTTTAATTCAATTCAGTTTAGTTCAGTAGAAAATCAATTCGAGAGAACATGACCTTACTCGTCATATCCAATGGCATATTGATAGTTTTCGAGTTTGTTGATTAGTTTGTTCTTGAACAATCATATGCCGATCATGTGTTAATCTAGGGTTTCTAGATATTGATTATCGTGGCGATAAACAGAAACTTGTGTGTGCTTTAACTTGTGTTCTGGTTTTTAGGTGAACAATGCGGGAATAGGTGGAACTGAGTTAGATGGCAAGGTTTTTCAGGCTTCTGCTGTTGGAAAGGTGAATTAGGAGAGATGTGGAAATCTTTTGTCCAAATTTCGTATGAGGAGATTTGTTGTATTCATCCTTTAATGTTGACCAATTCAGACAGCAGAGACAATCAATTGGAATGACTTAATGATTCAAACATATGATGGCGCGTCCAGCTGCTTGCAAACAAACTATTATGGCACAAGAAGAATGACTGAAGCCCTAATGCCACTTCTGAAGCTATCTCAATAACCAAGAATCGTCAATGTTTCCTCACAAATGGGGAAAATAAAGGTGAGTTTTCTTACAAATTTTAGGCTTTTGTGTTTAAGCTGAGAAATTGCAGAAATAGTTGACATTTTTTTCAGGGTATTGAATGGGCAAAAGGGATTCTAAGCGATGTCGATAACCTTACAGAAGAGAGACTAGATAATGTGATGAATGAATTTCTGAAAGACTTCAAGGAAGGTGCCCTAGAAGCCAAGGGATGGCCTTCATTTTCTGCTGCCTATCTAGTCTCGAAAGTGGGTGTGGCTGCATACACAAGAATGGTGGCGAAGAATCAGCCAAGAATGAAGTGTTTTGTGAAAACCGATATAAACTTGTCCCTGAGTTCTTCATGATCTCTTTGTGCTCATGGTTTTTGGATCATTTTTGTGTTTTTTTTGCTGGAACAATGTTTAAAAAATGGAAGAAATTGAGACAAAGCTTTGGTGCTGAAAAGATACAGCCTTTCTGATTTTTCATTCTCCTATTTATAGATTACAGAATGCCTGTAGAAATTATTCCTAAACTAATGAAGAGCATACTAAAAGCTTCTAACATCCATAACCTCTTACCATTAACTAGCTAGCACTAACTCTACTAATGAAGGCTAAACAATGTGCCTTATTCCATGCTCGTAACTCCTCCAACCACCCACCACTACTAACCAGCACTAAAGGCTATTATTTACACCCACGGGTGTACCCAGTGGTTGGGACATGGGTGGGTAAGCCAATGATCCCAGGTTCGATCCTCGGCAGCGGCAGTGTGGGGAGTTCTTGCTTTGCAAGGCTCCCTTGTGCGCACCGAGACAATGCCGATCCCATGGATCCTGGTGCTGGGCTACCGTAATTTACCTCTCATATGATGGCCTGGGTGTAGGCTGGTATGGGCCGCTGAGGGCGAGCGGATGATCGCCTTTTGCCACTAAAGGCTATTATTTCAACCTTTTATGTTCTCCAACCTCCTACCACTAAAGACATGCTTTAAGTTCATAACTAATGTAACTTTTATAACCTCTAACTAGCACTGAGTAGCAGTAATAACAATAATCACTGCAATGCAACATGGTTAACTCAACATGTTTGAACCTCTCTTTGTAAGTTTTGTAGCAGTTGATAAAGTGCGTGTGTGCTTTTTAAATACTGGTGTTCAATGTTCAATGTGAGCAAGGCAATTAATGTGCCAGGCGTTGGAAAATAGTTAAGAGAAGATCTCTTTACAATTTGAAGATCTATGGCTGAATGTCTCTGCAATTTTCTTGAAGAAATATACTAATCATAACCTCTCTAAAATTAACCAAAGTACGAAGGGTATTTATGCCATTTACATAAATTTATCTATTAATTGATACTTAACGCCAGTCTCTCTGATGACAGGGTTATTATTTTTTAAGTCAATGCCAATTTTGGGCATGTCTGCACTTTTGAAAAAATCAAGGGTCGTATCAACACTTATGAAGGAATTGAGATTGCCTAAAGAAATTCCCTTTTTATTTTTTGAAAAATGGATAGAGAAGTGAAGTACGAGAACTTCTCAGGGGTCATTCATCGCACTCGCTCAAGCACGCTTAGCTAAACTCAACATCCTGTTAAAGAAGTTGAGTTACATGCATATGACATACCCACAAAAAATAAATTACTCCATCTATTCATATTATAATTGTCCGGAGTTTTTTCCCACTCTCCATAAACATATTTGACTATTAATATTTTTAATATTTTTAATACCCATATAACACTACCTTCTTCAGCAAGTGTCAATATAACCCTCGGACATTTTTTAGCGCAAAAACAGTCCTAACTAATTGATGAAAGTGCAAAAAAACCCTAAGACACTATTTCCGGCGTTGACCGTTCAATGCACATAAAATGACTAAAATGCCCTTAAACCTAAAACTTACAAGTAATAGGATAATTTTGCCCTCATGCACCATAGACCGCCACCCCGCCACCATCGCCCCGCCTTTACTTGACCACCACCCCACTCCCACCATGACCTCCTCTCCCTAGCTAGCCAGTGCCGTCGCAACCACCCCACCCCCAGCCCCTCTGCCAAGTGACGTTCACGTGATCAAGCTTATCACGGAGAATACCAAATGACAAGTGACGTTCACGAAGCGACGGCAGGGCTTTTCGAAAAGCACAAGATCTAGCGGAGCAGCGTGAGGCGGAGATCACCGTCATGGTTGTGTATAGGCGGCTAGGAACTTCTACGCATTTGAAAACCCTAAGTTTAACACAGTGATTGAGCGGTATAAGGAAGCGAAAAGCAAGGAGGAGCGATAGGATTATCTAGACGCGGTGGTGGCGTTGAACCCGATTCGGATGAGACTTCAAGATTCAGATGCGTTAGATCAGGTTCGGTTCCCCGGGAGGAGAGTCCTGATGTATCCCCTCACGATAGCAGTTTGGATTTGGATTTGAGTTCGGGGCCTCCTTGTGGCGAGACTATAGCACTTGCTGGCGATGAGAAATCGACAACTTCGACGGCAGCAACAACACAATTAACGCCATCGTGGGTGTTGCGGAGGAACGCGGCGGTGTCGACGTCGTTCTTTTGCTCTCCGACGGGGTGAGATCAGCGACGCATTTTATATGTTCACCAGAGTTTCAATGGCGGCGTGGGTCTTCTTTTACTTGTGTTTTCCGGAGACTACACGTAGGATATGAAGGAAATTTTTGGCAAAAGAAAAAGATAGAAATGAGGGGAAGAAAGAAAAGGGGTTTGGAGGGTATACATGTAATTCCCTTCTAATTTTAATTTATTAAATATTTTCAGAGGGATAAAATAGACTTTTCACCCAATTTCGACATAAATTTGCCAGAATGGGTACGTTTGGACTTGCACTAACTATATAAGATTATATTTGCACTTTCAATTATCAAAATGTTATATTGGTACTTATGTGAATTAGATAGGGTTATTAAAACACTTTTCTCAAGTTGATATTTAGAAATTACATGATATGATGAATTTAACGTCACATACAATATTATAAAAGCTTATATATATATATATATATATATATATATATATATATATATATATTCAAGGCAAAGTCTTGGGAAAGACGGTCTTTCCATAGGCTTATGGAAAGACGAGGTATAATTAGAATAATAAAAGGTGAAAGGTTTTAGTTGCAATATTAAACTTTTAGTATGCAACATGTAGTAGTTATAAAATTTATAACCCGGTTCATGCAACCCAAAAATTTTATCTTCATTTCTTCAAATTTACACTTTAAACCTTGGTCTTTCCATAACTTATGGAAAGACCGTCTTTCAAGAGACGGACTCTATATTCAAATATATGGTTACGATTTGATTATATCACTGTGACCTTTGGTTAATGGAGTCTACAAAGTGTTATATATATCATATTATATTAACCCTTAAAACCGATTCTTGTATTGAAGTAATTTTTTTTATTTCAAATCGTCAATTCAACGGATTTATTGATAATTTTTATGAGAGGCTTGCATTGTGTCATGGGTCACCTTAATTGGTGTTAACCGTACTACTTAACAGTGTTAGATTGCAGCAAACACTGCTTGTCTCCCACGTACGTCGTACTTAGTGAGATTGCTCTCAACACGTCATTCTTTAGAGGAAGTGGACAAGTGTGCAGTGGAACAGAAGAGTCTTGAAAATTTTAACTTGAAAAAAAATATATATATATATATATATATATATATATATATATATATATATATAAAGTTAACAATATTTTTTTATAACAATATTTTTTTTATAAAAAAATTACTATTTTTATATAATTTAGGTTGACTCCTGAGCCAGTTCAATCTGACCCAATCCGACCTTGAACTGTGAGAATTTTAACTCAATCCATTCCTATTCATTTAACCATAAATTTATGATCAATTTGGACCGAATCAACTGACCTGCCTCATCTCAATCCACCCCAACTCATGAACACCCTAATAATACTTGATAAGAGGCATTATCTAAGCAAGAATGTCAGCCCTTCTAGAATTTGGTTTAATATATGCTTACATTCGACGATCCAACTCCAAGACACAAAGATTAAAGGGTATACAGTATCTCTATATAATTTAGTTGAGTGGGGTTGACCATAGGTCTCACTGACAAAGAAAGCATTACTTCAAAAACAATATTACTTTTGATTCACCTATTCTGCACAAAATATTTATTTTAATAAATATGAGAAATTTTAACCATATATTTAAATAGTTATATGAACAATAATTTTATCGTATGAGATATGATTGGATTCGTCATAACATGTAGTTTCTAAATATCAAATTTTTGTGTGTCATTATTGTCCGTAAATATACATATTTACAGTCAAACATGTTTATTAGAGACCGTAAAAAGATTCTGTGCAGAAATGGGACATAGGGATAGAAAATGACAAGAAAAACTCACTCTAAATTATTGCAACTTTTTGCCTTTGAAATGGGAACATTAGCCATCTCCAAATTCGTTTCTTCAAAGTTGATCGGATTAAAAAACTCCCGGCAAAATCCTTAAACTTTATTCGGTTAGAAATTAAGGAAACTTCTCTGCAATGAAGCTCTTCTAGAATCTAAGCAAACGGAACATTCCATGATCTATATTTAACTCAGCTAAGATATGATCACTGGAACAGCAATAAACAACAAAGATACAATTTATAAACTTTACAGAAACCTCGTACCAAACCAAGTAACCATAATGGCAGAATCAAAGAGGTTTCATATGTTTTTTCTGCTTTGTTTTCCCATCTGGGAATTTAAATTTGTTCAAAAGCTGATGTTCATATTTCGGCAGATTTGCAGTTGTGAGTGGAGCAAACAAAGGGATAGGATTCGATGTCGTGAGGCAATTAGCCTCTGAAGGGATCACTGTGGTGCTAACTGCAAGAGATGAGAAGAGGGGTCTCAATGCGATTTGCAAGCTGAAAGAATCCAGTGGCATTTCCGGGGATTCATCCAGTGTTACTTCACTCGCTGCATTTGTTAAGGATCAGTTCGGAAGGCTAGACATCTTGGTACTCATCAAACCCTATGTTTCATTTCATATTTTCCGAGTTTCTTGATTAGTTGCACTAGTAACACGAATGTTGCATTTCGTATGATTTAGGTTTGAACCAATGTGTGTTCTGTGTTCATGTTTTAGGTTAACAATGCGGGAGTATTAGGTGGAACCGAGTTAGATGATAGCACTTTCCGAGCTTCTGTTGTTGGAAAGGTGAATCCTTAAAATTAACCTATATGATACTGTCTCCGCTCCACATGAAGAGTCGTGTTTGTTTGTGTACTATAATATATAGTTGTAAAAACAAGACTTCTTCGGAGAAAGATGCCGAAAGAGATTGTAGTGATGCATACTTTATCCATTGATCCTTAATATTAATGAATGCAGACAGCAGAAACTATAAACTGGAACGATGTAATGAATCAAACATATGATGCCGCGGCGAGCTGCTTGCAAACAAACTACTATGGCACAAAAACAATGATTGAAGCCTTCATGCCACTTCTGAAGCTATCTCAATCCCCAAGAATCGTCAATGTTTCGTCGCAAATGGGGAAACTAAAGGTGAATTTTCCTACAAATTCGAGGCTTTTCAGTTTCAACACATGAGATAATGCAGAAATGTAGCAAATTGAAACAAAATGTGGATATTAAGAATGTATCTGAAGAGATTCTTGACATTTTTTCCAGTACATACCAAGTGAATGGGCTAAAGGGATACTAAGCGATGTCGATAGCCTTACAAAAGAGAGACTAGATGATGTGATGAATGAGTTTCTGAAGGACTTCATCGAAGGTGCCTTAGAAGCCAAGGGATGGCCTTTATTTTCTGCAGCCTATATAGTCTCGAAAGCAGGTGTTGCTGCATACACAAGAATGGTGGCAAAGAATCAGCCAAGAATGAAGGTTAACTGTGTGTGTCCCGGTTTTGTGAAAACCGATATAAACTTCAACACTGGTGTGCTAACTGTGGCTGAAGGCGCGCATAGTCTCGTGAGGCTCGCTTTGTTGCCTGATGATGGTCCTTCTGGCTTGTTCTTCATCTGCGCCGAAGAGTCACCTTTCTGAGCTCTTCGTGGTCTCTTTGTGTTCATGGTTTTTGGATCATTTTTATTTGAAGATGTATTTGTGTAAGAGTCTAAGTGTGTGTGAGTTCCTTACATTTTTTGTTATTTTTGTGTGTTTCAAGATTTCTTCACATGAAGAACCAAGTGCATATATAATCCTATATAATTGACGAAAGTGCAGATATAATTCTACGCTAATTCTACGCTAATTGAAAGTGCAAATATAACCCTATCTATTCAAGTTATGTGCAAATATAACATTTTCAGGAAATTGGAGGCCGGAATACGGTAAAAGACTATTTAGCCCCTGTAAAAAAATAAAAAAATTGAAATTGCATTTCTACCCCTAAAGCCCTCTTCTTCGTTCCTAGATCCTCTGTGAATCCTATTCTTCTTCATTCCCAAGCCCTCTTCTTCGTTTTAGCAGCTCCATCTTGCCCATCTTCTTTGTTCCCAGGCCCTCTTCTTCATTCATTGATTTTTTGGCACTTGGCTGAGCGGCACGGGAAATGGTGGTGGTAGCGAAGTGGCAAGACCGGGGGTGGGGGGTGGTGGTAGAGATTATAGCCAGGTGAAGGTGGCATCGATTAGGGGCGTGGATTGGTGGCGATGGAAGCGATGGTGGTGGGGTGTGGGCTGGATATCAACAGGGCCGACGGTGTTGAGCGGATTGGTGGTGGTGATGATGGAGCCGAGGGAGACGAGGTGGTCAGCGGTGACGAGGCGCTCAAAAATGTGGTGACGAGGTGGTCAGCGGTAACGAGGCGCTCAAAAATGTGGGGACGAGGTGGTCGACTATGATGTAGCTGAAGAACAGAGACAATGGCGAAGGATTTTCGAGTAACCTCTTGGGATAATCTTTGGGCTGCCTGGATCGGAATCTATGTTGGGATTAGTTGTGTTGGTTTTGCTGGCGCCGGATTCCATAGAACTTCAGTCGGTGGCACCGGAATTCCATAGAACTTTGGTCGGTGGTTTTGCTTGGATCGGGTTCGATGTTGGGATTGGTTGTGTTGGTTTTGCTGGCACCGGATTGGTTGAGTTTATGGAGGTTCTGGATTACCCTGCCAAGAAGAACTTCAATCGGTGGTGGTGGTGGATCGGTGGTGGCCTGGAGGGTGATGGTGGTGGTTTGGCGGTGGAGGTGGAGTGGAGCTAGGCGGACGGGTGGTGGTGGTGGCCTGGCGGTGGAGGGCATAATTATCCTTTTAATTTAAGGCTTGGGCAAAAGGGTATTTTAGTCTTTTCCAGTGGGTCAATGGCCGAAATTCATTGGTCAACGTCGGAATCATGGTCGGAGGGTTATATTTGCAATTTCATTCAATAGTCGGGATTATTATTGCACTAAAAACACAATTGAGATTTATATTTACACTTTCCTCAACATATAGGATTATATTTGCATATTACCCTCACATGAATGTTGATCAGGAAGCCAACATTGGCAAGTTTATACCTTGGAAGGTTGTAAAAATAACTTTACACCTTGAGTTTTGGCTAAATCAATCTGCATGTATTTGAAGAAACTAGTTATACTTAACAATGGCCTCTCTAAAGGCCTCTCTAAAGCTTTGAGTCCTCTTAAAAACAAAAACCTAACCTAAGAATTTTGGTCACCTTAACAAACAAAAAAACAAATGTAGGAGCTGTGATATTGTGCAGGAATAACCATTAATGGATCCATTTCACGGCGGTTATGATTTTTTTCTGGAACTGCAGTTTATCTTGTGTTCCAGACTCGAAACAGGTGTCCCGATAATCAAATTGATGATAAACGGTTCTGAAAATTTGTTAGACAACGGTTATTCATCAACCACCATCTAACGTAGTATTATCAATGGTAGTTGGATTTCAACCGCCGTTGAAAGTGTTGTGTGACAGCTTCATATTTATTTTAGTGCACGTCCAAGGATAGTTCCGATGTTATAACATGTGTCTGTAGTGCACTGAAATAAACAATGACAGTCGCCATCAAAAGAAATCCTACAATACCCTAAAAACTACTATTTTAAGAGAATTCTGATGGTCTTTCAACGAGGGGGGGGAGTCATAACTTCATAACAGGTTTCTAGAGTGAATTAAAGTAAAAAATGGTGGTTGAACCGCTGTCTAAAAAAACTCTCCAGAAGTATGCGGTTGAATCGCCTTATAAAGAAACCCTAAAAAACATTACATCTTTACTATCCCTTCCTTCCAAGCAACATCCATCTTTTCCCATCATTTTTTTCTTCCATCTTTCTTTCCTTTCTTTCTCCCTTCTTTTCATTTCGTTCATTTCTAAAGTCTAACACTTTCTCCTCTCCCTTTTAAATTCGAATCCGCGACGACAACTTTAGGTATTAAAAATGTTTGGTGATAAACTTCATATTGTCATTGGTATGGTTTCTTCTCTTTTTTGAATTTATTATTAGTAAACTCACCTACAAATTTTGATATATGTTATAGCTCATGGTGAATTGCTGATTGTTTTTTGAATGTTTATATTTTGGGTTTGATTGTAGGTGAGTTTGATATGAGTGTTAAACTTTGTTGTATTGTGTTGAAAATGAATGCCGATCTGTGTTGACAAGAAAATGGAGACGACATGGTTGATTTGGGCTATTTGGTTTTGACAGATTGCAAGTTCTATGGTTGTTGCGTGCTCTCGAGATTAAGTACAAGGACTTTAGCGCCTCTTTGTTGTCCCAGACCCCGTCTCCTTTGTATGTTGATATAGTCGCTAGGGATATGAACCACGAGTCATTTTTTCAATCTTTTACAGGGCCTTATCCAGTTGTTAGCGCTGCTCATGTGGCGTTTGCTACTTCAGATTGCACGGAAGAAGGGCACACGTGGGACCACGCATCGGTGAGAGGTGGTGGAATGTGAGGCTCACGCACCGCGATTGGCGGTTGTTCTGGTGGTCGCCGTGGTGGTCGTGGTTCCTGGTCTGGTTCTGGAGGTGCAGCCGCTGGTCGAGTTCATCCCCATTGCACATGGTGCGGTCGCCTTGGTCACTTTGCCGTTAATTGTTATCGCATGATGTCCTAGGGACGGCTTCCAGATTCGACTCACTTTGCTGAATCTTTTCAGTCTTCTCTGCAGCTAGATCCCTCATCCAGCACTTCAGACTGGTACATCGATTTGGGTGCTACCAACCATATGGCCTTACTCTGCCTTTTTTTTTAGAGTGTCACTCCTTATAATGGTAATTCCCATGTTTATGTTGGTAATTGTGCTCCTATTTCAATTTCACATATTGGTGATTCTCGGATATCCTCTACTTTACGCTTATCTGATGTCTTAGTTGTGCTTGATATTACTAAGAATCTTCTATCTATCAGTAAGCTCACCAGAGATATGGATGTTATTAATACTTTTGCTGACCGTAACTTTGTCATTTAGATCAAAGTGTCCAAGGCGGTCGTGGTCAGAAGCCACAGTGAGGGTGGTCTATACGTTTTGGATCAGGGGGAGGCCACACTTGTTTCTTTTCTGCAGCAAAATAAAGAATGTTCATCATTTGAGCTTTTTCATGCTCGGCTGGGACATGTGTCCAACAGTGTTATTTCTAGTTTGCAAAAGTTAGGAGTACTTTATGTTTCTCCTTATTTCCCAAACCGAACACCCGCACCCCATGCGTTATGGTAAAGGGACATCGATTACATTTGTTGAAAATCATAAACGTGCATTGCATGTATTGGATTTGGTTCATTGTGATTTATGGGGCCCTTCCCCCATTTTATCTAATTCTGGTTTTGCTTATTCTGCCTTGTTTGTTGATGATTATTCTCGATTCACCTGACCGTATCCGTTTCATCGCAAGTCAGATTTTGTTGATATCTATCTGTAGTTTGAGGCATTGGTTGAAAACCAATTTTCTGCTAAGATTAAGGTGTTTCAAAGTGATGGTGGTTCCGAGTTCCTCAATACTGGTCTTCGCTCCAATTTTGCCTCCAAGGGTATCTATCATCAGGTTTCTTGCTCGTACACTCCAGAGCAAAATGGGCGGGTAGAGCGAAAACATAGACATGTTATAGATATGGGGTTGGCTATGATTTTTCACTCACATTTACCTCTATCTAGTTGGGATGATGATTTTTCCACGACGGTTTACACTATCAAATGCTTACCTATTCTGGTACTACAGGGTTCCACTCCATACAGTCTACTTTTTTATTGAGCTCCCACTTACTCAAATTTTGACCCCTTTTGGTGTTGAGTTTTCCCTTATATTTGTCCGGCTACTCCGCACAAGCTGTCACTTCGCAGCATTCCATGCGTCTTTATTGGTTATAGTTCGCAGTACAAGGGATTTTAACGCCTTGATCCATCTTTAGACCGAGTTTATATGACCAGACATGCCCGTTTTGATGAGTTTTGCTTTCCATTTGCCTTCTCCTCTGCTCAGGGGGTGGTTCACCATTTTCGACATTGAATGTCTCTGCTTTCATCGATCCTGAGTTAGATTCCATGCCAGTGCCGACTAATCTATCTTCTGATTGCTTCTCCCCCTATTGGACTAGTCCTTCGGTTTCCTCCTCTTCGGTGGTTCCTTCTTCATCAACAGTTCCAGTGTTATCTCCAGTTATTTCTCCCCCTGACTCACCAACTTCTTCATCTTCGGCTGATTCCTCGCCTTCACCACCTTCTCGGAAACATCCGATGACGACTTGATATACCACAGGGCTATTTAGCGATGTAATTACTCAGATTTTGTTGCACACGATTTTCTTGCTGCTTTACTCTCTCAGACGGAACCTACAGACTACCGTTCAGCTCTTAGTGATCCTTCTTGGGTAGAAGTTATGGATGAGGAAATTGCTACTCTTCAGAGTCAGCTTACTTGGGAGTTAAATATGCACCATTCCGATGTCAACATTGTTGGCTCCAAGTGGGTGTATTGTCTCAAGTATCGTCCTGATGACATCATTGACCGCTATAAAGCTTGTCTGTTCGCTTAGGGATTCTATTAGATTCCAGGCTTTGATTTTGACCACACCTTCAGCCCTGTGGTCAAGGCCTCGACAGTTCGTACAGTCCTGGCTATTGTTACAATGTGCTTTTGGCCTCTCCATCCGTTGGATGTTAAGAATGTCTTTCTTAATGGTGTTCTTGACGCACTGGTGTATATGACTCAGCAAGTCGCTTACAAGGATCCACTTTGCCTAGACCATGTTTGTTGCTTGCGAAAGGTCATTTATAGTCTCAAGCAAGCCCCTCGAGCTTGGTTCCAGTGGTTTAACAGTTACTTGGCTCGACTTGGTGTTTGGTGCAGTACTGCTGACACATCCTTGTCCGTTCTCTCTTGTGGGACATCCTTGCTCTATCTCCTTGTCTACGTCGATGACATTATTCTCACTGGGAATGACTCCTCTCTTCTCCAGCAGTTCATCACTTGCACTCATCAGGAGTTTGCTATCAAGGACTTGGGTGCTCTTCACTATTTTCTTGGCCTTGAAGTTATGCCCACTACCTTTGGTCTTCTTCTGGGTCAGGCAAAATATGCACTGATATTTTGACTCGTGCCGGGATGTCGAATTCTATTCATGCTTCCACTTCGTTCTTGCCAAACTCTCAGCTTCTCAGCATCACCAGTCCTCGGTTTTCGAACCCAACACTCTATTGCTCTTTGGTTGGCACTTTGCAGTACTTGACTATTACTTGCACAAATTTGGCTTTTGCGGTTAACTCCGCCAGTCAGTTTCTTCAGGACCCTAGGGATGATCATTTTACTGCAATTACTCGGATCATACGCTATGTTCGCGAAACCATTCGTTTTGGTCTCACCTTCCATGCTGCTAATTCCCCTGAGGTGTAGAGTTATTCGTACGCTGATTGGGCTCATTGCATTGAGACTCGTCGCTCTACTTATGGATATGTTGTTTTCCTTGGCGGCAATCTCGTTTCGTAGAGCGCCAAGAAGAAGCCCGTTGTTTCTCGATCGAGGACAGAGTCTAAGTATGGGGCATTGGCGAATACTGCATCTGAGGTCGCCTGGTTATCTCATTTACTACGTGATCTGCGGGTTTCTCTCTCTGGGGCGCCGTTGTTGTTGTGTGACAACAACAGTGCTATTTTCTTGGCTCAAATTCGGTCGCGCACAAATGGGCAAGCACATTGATATTGACTACCACTTTGTTCGCGAGCTTGATTCTGCTGGCAAGCTTCGTGTCGCCACGTTCCCACTACACTCAAGGTTGCGAACATCATCACTAAGGGTCTTTCCCGTCCTTTGTTTGAGTTCTTCAGATCTAAACTTTGCGTCTCTGAGCATCCGATGCTTCGCTTGAGAGAGGGGGAGTGTTAGACTAAGTCATATAGAGGATTAGTATTTGAGTTTACGTTGATCTCAAACTCTTTATGCAATCATCTACATATTTCTATCCCTTAATAATAATATTTATTATGGGAAACATCCTCTCTAACAGAGAGCTTCATATTAACTTTCGAAACCCGTTTGCCTCGAAAGTTATTAACCGACGTCAGAGTGCAGTCCCAAGTTTGGAACTAGCGGAACTGGCTTTAGAAGTAATAAAATGTGTATGAATGAGAAAATACAAAAAATATTATATAAAAACATATAATTTTTAAGCTGAAAATATGATACTCCTCCATCTCACTCAAATTGCACACTTACTTTTTGGATATTGTTTTGACCGCATATTTGAATGAATATATGAGTTATAATATTATCGTATGTAATATTGTTGAATTTATCGTAACAAGTAGTTTCTAAATATCAAAATTTTATTTGCCGATATTATATGTTGTTAAACATATTAATGGTCAAACGTGTTTATTAGCATACTAATGGTTGATATGCACTTTGAACGGGGACTGAGCGAGTATATAAATTAGAAAGCACATTAAATTTATTTAAAAGTATAATACTGTTTTAAGTTTAAATAGCTGGTTCATAGCTTAAAATTTGCTGTTGTCATAACTTTCAATTAAATTTCCCTCTTCATGAAATTTTGAATGCATCTACTATCTACTCCACACACCTTGAATTTTCATTTCCATCTTCTCCAGTCTCCATTCAATTGTAAAAATCCAGTCTTTGCCAATCATGTTGCAGCCCATTTCATAGGCTTCCTTCTCTTCGAGTTCAAGCTAATCGTCTTCTTCTAATGAAATGCATTATCGAAATATACCAAACATGCGCGAGCAAGAGGCCGAGGTGGAAGCCATTATGGATGAATGGATGGTAAAGATACCCCATTTTCATTGTTCTTGATCAATTTTCATTAATATTATACTGCAGTATCTGATTTAGTACTTTTAGGTTGGCTAAATGGCAAATGCTTTCGTAGGTTTCAAATTGATAGTTTTTACTGTTTTCTCCGATGATTTGAATGGCTAGGGTATAACGCTTTCTGGGCATAGATTTAGGGGCTCAATGGGAGCATATGCTGCAAATCTCGAAGCTTTATACATTTAAATGCTGGATCCTAGTCTAACAAGATGTTTCGGTTTTGGACATTGTATTCATCTTAGAAAGTAGTGTACCTCGTATCAATGTTGCCGATAAAACATTAAGACCCTGTCCAGTTGGGCTTAATTTTGCTGAAATTAACTTATTTATGCTAAACTAAACTTATTTTTGCTTGCTGAAATTAAGTCCAACTGGACAAGGCCTATGTTAATATGAGCAAAATTTGATAACTTGCTGATAGTTCATGATTTGATGGCTGTTTCTTTAAGCTCGGGTAGTTTTGTTTTAGATGAACAATGCTGGAATACATGTAGGCCACCTCGAGGACAATGAAGTTAGAGCTTTGGAAGGGTAAGTTTGTTGTTTTTGATTAAATCAAGCATCCAAATGAATCAATTCATAAGTTTTGGAATTGTATAAGCAAAAGAACATGAATTGTGTGACGAAAATGAAAGGTTTTGGGTATCTGTTCAATCTTGATGGCTTTCTTTCATGTGGTAGTATCATTTCAGTTTTCTACAAGTCTGAATCTTAATAAACAGATTTGATACTACAAGATCTTGATAAAGAAAATTGTGAAAGAAGATTGAAATGATAATAAGGGATTCTTGATGTAAATAGTAATATTCTCTAGATCAATGCTTAGATTCCAGATTTGGATTGGGAGAAAGGTCTGTACTTATATTAATAAAAAATAACAAGGAAAGATAAATAAATACTAGTCTATTTTGTCTTGGGTTGATCCTTTGAACTTTGAAGAACTGAGAAAACAAAAGCAAACACTGGAGATTCTGCATTCATCCATGGCAGAATCAAAGAGGTTAGTAGTTTTCACATGGCATTTTCTATAATTATTGCTGTTTTTTGTGCCCTAAATAGATGCAATGTTTCTCTTTATGCAGATTTGCAGTAGTGACTGGAGCAAACAGAGGGTTAGGGTTTGATGTTGTGAGGCTGTTAGCTTCTAACGGGATCACAGTCGTGTTAACAGCAAGGGACAGCAAGAGGGGACTAGATGCAGTTCAGAAGCTCAAAGATTCCGGCAAAGTGATCTTTCATCAGCTTGATGTTGCAGATTCATCAAGTGTTGTTTCGCTTGCTGAATTTGTCGAAGCTAGGTTTGGAAGGCTTGATATCTTGGTACTGATTCATTTACAAAATCGATCTTCTCATTTTAATATATTCTTCGTTGCATAGTTTTTTGAGGTCTTAGTATAGGAACAATTCTATGTGACCATATGGGGTATTACATTGCTATCGCGATTAGTCGCGACACACAGTATCATTAATATGTAAATGATAAAACATAGTAACATTCTTCATAGTCTCATTTCAGGTTTCTTACAATGATTGTTCCTGTTTCAGGTGAACAATGCTGCAATAATTGGAGGCGAGATAGATGGTGATGCTGTTCGAGCTTCTGGAGGGGTTAGTTCTTTTACCTTGAATTTCAGAACTAGACAACTTTGTCCATAACTTATGATTCTGAAGTATTATTAACATTTTGCTTAGTTAAGGAATTTAGGCCTTACAAATAAGTTTTCTTCAGGTTTCTTGAATGATTTTTCATAAATTCTTGATGTTGATTTATGCAGAACATTAACTGGATGGAGGTGCTAACTCAAACATTTGAATCCGCGGTGAAGTGCTTTCAGACAAACTATTATGGCTCAAAAAGGATGATCGAAGCCTTTCTCCCACTTCTCCAGTTATCTCAATCACCAAGAATTGTCAATGTCTCCTCACAAAGCGGACAATTAGAGGTGACATTACATTGCAATGTCAAATTTAAATATGAGGATTAGGAGATGTCTAGCAAAAGAACATGAGTATGGTTTTGACTAGATAAAAAGAATGCACTTGAAACTGTTTATTTTTTCATACCGAGATCGCAACAGGATGATCCTAACTGGCTTATGTTTTTCAGCACGTTCGAAGTGAGTGGGCAAAAGGGATACTAAGCGACGTTAATCAGCTAACAGAAGATCGAGTGGATAATGTGCTGAATCAATATCTGAAAGACCTAGAACAAGAAACACTCGAAGCCAGAGGATGGCCTTTAGCCTTGGGGGCATACACAGTTTCGAAAGCAGCCATGAATGCATACACGAGAATCGTGGCAAAAAAGCAGCCAAACATGAAGGTGAATTGTGTCTGTCCTGGCTATGTGAAAACTGATCTAAACTTCCATTCAGGCATATTGAGTGCACAAGAAGGGGCTGAAAAGATCGTGAAAATCGCTCTGTTGTCTGATGATGCTCCTTCTGGCTCATTTTTCATGAAGGGAAAAGTGTCTCCCTTCTGATGGCGCAAAGGGTTCATCTTATCAGAAGGGTGACTCGAGTCATCCTTCTGATAAGAAGAACCCTCCTTGCAGATGTAAACATTTCCATGCACTTTGTCAGTTTTTATCACTACTATTTTAATACTACTCTACTCTTGTATGAGTATTTCATTTCAGCCATTTTCTGTTTAGGCCATAACTTATTGCTTTGACTCCCAGTCATTATATGAGAGATTACTATTTGTTTTGCACTATATTTTAGACCTCCATTTAATTCTAGTCTGAATGTAACATCTTTTTGGCTCATTTTTTAATCTATAAAAAGGTATTTGAAATCATCGTGAACAGTTTTACAAATACGACTCTTTTTTACAGATTTCACCAAGTTTTAATAACTTAGAATATGGATGTCCCATGGCCTAGTTCTTTCAGTAGAATCTAGTTTAGTAGGATGTTTGTATGTAATTCGGTCAATTGTATGTACCAGTTCCTTTAGAAAAATGCCATTTGTTTGAAACTTGTGATCTTTGGACACGTATTCAGTCTTGTTGGTCTTCATTTCAGTCATTAAACAATATTTGTGACACCTCTTCTAGATAAGTTCGAACTTTCAAATATGAGAAAAAGTAAACGTAAACTCTGGAGACCTTGTATCCATCCATGGCAGAATCAAAGAGGTCAGTAGTTTTTCCATGGCATCCGTACAGTTCTTGCTGTTTTTTGTGCCCTAATCTGTTCCTTCTTTTGTGTGTAGATTTGCAGTGGTGACTGGAGCAAACAAAGGGATAGGGTTTGATGTTGTGAGGCAGTTAGCTTCTAAAGGGGTCACTGTGGTGTTAACTGCAAGAGATGAGAGCAGGGGACTTGAATCTCTTCAGGAGCTCAAAGATTCCAGTGGGTTTTCCGGGGAAGTGATCTTTCATCAGCTTGATGTTGCAGATTCTGCTAGTGTTGCTGCACTTGCTGAATTCGTCAAGGCTCAGTTTGGAAGGCTTGATATCTTGGTACTGATTCAATACACATGTTCAGTTTCATACTTACTGATTTAGGGTATGTTTGGTGGAGTTGTGGTAATAAGCAAAATCGACTTATTTTGAAAGCAGGGGAGATCAACTTTTGTTTTTTTCTCCAAATATAACTTCTGTTTTTTAAAATAAGCTGTTTTTAGCACTTTAACAAACAGTTAAAATCACTATCTTGTTCAGTCGAGGCGAATTGTGTAGCTTATATGTAGATTCTTGGTTTCTTAGGTCTTTCCCTTTCTTAGTTCGATAATCGCTATCATGTTTAGTTGAGACACATTGTATAGCTTATGTGTAGGTTCTTGGTTTTTAGGTCTTTCCCTTTCCTAGTTCGATAATCACTATCTTGTTTAATCGAGACACACTGTGTAGCTTAATGTAGATCCTTGGTTTTTTAGGTCTTTCTCTTTCTTAGTTTGATAATTGCTATCGTGTTCAGTCTAGAAACTCCGTGTAGCTTATTGTAGATTCTTGGTCTTTTAGGTCTTTCCCTTTCCTAGTTCGATAACCGCTATCGTGTTCAGTCGAGACACACTGTGTAGCTTATATGTAGACTCTTGGTTTTTTAGGTCTTTCCCTTTCCTAGTTTGATAATTGCTATCATGTTCAGTTGAGACATATTGTATAGCTTAAATGTAGGTTCTTGGATTTTTAGGTCTCTCTTTCCTAGTTTGATATCGCTATCGTGTTCAGTCGAGACACATTGTGTAGTTATATATAGATTCTTGGTTTTCTACTTTCTAGTTCCCTTTCATAGTTCGATTTGTTCAAGAGAAGTTGAGAATAACTTGATGAATGCTGAATGAATGGCCCCGTTTCAGGTGAACAATGCCGGAATAGGTGGAGCCGATATAGATAGAGATGCTGTTCGAGCTTCTGGAGGGGTAAGTCTCTTACATCGAACTTCTGCTGAACCATTGCGCGACTTGACTGGCGAAACATGTGGAAGACAAATGAAAGACAAACTCAGCTAAATGTGTTTGTAGCTGTTCTTTCATTCGAATAGATTCTGTAATGTTTTTCGTAAATCCTTCTTGTTGATCGACGCAGAACATTAACTGGAGGGAGATGCTGACCGAAACTTATGAATCTGCGGTGACGTGCTTCCAAACAAACTACTATGGCGCAAAAAGGATGGTTGAAGCCTTTCTCCCACTCCTCGAGTTATCTCACTCACCAAGAGTCGTCAATGTTTCCTCACGAATCGGGCAACTAGGGGTGATATTACACTGCTAACATGATAGGATTTCATACAGAATTCCATCCATCAGGATTACCATTCAAACAGCTGAATCCATTCGTGTTTTTCTGTTTTTTTCTCCGGTTTTCAGAAATTGCAAATGCAGTGGGCAAAAGGGATACTGAGTGATGTCCCTCGACTCACAGAAGAGAGAGTGGATGAAGCTGTGAATGAATATCTGAAAGATCTGAAAGAAGGAGCGGTTGAAGCCAAAGGGTGGCCTATAACCTTCGGGGCATACACAGTTTCGAAAGCAGCCATGAATGCATACACACGGCTTATCGCGAAGAAGCACCCGAACATGAAGGTGAATAGTGTCTGTCCTGGTTATGTGAAAAGTGATCTGAATTTACATACAGGCATACTGACTGTGGAAGAAGGTGCTGAAAAGATTGTGAGGGTTGCTCTGCTGCCGGACGACAGTCGGTCGGGATCATTTTTCATCGAGGGAGAAGTGTGCTCCTTCTGATGAAAAGTTCCCTACTTTTTTACCCTTGGTTTTGCATCTGAAATGTAGTACTCCTATGTTGTTTCCACAGTAATAATAAAATGTACTTCCTCTGTCCCATCCGAATCTGTACACTTTTCTTTTATGTCTGTCCCAGACAAATTTGCACACTTTTTGTTTTAAGAAAGATTTAACATGTCAGAAGACACATTTACCCTTTCAAAACTAAAATTTTACACCAATCCTTGGGTCTATCTTAAACCTACCATCCTGTTCTTCAATTTGAACCACCCATTTGCATCTTCTATTTACAGAGCATATGCTGAAAGCTGGAGAAATAGGAGTTCAGTGTTTGTGGGATGGTCCATTTGGGTTAGCATGTGCTGTTTTTCAATTTGAATCACTTCGTTGGTCCATGTTCGTATTACCAAACTCCATTAACACCACCACCAAACTCCACTTGTCAATTTGCTATTCTTCATAATCCTTTTTTTGCATTTCCAAACTCGATTTACAGCACCACCATACTCAATTTACAGCAACAACAAACCTATTTACAAACTCACTCCATTTATAGACTCATTACAGAGCACCAGATCCCAAATCCCCAGAACCTTTGCTCACAACAGCCATTCAAACCCCAACAACCATTCATAACATTCATTCCATCTTCTTCTTCTTCATCAACACACCAATACCCAGTCCCAAAAACCTTTGCTCACAAATTCACCAACGAAAAACACCCATTCAACAACTCACAATCGGAGGGCTTGCAAAATTGTTGATTTAGGGCTTTAAACCGATTTGGAGCTTCTCTCCGATTAGAGGCAGTTGCGAGGAGAAGGGGGCTTCTCGTTGTTGTCTGCATTTAGTAAGGTTATAGGGAAAATTGAGAACTTTTGTCGAGGAGGGAGGGGTTTCTCGTCGTTCGCCGTCATGGGCCTGGTGTCGAAGAGACGGAAAGAGGCGGAGAGAGGAGAGATGGAGAGAGGCAGAGAAAGGTGAAGACATACGGAGGGGTGGAGAGAGGCAGAGATGAAGAAGAAGAACTTGAATGAAGAAGACAAAGAAGACAATGGGGTCATATGAGACATTTTACACTTCTCAAATTAAAAGGAAAACTTTCTCCCTCTGCAGGTTTCCCTGGGACAGAGGAAGTAATAAAAGATGTGAAATGGTGCGAGGTTACTATCATACAAGGTAGTATATATGATTTGATATCCCCACTAAGGCAAATCTACGAAAAAGAGGTACAATTTGTTCTACTTAAAATTGAAGTGCAATTATTAGTACATTGTTCAAGAAATTTATTTGACTGTTAATATGTTTATCTACGTATAATAATGACATACAAAAAAGTTAATATTTAGAAACTACTTATTACGATGAATTGAACAATATTATATACAATTATATGGTTGTACATATATTTATTCAAATATGTGGTTAAAATTTAATGGGAAATAGTATTAAAAAAATAAGAGGGCAATTTTAGTTGGGACAGAGGGAGCATGATTATTTTCATTAAATGTCAAATATGGATCAGGCATAATATATATACAAAGACTTGGGTGAGACCATCTCACCCAACCTTATGGTGAGACTTGGGGTCTCTAAGAAAATTAAATAGTTTTAAAGATTTAAAGACAATAGTATATGATATATATAATTTAGGAATTATTCAGTTTTTTTTCATATTCTCTCGCTCACAAGATCAGAAAACCAAAACCTCCAAAAACCCTCTTCAAACTCACCTCGTCAAATCCGATTTCAACTGCTAGATTTCAGTTTAAAATCGCGATTTCGAATCCTACATTGCGTCGGAGTGTCTTTTGTGGTCTGATAGAGGTAAGATTTTCTCTTCTTTTTTTAAAAAAAAAATTTGTGGTCTGATAGAGGTAGGAGAGACTAGATTATGTGATGAATGAGTTTCTGAAATACTTCAAGCAAGGTGCCTTAGAAGCCAAGGGATGGCCTTTATTTTTTCCAGCCTATATAGTCTCGAAAGCGGGTGTTGCTGCATACACAAGAATGGTGGCAAAGAATCAGCCAAGAATGAAGGTTAACTCTGTGTGTCCCGGTTTTGTGAAAACCGATATAAACTTCAACACGGGTGTGCTAACTGTGGCTGAAGGCGCGCATAGTCTCGTGAGCAGGGGCGGAATCAGAAAAAAATTTCAGTGGAGGCTGAAAAATTTTCGGCGTCCGGCGTGCAGAGGCGGTGGGACGAGGCAGCTTCTGGCGTGCAAATGAAAATTTTTCATCGATTCAAATTCAATTTAATAAAATATCCCTAATTGATAATTAACAAATGAAAACAAAAAATTTATAAAGTCATATTCATCTAAATTCAATTTAACAAATATCCCTAATTGATAATTCTCTAAACCGATTATGACAAAATTTCAATCTCTTTGTTCATTAGATTCATTCGATCTCTTTAAAGATGGAGATCCGCCACTTCGAATTAGAAATTTATCCATAACCTATTAAATATCAAATAGGGAAAATATGTAAATTGATTTATTTTTAAAAAATCTAAAAGAGTTACGAAACAATAACAAATTGAGATAACAAAAAATTTATAAAATCATATTCATCTAAATTCAATTTAACAAATATCCCTAATTGATAATTTCATAAACCGATTATGACAAATTGACAATTTCATTTTCACGTACAATTATACAAAATAAAACAAACAATTATAATTTCAATTAAATTCCAACTAAATTCCAACTAAATATGCAATTCAACTAAATTCAAATATGCAATTCAACTAAATTTAAACAATCATATATAATACAACCATATAAATTCAATTCAACATCCAATCTAAAAATCATGTTCACATTATATACTGTATAGCGGCGGTGGTTACCGACTTACTGTGGTTTGGAGAGGCGGCGGACGGTGGTGGCGCGGGGGCGGACGGCTCGGCTGTAGGTTGCTGACGGACGGGCTGAGCAGGGGCGGGAAACTGGAGGCTTTGCTGCTGCTCAGTGTTCTCACCTCCAGCTAATATTAAGGGTTTTGGCTTGGGTTATTGGATTGGGCTTGGTTTTGGCCCAATCCAATTCCCTAACCGATTTTTTTTGAAATTACTAAATGAAACGTGAAACGACGTCGTTTTAATACTTAAGTATTAAAAACAGAAGGGTGAATGAAACGACGTCGTTTCATTTAGTAATTTGAAAAAAAATAAATTCGATTAGGGAATTGGATTGGGCCAAAACCAAGCCCAATCCAATAACCCAAGCCAAAAGCCAAAAACGGAAAAAACCCTTCTTCTCCGGCGACGAGCAGGCTTCGAAGGTGTGCCGCCGCGCCGGAGACGCGCCCAACTCCGTCGGAAGACGCGCTCCCGCCTCCTGCTACCTCCGGCCGGCGATCGAGGTAGGGCTAGAGCCCTACCTCGCGTATCATTAGATCCGCCACTGCTCGTGAGGCTCGCTTTGTTGCCTGATGATGGTCCTTCTGGCTTGTTCTTCATTTGCGCCGAAGAGTCACCTTTCTGAGCTCTTCGTGATCTCTTTGTGTTCATGATTTTTGGATCATTTTTGTGTTTGTTTGAAGATGTATTTGTGTAAGAGTCTAAGTGTGTGTGAGTTCCTTACATTTTTTGTTATTTTTGTGTGTTTCAAGATTTCTTCACATGAAGAATCAAGTGCATATATAATCCTATATAATTGACGAAAGTGCAGATATAATTCTACGCTAATTGAAAGTGCAAATATAACCCTATCTATTCAAGTTATGTGCAAATATAACATTTTCAGGAAATTTGAGGCCGGAATACGGTAAAAGACTATTTAGCCCTCCTGTAAAAAAATAAAAAATTGAAAAAAAACTAAAATTGCATTTCTACCCCTAAAGCCCTCTTCTTCGTTCCAAGATCCTCTATGAATCCTATTCTTCTTCATTCCTAAGCCCCCTTCTTCGTTTTAGCAGCTCCATCTTGCCCATCTTCTTCGTTCCCAGGCCATCTTCTTCATTCGTTGATTTTTTGGCGCTTGGCTGAGCGGCACGGGAAATGGTGGTGGTAGCGAAGTGGCAAGACTGGGGGTGGGGTGGTGGTAGAGATTATAGCTAGGTGAAGGTGGCATCGATTGGGGGCGTGGATTGGTGGCGATAGAAGCGATGGTGGTGGGGTGTGGGCTGGATCTCAACAGGGCCGACGGTGTTGAGCGGATTGGTGGTGGTGATGATGGAGCCGAGGGAGACGAGGTGGTCAGCGGTGATGAGGCGCTAAAAAATGTGGTGACGAGGTGGTCGGCTATGATGTAGCTGAAGAACAGAGACAATGGCGAAGGATTTTCGAGTAACCTCTTGGGATAATCTTTGGGCTGCCTGGATTGGAATCTATGTTGGGATTAGTTGTGTTGGTTTTGCTGGCGCCAGATTCCATAAAACTTCAGTCGGTGGCACCGGAATTCCATAGAACTTTGGTCGGTGGTTTTGCCTGGATCGGGTTCGATGTTGGGATTGGTTGTGTTGGTTTTGCTGGCACCGGATTGGTTGAGTTTATGGAGGTTCTGGATTACCCTGCCAAGAAGAGCTTCAATCGGTGGTGGCCTGGAGGGTGATGGTGGTGGTTTGGCGGTGGAGGTGGAGGTGGAGCTAGGCGGACGGGTGGTGGTGGTGGCCTGGCGGTGGAAGGCATAATTGTCCTTTTAATTTAAGGCTTGGGCAAAAGGGTATTTTAGTCTTTTCAAGTGGGCCAATGGGCAAAATTCATTGGTCAATGCTGGAATCATGGTCAAAGGGTTATATTTGCAATTTCATTCAATAGTCGGGATTATAATTGCACTAAAAACACAATTGAGTTTTATATCTGCACTTTCCTCAACATATAGGATTATATTTGCATATTACCCTCACGTGAATGTTGATCACGAAGCCAACATTGTGCAAGTTTATACCTTGGAAGGTTGTAAAAATAACTTTACACCTTGAGTTTTGGCTAAATCAATCTGCATGTATTTGAAGAAACTAGTTATACTTAACAATGGCCTCTCTATAGGCCTCTCTAAAGCTTTAAGTCCTCTTAAAAACAAAAACCTAACCTAAGAATTTTAACAAACAAAAAAAAATGTAGGAGCTGTGATATTGTGCAGGAATAACCATTAATGGATCCATTTCACGGCGGTTATGAATTTTTTTCTGGAACTGCAGTTTATCTTGTGTTCCAGACTCGAAACATGTGTCCCGATAATCAAATTGATGATAAACGGTTTTGAAAATTTGTTAGACAACGGTTATTCATCAACCAACATCTAACGTAGTATTATCAATGGTAGTTGGATTTCAACCGCCGTTGAAAGTGTTGTGTGACAGCTTCATATTTATTTTAGTGCACGTCCAAGGATAGTTCCGATGTCATAACATGTGTCTGTAGTGCATTGAAATAAACAATGACAGTCGCCATCAAAAGAAATCCTACAATACCCTAACAACTACTATTTTAAGAGAATTCTGAGGGTCTTTCAACGAGGGGGGGGGGGAGTCATAACTTCATAACAGGTTTCTAGGTGGCTGAACCGCTGTCTATAAAAACTCTCCTGAAGTATGCGGTTGAATCGCCTTATAAAGAAACCCTAAAAAACATTACATCTTTACTATCCCTTCCTTCCAAGCAACATCCATTTTTTCCCATCATTTTTTTCTTCCATCTTTCTTTCCTTTCTTTCTCCCTTGTTTTCATTTCGTTCATTTCTAAAGTCTAACACTTTCTCCTTTCCCTTTTAAATTCGAATCTGCGATGACAACTTTAGGTATTAAAAATGTTTGCTGATAAACTTCATATTGTCATTGGTATGGTTTCTTCTCTTTTTTGAATTTATTATTAGTAAACTCACCTACAAATTTTGATATATGTTATAGCACATGGTGAATTGCTGATTGTTTTTTGAATGTTTATATTATGGGTTTGATTGTAGGTGAGTTTAATATGAGTGTTAAACGTTGTTGTATTGTGTTGAAAATGAATGCCGATCTGTGTTGACAAGAAAATGGAGACGACGTGGTTGATTTGGCCTATTTGGTTTTGACAGATTGCAAGTTCTATGGTTGTTGCGTACTCTCGGGATTAAGTACAAGGACTTTAGCGCCTCTTTGTTGTCCCAGACCCCGTCTCCTTTGTATGTTGATATGGTCGCTAGGGATATGAACCACGAGTCATTTTTTCAATCTTTTGCAGGGCCTTCTCCAGTTGTTGGCGCTGCTCATGTGGCGTTTGCTACTTCAGATCGCATGGAAGAAGGGCGCACGTGGGACCACGCATCGGTGAGAGGTGGTGGAATGTGAGGCTCACGCACTGCGGTTGGCGGCAGTTCTGGTGGTCGCCGTGGTGGTCGTGGTTCCTGGTCTAGTTCTGGAGGTGCAGCCGCTGGTCGAGTTCATCCCCATTGCACATGGTGTGGTCGCCTTGGTCACTTTTCCGCTACTTGTTATCGCATGATGGGCTAGGGACGGCTTCCAGATTCGACTCACTTGGCAGAATTTGTTCAGTCTTCTCTGCAGCTAGATCCCTCATCCAGCACTTCAGACTGGTACATCGATTTGGGTGCTACCAACCATATGGCCTTACTCTGCCTTTTTTTTGAGAGTGTCACTCCTTATAATGGTAATTCCCATGTTTATGTTGGTAATTGTGCTCCTATTTCGATTTCACATATTGGTGATTCTCGTATTTCCTCTGCTTTACGCTTATCTGATGTCTTAGTTGTGCTTGATATTACTAAGAATCTTCTATCTATCAGTAAGCTCACCAGAGATATGGATGTTATTAATACTTTTGATGACCGTAACTTTGTCATTTAGATCAAAGTGTCCAAGGCGGCCGTGGTCAGAAGCCACAGTGAGGGTGGTCTATACGTTTTGGATCAGGGGGAGGCCACACTTGTTTCTTTTCTGCAGCAAAATAAAGAATGTTCATCATTTGAGCTTTGTCATGCTCGGCTGGGACATGTGTCCAACAGTGTTATTTCTAGTTTGCAAAAGTTAGGAGTACTTTATGTTTCTTCCTTATTTCCCAAACCGAACACCCGCACCCCATGCGTTATGGTAAAGGGACATCGACTGCATTTGTTGAAAATCATAAATGTGCATTGCATGTATTGGATTTGGTTCATTGTGATTTATAGGGCCCTTCCCCCATTTTATCTAATTCTGGTTTTGCTTATTCTGCCTTGTTTGTTGATGATTATTCTCGATTCACCTGACCGTATCCGCTTCATCGCAAGTCAGATTTTGTTGATATTTATCTGTAGTTTGAGGCATTGGTTGAAAACCAATTTTCTGCTAAGATTAAGGTGTTTCAAAGTGATGGTGGTTCAGAGTTCCTCAATACCGGTCTTCGCTCCAATTTTGCCTCCAAGGGTATCCATCATCAGGTTTCTTTGCTCGTACACTCCAAAGCAAAATGGGCGGGCAGAGCGAAAACATAGACATGTTACAGATATGGTGTTGACTATGATTTTTCACTCACATTTACCTCTATCTAGTTGGGATGATGATTTTTCCACGACGATTTACACTATCAAATGCTTACCTATTCCGGTCCCACGGGGTTCTACTCCATACAGTCTATTTTTTTATCGAGCTCCCACTTACTCAAATTTTCACCCCTTTTGGTGTTGAGTTTTCCCTTATATTTGTCCGGCTACTCCACACAAGCTGTCACTTCGCAGCATTCCATGCGTCTTTATTGGTTCTAGTTCGCAGTACAAGGGATTTTAACGCCTTGATCCATCTTTAGGCCGAGCTTATATGACCAGACATTCCCATTTTGATGAGTTCTTCTTTCCATTTGCCTTCTCCTCTGCCCCAGCGGGTGGTTCACCATTTTCGACATTGAATGTCTCTGCTTTCATCGACCCTGAGTTAGATTCCATGCCAGTGCCGACTAATTTATCTTCTGATTGCTTCTCCCCCTATTGGACTTGTCCTTCGGTTTCCTCCTCTTCGGTGGTTCCTTCTTCATCTACAGTTCCAGTGTTATCTCCGGTTATTTCTCCTCCTGACTCACCAACTTCTTCATCTTCGGCTAATTCCTCGCCTTCACCACCTTCTCGGAAAAATCCGATGATGACTTGATATACCATAGGGGCTATTTAGCGATGTAATTACTCAGATTTTGTTGCACACAATTTTCTTGCTGCTTTACTCTCTCAGACGGAACCTACAGACTATCGTTCAGCTCTTAGTGATCCTTCTTGGGTAGCAGTTATGGATGAGGAAATTGCTACTCTTCAGAGTAAGCTTACTTGGGAGTTAAATATGCACCATTCTGATGTCAACATTGTTGGCTCCAAGTGGGTGTATTGTCTCAAGTATCGTCCTGATGACATCATTGACCGCTATAAAGCTTGTCTGTTCGCTTAGGGATTCTATTAGATTCCAGGCTTTGATTTTGACCACACCTTCAGCCCTGTGGTCAAGGCCTTGACAGTTCGCACAGTCCTGGCTATTGTTACAATGTACTTTTGGCCTCTCCATCCGTTGGATGTTAAGAATGTCTTTCTTAATGGTGTTCTTGACGCACTGGTGTATATGACTCAGCAAGTCGCTTACAAGGATCCACTTTGCCTAGATCATGTTTGTTGCTTGCGAAAGGTCATTTATGGTCTCAAGCAAGCCCCTCAAGCTTGGTTCCAGTGGTTTAGCAGTTACTTGGCTCGACTTGGTGTTTGGTGCAGTACTGCTGACACATCCTTGTCCGTTCTCTCTTGTGGGACATCCTTGCTCTATCTCCTTGTCTATGTCGATGACATTATTCTCACTGGGAATGACTCCTCTCTTCTCCAGCAGTTCATCACTTGCACTCATCAGGAGTTTGCTATCAAGGACTTGGGTGCTCTTCACTATTTTCTTGGCCTTGAAGTTATGCCCACTGCCTTTGGTCTTCTTCTGGGACAGGCAAAATATGCACTGATATTTTGACTTGTGCCGGGATGTCGAATGTTATTCATGCTTCTACTTCGTTCTTGCCAAACTCTCAGCTTCTCAGCATCACCAGTCCTCGATTTTCGAACCCAACACTCTTTTGCTCTTTGGTTGGCACTTTGCAGTACTTGACTATTACTTGCACAAATTTGGCTTTTGCGGTTAACTCCGCCAGTCAGTTTCTTCAGGACCCTAGGGATGATCATTTTACTGCAATTACTCGGATCATACGCTATGTTCGCGACACCATTCATTTTGGTCTCACCTTCCGTGTTGCTAGTTCCCCTGAGGTGCAGAGTTATTCGTACGCTGATTGGGCTCATTGCATTGAGACTCGCCGCTCTACTTATGGATATGTTGTTTTCCTTGGCGGCAATCTCATTTTGTAGAGCGCCAAGAAGAAGGCCGTTGTTTCTCGATCGAGGACAGAGTCTGAGTATGGGGCATTGGCGAATACTGCATCTGAGGTCGTCTAGTTATCTTATTTACTGCGTGATCTGCGGGTTTCTCTCTCTGGGGCGCCGTTGTTGTTGTGTGACAACAACAGTGCTATTTTCTTAGCTCAAAATTCGGTCGTGCATAAATGGGTGAGCACATTGATATTGACTACCACTTTGTTCGCGAGCTCGATTATGCTGGCAAACTTCGTGTCGCCCACGTTCCCACTACACTCAAGGTTGCGAACATCATCACCAAGGGTCTTTCCCGTCCTTTGTTTGAGTTCTTTAGATCTAAACTTTGTGTCTCTGAGCATCCGATTCTTCGCTTGAGAGAGGGGGGTGTTAGACTAAGTCATATAGAGGATTAGTATTTGGATCTCAAACTCTTTATGTAATCATCTATATATTTCTATCCCTTAACAATAATATTTATTATGGGAAACATCCTCTCTAACAGAGAGCTTCATATTAACTTTCGAAACCCGTTTGCCTCGAAAGGAGGGTTCTTGGAACTAGCGGAACTGGCTTTAGAAGTAATAAAATGTGTATGAATGAGAAAATACAAAAAATATTATATAAAAACATATAATTTTTAAGCTGAAAATATGATACTCCTCCATCTCACTCAAATTGCACACCTACTTTTTGGATATTGTTTTGACCGCATATTTGAATGAATATATGAGTTATAATATTATCGTATGTAATATTGTTGAATTCATCGTAACAAGTAGTTTCTAAATATCAAAATTTTATTTGCCGATATTATATGTTGTTAAACATATTAATGGTCAAACATGTTTATTAGCATACTAATGATTGATATGCACTTTGAACGGGGACTGAGCGAGTATATAAATTAGAAAGCACATTAAATTTATTTAAAAGTATAATACTGTTTAAGTTTAAATAGCTGGTTCATAGCTTAAAATTTGCTGTTGTCATAACTTTCAATTAAATTTCCCTCTTCATGAAATTTTTGAATTTCATTTCCATCTTCTCCTGTCTCCATTCAATTGTAAAAATTCAGTCTTTGCCAATCATGTTGCAGCCCATTTCATAGGCTTCCTTCTCTTCGAGTTCAAGCTAATCGTCTTCTTCTAATGAAATGCATTATCGAAATATACCAAACATGCGCGAGCAAGAGGCCGAGGTGGAAGCCATTATGGATGAATGGATGGTAAAGATACCCCATTTTCATTGTTCTTGATCAATTTTCATTAATGTTATACTGCAGTATCTGATTTAGTACTTTTAGGTTGGCTAAATGGCAAATGCTTTCGTAGGTTTCAAATTGATAGTTTTTACTGTTTTCTCCGATGATTTGAATGGCTAGGGTATAACGCTTTCTGGGCATAGATTTAGGGGCTCAATGGGAGCATATGCTGCAAATCTCGAAGCTTTATACATTTAAATGCTGGATCCTAGTCTAACAAGATGTTTCGGTTTTGGACATTGTATTCATCTTAGAAAGTAGTGTACCTCGTATCAATGTTGCCGATAAAACATTAAGACCCTGTCCAGTTGGGCTTAATTTTGCTGAAATTAACTTATTTATGCTAAACTAAACTTATTTTTGCTTGCTGAAATTAAGTCCAACTGGACAAGGCCTATGTTAATATGAGCAAAATTTGATAACTTGCTGATAGTTCATGATTTGATGGCTGTTTCTTTAAGCTCGGGTAGTTTTGTTTTAGATGAACAATGCTGGAATACATGTAGGCCACCTCGAGGACAATGAAGTTAGAGCTTTGGAAGGGTAAGTTTGTTGTTTTTGATTAAATCAAGCATCCAAATGAATCAATTCATAAGTTTTGGAATTGTATAAGCAAAAGAACATGAATTGTGTGACGAAAATGAAAGGTTTTGGGTATCTGTTCAATCTTGATGGCTTTCTTTCATGTGGTAGTATCATTTCAGTTTTCTACAAGTCTGAATCTTAATAAACAGATTTGATACTACAAGATCTTGATAAAGAAAATTGTGAAAGAAGATTGAAATGATAATAAGGGATTCTTGATGTAAATAGTAATATTCTCTAGATCAATGCTTAGATTCCAGATTTGGATTGGGAGAAAGGTCTGTACTTATATTAATAAAAAATAACAAGGAAAGATTAATAAATACTAGTCTATTTTGTCTTGGGTTGATCCTTTGAACTTTGGAGAACTGAGAAAACAAAAGCAAACACTGGAGATTCTGCATTCATCCATGGCAGAATCAAAGAGGTTAGTAGTTTTCACATGGCATTTTCTATAATTATTGCTGTTTTTTGTGCCCTAAATAGATGCAATATTTCTCTTTATGCAGATTTGCAGTAGTGACTGGAGCAAACAAAGGGTTAGGGTTTGATGTTGTGAGGCTGTTAGCTTCTAACGGGATCACGGTCGTGTTAACAGCAAGGGACAACAAGAGGGGACTAGATGCAGTTCAGAAGCTCAAAGATTCCGGCAAAGTGATCTTTCATCACCTTGATGTTGCAGATTCATCAAGTGTTGTTTCGCTTGCTGAATTTGTCGAAGCTAGGTTTGGAAGGCTTGATATCTTGGTACTGATTCATTTACAAAATCGATCTTCTCATTTTAATATATTCTTCATTGCATAGTTTTTTGAGGTTTTAGTATGGGAACAATTTTATGTGACCATATGGGGTATTACATTGTTATTGCGATTAGTTGCGACACACAGTATCATTAATATGTAAATGATAAAACATAGTAACATTCTTCACAGTCTCATTTCAGGTTTCTTACAATGATTGTTCCTGTTTCAGGTGAACAATGCTGCAATAATTGGAGGCGAGGTAGATGGTGATGCTGTTCGAGCTTCTGGAGGGGTTAGTTCTTTTACCTTGAATTTCAGAACTAGACAACTCTGTCCATAACTTATGATTCTGAAGTATTATTAACATTTTGCTTAGTTAAGGAATTTAGGCCTTACAAATAAGTTTTCTTCAGGTTTCTTGAATGATTTTTCATAAATTCTTGATGTTGATTTATGCAGAACATTAACTGGATGGAGGTGCTAACTCAAACATTTGAATCCGCGGTGAAGTGCTTTCAGACAAACTATTATGGCTCGAAAAGGATGATCGAAGCCTTTCTCCCACTTCTCCAATTATCTCAATCACCAAGAATTGTCAATGTCTCCTCACAAAGCGGACAATTAGAGGTGACATTACATTGTAATGTCAAATTTAAATATTAGGATTAGGAGATGGCTAGCAAAAGGACATGAGTATGGTTTTGACTAGATAAAAAGAATGCCCTTGAAACTGTGTCACCCTAGTCCGAGATCCCAACAGGATGATCCTAACTGGCTTATGTTTTTCAGCACGTTCGAAGTGAGTGGGCAAAAGGGATACTAAGCGACGTTAATCAGCTAACAGAAGATCGAGTGGATAATGTGCTGAATCAATATCTGAAAGACCTAGAACAAGAAACACTCGAAGCCAGAGGATGGCCTTTAGCCTTGGGGGCATACACAGTTTCGAAAGCAGCCATGAATGCATACACGAGAATCGTGGCAAAAAAGCAGCCAAACATGAAGGTGAATTGTGTCTGTCCTGGCTATGTGAAAACTGATCTAAACTTCCATTCAGGCATATTGAGTGTACAAGAAGGGGCTGAAAAGATCGTGAAAATCGCTCTGTTGTCTGATGATGCTCCTTCTGGCTCATTTTTCATGAAGGGAAAAGTGTCTCCCTTCTGATGGCGCAAAGGGTTCATCTTATCAGAAGGGTGACTCGAGTCATCCTTCTGATAAGAAGAACCCTCCTTGCAGATGTAAACATTTCCATGCACTTTGTCAGTTTTTCGAAGTATCACTACTATTTTAATACTACTCTACTCTTGTATGAGTATTTCATTTCAGCCATTTTCTGTTTAGGCCATAACTTATTGCTTTGACTCCCAGTCATTATATGAGAGATTACTATTTGTTTTGCACTATATTTTAGACCTCCATTTAATTCTAGTCTGAATGTAACATCTTTTTGGCTCATTTTGTAATCTATAAAAAGGTATTTGAAATCATCGTGAACAGTTTTACAAATACGACTCTTTTTTACAGATTTCACCATGTTTTAATAAATTAGAATATGGATGTCCCATGGCCTAGTTCTTTCAGTAGAATCTAGTTTAGTTCCATCAATAAAGTAGGATGTTTGTATGTAATTCGGTCGATTGTATATACCAGTTCCTTTAAAAAAATGCCACCCATTTGTTTGAAACTTGTGATCTTTGGACACATATTCAGTCTTGTTGGTCTTCATTTCGGTCATTAAACAATATTTGTGACACCTCTTCTAGATAAGTTCGAACTTTCAACAACTGAGAAAAAGTAAACGTAAACTCTGGAGACCTTGTATCCATCCATGGCAGAATCAAAGAGGTCAGTAGTTTTTCCATCATCCGTACAGTTCTTGCTGTTTTCTGTGCCCTAATCTGTTCCTTCTTTTGTGTGTAGATTTGCAGTGGTGACTGGAGCAAACAAAGGGATAGGGTTTGATGTTGTGAGGCAGTTAGCTTCTAAAGGGATCACTGTGGTGTTAACTGCAAGAGATGAGAGCAGGGGACTTGAATCTCTTCAGGAGCTCAAAGATTCCAGTGGGTTTTCCGGGGAAGTGATCTTTCATCAGCTTGATGTTGCAGATTCTGCTAGTGTTGCTGCACTTGCTGAATTCGTCAAGGCTCAGTTTGGAAGGCTTGATATCTTGGTACTGATTCAATACACATGTTCAGTTTCATACTTACTGATTTAGGGTATGTTTGGTGGAGGTGTGGTAATAAGCAAAACTTTGAAAGCAGGGGAGATCAACTTTTGTTTTTTCTCCAAATATAACTTCTGTTTTTTAAAATAAGCTGTTTTTAGCACTTTAACAAAATGTTAAAATCAATATCTTGTTCAGTCGAGGCGAATTGTGTAGCTTATATGTAGATTCTTGGTTTCTTAGGTCTTTCCCTTTCTTAGTTCGATAATCGCTATCATGTTTAGTTGACACACATTGTATAGCTTATGTGTAGGTTCTTGGTTTTTAGGTCTTTCCCTTTCCTAGTTCGATAATCACTATCTTGTTCAATCGAGACACATTGTGTAGCTTAATGTAGATCCTTGGTCTTTTAGGTCTTTCCCTTTCCTAGTTCGATAACCGCTATCGTGTTCAGTCGAGACACATTTATATGTAGACTCTTGGTTTTTTAGGTCTTTCCCTTTCCTAGTTTGATAATTGCTATCATGTTCAGTTGCGACATATTGTATAGCTTAAATGTAGGTTCTTGGTTTTTTAGGTCTCTCTTTCCTAGTTTGATATCGCTATCGTGTTCAGTCGAGACACATTGTGTAGTTATATATAGATTCTTGGTTTTCTACTTTCTAGTTCCCTTTCATAGTTCGATTTGTTCAAGAGAAGTTGAGAATAACTTGATGAATGCTGAATGAATGGCCCCGTTTCAGGTGAACAATGCCGGAATAGGTGGAGCCGATATAGATAGAGATGCTGTTCGAGCTTCTGGAGGGGTAAGTCTCTTACATCGAACTTCTACTGAACCATTGCGCGACTTGACTGGCAAAACATGTGGAAGACAAATGAAAGACAAACTCAGCTAAATGTGTTTGTAGCTGTTCTTTCATTCGAATAGATTCTGTAATGTTTTTCGTAAATCCTTCTTGTTGATCGACGCAGAACATTAACTGGAGGGAGATGCTGACCGAAACTTATGAATCTGCGGTGACGTGCTTCCAAACAAACTACTATGGCGCGAAAAGGATGGTCGAAGCCTTTCTCCCACTCCTCGAGTTATCTCACTCACCAAGAGTCGTCAATGTTTCCTCACGAATCGGGCAACTAGGGGTAACAAGATAGGATTTCATACAGAATTCCATCCATCAGGATTACCATTCAAACAGCTGAATCCATTCGTGTTTTTCTGTTTTTTTCTCCGGTTTTCAGAAATTGCAAATGCAGTGGACAAAAGGAATACTGAGTGATGTCCCTCGACTCACAGAAGAGAGAGTGGATGAAGTTGTGAATGAATATCTGAAAGATCTGAAAGAAGGAGCGGTTGAAGCCAAAGGGTGGCCTATGACCTTCGGGGCATACACAGTTTCGAAAGCAGCCATGAATGCATACACACGGCTTATCGCGAAGAAGCACCCAAACATGAAGGTGAATAGTGTCTGTCCTGGTTATGTGAAAAGTGATCTGAATTTACATACAGGCATACTGACTGTGGAAGAAGGTGCTGAAAAGATTGTGAGGGTTGCTCTGCTGCCGGACGACAGTCGGTCGGGATCATTTTTCATCGAGGGAGAAGTGTGCTCCTTCTGATGAAAAGTTCCCTACTTTTTACCCTTGGTTTTGCATCTGAAATGTAGTACTCCTATGTTGTTTCCACAGTAATAATAAAATGTACTCCCTCCGTCCCATCCGAATCTGCACACTTTCCTTTTATGTCTGTCCCAGGTAAATCTGCACACTTTCTATTTTAAGAAAGATTTAACATGTCAGAAGACACATTTACCCTTTCAAAACTAAAATTTTACACCAATCCTTGGGTCTATCTCAAACCTACCATCACGTTCTTCAATTTGAACCACCCATTTTGCATCTCCTATTTACAGAGCATATGGTGAAAGCTGGAGAAATAGGAGTTGAGTGTTTGTGGTATGGTCCATTTGGGTTAGCATGTGCTGTTTTTCAATTTGAATCACTTCGTTGGTCCATGTTCGTATTACCAAACTCTATTAACACCACCACCAAACTCCACTTGTCAATTTGCTATTCTTCATAATCCTTTTTTTGCATTTCCAAACTCGATTTACAGCACCACCATACTCAATTTACAGCAACAACAAACCTATTTACAAACTCACTCCATTTATAGACTCATACAGAGCACCAGATCCCAAATCCCTAGAACATTTGCTCACAACAGCCATTCAAACCCCAACAACCATTCATAACATTCACTCCATCTTCTTCTTCTTCATCAACACACCAATACCCAGTCCCAAAAACCTCTGCTCACAAATTCACCAACGAAAAACACCCATTCCACAATCGGAGGGCTTGCAAAATTGTTGATTTAGGGCTTTAAACCGATTTGGAGCTTCTCTTCGATTAGAGGCAGTTGCGAGGAGAAAGGGGCTTCTCGCTGTTGTCTGCATTTAGTAAGGTTATAGGGAAAATTGAGAACTTTTGTCGAGGAGGGAGGGGTTTCTCGTCGTTCGCCGTCATGGGCCTGGTGTCGAAGAGACGGAAAGAGGCGGAGAGGAGGTGGGATGGAGAGAGGCAGAGAAAGGTGAAGACATACGGAGGGGTGGAGAGAGGCAGAGATAAAGAAGAAGAACTTGAATGAAGAAGACAAAGAAGACAATGGGGTCATATGAGACATTTCACACTTCTCAAATTAAAAGGAAAACTTTCTCCTTCTGCAGGTTTTCCTGGGACAGAGGGAGTAATAAAAGATGTGAAATGGTGTGAGGTTACTATCATACAAGGTAGTATATATAATTTGATAATCCCCACTAAGGCAAATCTACGAAAAAGAGGTACAATTTGTTCTAGCTAAAATTGAAGTGCAATTATTAGTACATTGTTCAAGAAATTCATTTGAATGTTAATATGTTTATTTACGTATAATAAGGACATACAAAAAAGTTAATATTTAGAAACTACTTGTTACGATGAATTGAACAATATTATATACAATGATATGGTTGTACATATATTTATTCAAATATGTGGTTAAAATTTAATGGGAAATAGTATTAAAAAAATAAGAGAGCAATTTTAGTTGGGACAGAGGGAGCATGATTATTTTCATTAAATGTCAAATATGGATCAGGCATAATATATATACAAAGACTTGGGTGAGACCGTCTCACCCAACCTTATGGTGAGACCTGGGGTCTCTAAGAAAATTAAATAGTTTTAAGGATTTAAAGACAATAGTATATGATATATATAATTTAGGAATTATTCAGTTTTTTTTATATTCTCTCGCTCACAAGATCAGAAAACCAAAACCTCCAAAAACCCTCTTCAAGCTCACCTCGTCAAATCCGATTTCAACTGCTAGATTTCAGTTTAAAATCGCGATTTCGAATCCTACATTGCGTCGGAGTGTCTTTTGTGGTCTGATAGAGGTAAGATTTTCTCTTCTTTTTTTTAAAAAAAAATTTGTGGTCTGATAGAGGTAGGAGAGACTAGATTATGTGATGAATGAGTTTCTGAAATACTTCAAGCAAGGTGCCTTAGAAGCCAAGGGATGGCCTTTATTTTTTCCAGCCTATATAGTCTCGAAAGCGGGTGTTGCTGCATACACAAGAATGGTGGCAAAGAATCAGCCAAGAATGAAGGTTAAATGTTTGTGTCCCGGTTTTGTGAAAACCGATATAAACTTCAACACGGGTGTGCTAACTGTGGCTGAAGGCGCGCATAGTCTCGTGAGCAGGGGCGGAATCAGAAAAAAATTTTAGTGGAGGCTGAAAAATTTTCGGCGTCCGGCGTGCAGAGGCGGTGGGACGAGGCAGCTTCCGGCGTGCAAATGAAAATTTTTCATCGATTCAAATTCAATTTAATAAAATATCCCTAATTGATAATTAACAAATGAAAACAAAAAATTTATAAAGTCATATTCATCTAAATTCAATTTAACAAATATCCCTAATTGATAATTCTCTAAACCGATTATGACAAAATTTCAATCTCTTTGTTCATTAGATTCATTCGATCTCTTTAAAGATGGAGATCCGCCACTTCGAATTAGAAATTTATCCATAACCTATTAAATATCAAATAGGGAAAATATGTAAATTGATTTATTTTTAAAAAATCTAAAAGAGTTACGAAACAATAACAAATTGAGATAACAAAAAATTTATAAAATCATATTCATCTAAATTCAATTTAACAAATATCCCTAATTGATAATTTCATAAACCGATTATGACAAATTGACAATTTCATTTTCACGTACAATTATACAAAATAAAACAAACAATTATAATTTCAATTAAATTCCAACTAAATTCCAACTAAATATGCAATTCAACTAAATTCAAATATGCAATTCAACTAAATTTAAACAATCATATATAATACAACCATATAAATTCAATTCAACATCCAATCTAAAAATCATGTTCACATTATATACTGTATACCGGCGGTGGTTACCGACTTACTGTGGTTTGGAGAGGCGGCGGACGGTGGTGGTGCGGGGGCGGACGGCTCGGCTGTAGGTTGCTGACGGACGGGCTGAGCAGGGGCGGGAAACTGGAGGCTTTGCTGCTGCTCAGTGTTCTCACCTCCAGCTAATATTAAGGGTTTTGGCTTGGGTTATTGGATTGGGCTTGGTTTTGGCCCAATCCAATTCCCTAACCAATTTTTTTTGAAATTACTAAATGAAACGTGAAACGACGTCGTTTTAATACTTAAGTATTAAAAACAGAAGGGTGAATGAAACGACGTCGTTTCATTTAGTAATTTGAAAAAAAATAAATTCGATTAGGGAATTGGATTGGGCCAAAACCAAGCCCAATCCAATAACCCAAGCCAAAAGCCAAAAACGGAAAAACCCTTCTTCTCCGGCGACGAGCAGGCTTCGAAGGTGTGCCGCCGCGCCGGAGACGCGCCCAACTCCGTCGGAAGACGCGCTCCCGCCTCCTGCTACCTCCGGCCGGCGATCGAGGTAGGGCTAGAGCCCTACCTCGCGTATCATTAGATCCGCCACTGCTCGTGAGGCTCGCTTTGTTGCCTGATGATGGTCCTTCTGGCTTGTTCTTCATTTGCGCCGAAGAGTCACCCTTCTGAGCTCTTCGTGATCTCTTTGTGTTCATGATTTTTGGATCATTTTTGTGTTTGTTTGAAGATGTATTTGTGTAAGAGTCTAAGTGTGTGTGAGTTCCTTACATTTTTTGTTATTTTTGTGTGTTTCAAGATTTCTTCACATGAAGAATCAAGTGCATATATAATCCTATATAATTGACAAAAGTGCAGATATAATTCTACGCTAATTGAAAGTGCAAATATAACCCTATCTATTCAAGTTATGTGCAAATATAACATTTTCAGGAAATTTGAGGCCGGAATACGGTAAAAGACTATTTAGCCCTCCTGTAAAAAAATAAAAAATTGAAAAAAAACTAAAATTGCATTTCTACCCCTAAAGCCCTCTTCTTCGTTCCTAGATCCTCTATGAATCCTATTCTTCTTCATTCCTAAGCCCCCTTCTTCGTTTTAGCAGCTCCATCTTGCCCATCTTCTTCGTTCCCAGGCCATCTTCTTCATTCGTTGATTTTTTGGCGCTTGGCTGAGCAGCACGGGAAATGGTGGTGGTAGCGAAGTGGCAAGACTGGGGGTGGGGTGGTGGTAGAGATTATAGCTAGGTGAAGGTGGCATCGATTGGGGGCGTGGATTGGTGGCGATAGAAGCGATGGTGGTGGGGTGTGGGCTGGATCTCAACAGGGCCGACGGTGTTGAGCGGATTGGTGGTGGTGATGATGGAGCCGAGGGAGACGAGGTGGTCAGCGGTGATGAGGCGCTAAAAAATGTGGTGACGAGGTGGTCGGCTATGATGTAGCTGAAGAACAGAGACAATGGCGAAGGATTTTCGAGTAACCTCTTGGGATAATCTTTGGGCTGCCTGGATTGGAATCTATGTTGGGATTAGTTGTGTTGGTTTTGCTGGCGCCAGATTCCATAAAACTTCAGTCGGTGGCACCGGAATTCCATAGAACTTTGGTCGGTGGTTTTGCCTGGATCGGGTTCGATGTTGGGATTGGTTGTGTTGGTTTTGCTGGCACCGGATTGGTTGAGTTTATGGAGGTTCTGGATTACCCTGCCAAGAAGAGCTTCAATCGGTGGTGGCCTGAACGGTGATGGTGGTGGTTTGGCGGTGGAGGTGGAGATGGAGCTAGGCGGACGGGTGGTGGTGGTGGCCTGGCGGTGGAAGGCATAATTGTCCTTTTAATTTAAGGCTTGGGCAAAAGGGTATTTTAGTCTTTTCAAGTGGGCCAATCAATGCTGGAATCATGGTCGAAGGGTTATATTTGCAATTTCATTCAATAGTCGGGATTATAATTGCACTAAAAACACAATTGAGTTTTATATCTGCACTTTCCTCAACATATAGGATTATATTTGCATATTACCCTCACGTGAATGTTGATCACGAAGCCAACATTGTGCAAGTTTATACCTTGGAAGGTTGTAAAAATAACTTTACACCTTGAGTTTTGGCTAAATCAATCTGCATGTATTTGAAGAAACTAGTTATACTTAACAATGGCCTCTCTATAGGCCTCTCTAAAGCTTTAAGTCCTCTTAAAAACAAAAACCTAACCTAAGAATTTTAACAAACAAAAAAAAATGTAGGAGCTGTGATATTGTGCAGGAATAACCATTAATGGATCCATTTCACGGCGGTTATGAATTTTTTTCTGGAACTGCAGTTTATCTTGTGTTCCAGACTCGAAACATGTGTCCCGATAATCAAATTGATGATAAACGGTTTTGAAAATTTGTTAGACAACGGTTATTCATCAACCAACATCTAACGTAGTATTATCAATGGTAGTTGGATTTCAACCGCCGTTGAAAGTGTTGTGTGACAGCTTCATATTTATTTTAGTGCACGTCCAAGGATAGTTCCGATGTCATAACATGTGTCTGTAGTGCATTGAAATAAACAATGACAGTCGCCATCAAAAGAAATCCTACAATACCCTAACAACTACTATTTTAAGAGAATTCTGAGGGTCTTTCAACGAGGGGGGGGGGAGTCATAACTTCATAACAGGTTTCTAGGTGGCTGAACCGCTGTCTATAAAAACTCTCCTGAAGTATGCGGTTGAATCGCCTTATAAAGAAACCCTAAAAAACATTACATCTTTACTATCCCTTCCTTCCAAGCAACATCCATTTTTTCCCATCATTTTTTTCTTCCATCTTTATTTCCTTTCTTTCTCCCTTCTTTTCATTTCGTTCATTTCTAAAGTCTAACACTTTCTCCTTTCCCTTTTAAATTCGAATCTGCGATGACAACTTTAGGTATTAAAAATGTTTGCTGATAAACTTCATATTGTCATTGGTATGGTTTCTTCTCTTTTTTGAATTTATTATTAGTAAACTCACCTACAAATTTTGATATATGTTATAGCACATGGTGAATTGCTGATTGTTTTTTGAATGTTTATATTATGGGTTTGATTGTAGGTGAGTTTAATATGAGTGTTAAACGTTGTTGTATTGTGTTGAAAATGAATGCCGATCTGTGTTGACAAGAAAATGGAGACGACATGGTTGATTTGGCCTATTTGGTTTTGACAGATTGCAAGTTCTATGGTTGTTGCGTGCTCTCGGGATTAAGTACAAGGACTTTAGCGCCTCTTTGTTGTCCCAGACCCCGTCTCCTTTGTATGTTGATATAGTCGCTAGGGATATGAACCACGAGTCATTTTTTCAATCTTTTGCAGGGCCTTCTCCAGTTGTTGGCGCTGCTCATGTGGCGTTTGCTACTTCAGATCGCATGGAAGAAGGGCGCATGTGGGACCACGCATCGGTGAGAGGTGGTGGAATGTGAGGCTCACGCACTGCGGTTGGCGACAGTTCTGGTGGTCGCCGTGGTGGTCGTGGTTCCTGGTCTAGTTCTGGAGGTGCAGCCGCTGGTCGAGTTCATCCCCATTGCACATGGTGTGGTCGCCTTGGTCACTTTTCCGCTACTTGTTATCGCATGATGGGCTAGGGACGGCTTCCAGATTCGACTCACTTGGCTGAATCTTTTCAGTCTTCTCTGCAGCTAGATCCCTCATCCAGCACTTCAGACTGGTACATCGATTTGGGTGCTACCAACCATATGGCCTTACTCTGCCTTTTTTTTTAGAGTGTCACTCCTTATAATGATAATTACCATGTTTATGTTGGTAATTGTGCTCCTATTTCGATTTCACATATTGGTGATTCTCGTATTTCCTCTGCTTTACGCTTATCTGATGTCTTAGTTGTGCTTGATATTACTAAGAATCTTCTATCTATCAGTAAGCTCACCAGAGATATGGATGTTATTAATACTTTTGATGACCGTAACTTTGTCATTTAGATCAAAGTGTCCAAGGCGGCCGTGGTCAGAAGCCACAGTGAGGGTGGTCTATACGTTTTGGATCAGGGGGAGGCCACACTTGTTTCTTTTCTGCAGCAAAATAAAGAATGTTCATCATTTGAGCTTTGTCATGCTCGGCTGGGACATGTGTCCAACAGTGTTATTTCTAGTTTGCAAAAGTTAGGAGTACTTTATGTTTCTTCCTTATTTCCCAAACCGAACACCCGCACCCCATGCGTTATGGTAAAGGGACATCGACTGCATTTGTTGAAAATCATAAATGTGCATTGCATGTATTGGATTTGGTTCATTGTGATTTATAGGGCCCTTCCCCCATTTTATCTAATTCTGGTTTTGCTTATTCTGCCTTGTTTGTTGATGATTATTCTCGATTCACCTGACCGTATCCGCTTCATCGCAAGTCAGATTTTGTTGATATTTATCTGTAGTTTGAGGCATTGGTTGAAGACCAATTTTCTGCTAAGATTAAGGTGTTTCAAAGTGATGGTGGTTCAGAGTTCCTCAATACTGGTCTTCGCTCCAATTTTGCCTCCAAGGGTATCCATCATCAGGTTTCTTTGCTCGTACACTCCAAAGCAAAATGGGCGGGCAGAGCGAAAACATAGACATGTTACAGATATGGTGTTGACAATGATTTTTCACTCACATTTACCTCTATCTAGTTGGGATGATGATTTTTCCACGACGATTTACACTATCAAATGCTTACCTATTCCGGTCCCACGGGGTTCTACTCCATACAGTCTACTTTTTTATCGAGCTCCCACTTACTCAAATTTTCACCCCTTTTGGTGTTGAGTTTTCCCTTATATTTGTCCGGCTACTCCACACAAGCTGTCACTTCGCAGCATTCCATGCGTCTTTATTGGTTCTAGTTCGCAGTACAAGGGATTTTAACGCCTTGATCCATCTTTAGGCCGAGCTTATATGACCAGACATTCCCATTTTGATGAGTTCTTCTTTCCATTTGCCTTCTCCTCTGCCTCAGCGGGTGGTTCACCATTTTCGACATTGAATGTCTCTGCTTTCATCGACCCTGAGTTAGATTCCATGCCAGTGCCGACTAATTTATCTTCTGATTGCTTCTCCCCCTATTGGACTTGTCCTTCGGTTTCCTCCTCTTCGGTGGTTCCTTCTTCATCTACAGTTCCAGTGTTATCTCCGGTTATTTCTCCTCTTGACTCACCAACTTCTTCATCTTCGGCTAATTCCTCGCCTTCACCACCTTCTCGGAAACATCCGATGACGACTTGATATACCATAGGGGCTATTTTGCGATGTAATTACTCAAATTTTGTTGCACACGATTTTCTTGCTGCTTTACTCTCTCAGACGGAACCTACAGACTATCGTTCAGCTCTTAGTGATCCTTCTTGGGTAGCAGTTATGGATGAGGAAATTGCTACTCTTCAGAGTAAGCTTACTTGGGAGTTAAATATGCACCATTCTGATGTCAACATTGTTGGCTCCAAGTGGGTGTATTGTCTCAAGTATCGTCCTGATGACATCATTGACCGCTATAAAGCTTGTCTGTTCGCTTAGGGATTCTATTAGATTCCAGGCTTTGATTTTGACCACACCTTCAGCCCTGTGGTCAAGGCCTTGACAGTTCGCACAGTCCTGGCTATTGTTACAATGTACTTTTGGCCTCTCCATCCGTTGGATGTTAAGAATGTCTTTCTTAATGGTGTTCTTGACGCACTGGTGTATATGACTCAGCAAGTCGCTTACAAGGATCCACTTTGCCTAGATCATGTTTGTTGCTTGCGAAAGGTCATTTATGGTCTCAAGCAAGCCCCTCAAGCTTGGTTCCAGTGGTTTAGCAGTTACTTGGCTCGACTTGGTGTTTGGTGCAGTACTGCTGACACATCCTTGTCCGTTATCTCTTGTGGGACATCCTTGCTCTATCTTCTTGTCTACGTCGATGACATTATTCTCACTGGGAATGACTCCTCTCTTCTCCAGCAGTTCATCACTTGCACTCATCAGGAGTTTGCTATCAAGGACTTGGGTGCTCTTCACTATTTTCTTGGCCTTGAAGTTATGCCCACTGCCTTTGGTCTTCTTCTGGGACAGGCAAAATATGCACTGATATTTTGACTCGTGCCGGGATGTCGAATGTTATTCATGCTTCTACTTCGTTCTTGCCAAACTCTCAGCTTCTCAGCATCACCAGTCCTCGATTTTCGAACCCAACACTCTTTTGCTCTTTGGTTGGCACTTTGCAGTACTTGACTATTACTTGCACAAATTTGGCTTTTGCGGTTAACTCCGCCAGTCAGTTTCTTCAGGACCCTAGGGATGATCATTTTACTGCAATTACTCGGATCATACGCTATGTTCGCGACACCATTCATTTTGGTCTCACCTTCCGTGCTGCTAGTTCCCCTGAGGTGCAGAGTTATTCGTACGCTGATTGGGCTCATTGCATTGAGACTCGCCGCTCTACTTATGGATATGTTGTTTTCCTTGGCGGCAATCTCATTTTGTAGAGCGCCAAGAAGAAGGCCGTTGTTTCTCGATCGAGGACAGAGTCTGAGTATGGGGCATTGGCGAATACTGCATCTGAGGTCGTCTGGTTATCTTATTTACTGCGTGATCTGCGGGTTTCTCTCTCTGGGGCGCCGTTGTTGTTGTGTGACAACAACAGTGCTATTTTCTTAGCTCAAAATTCGGTCGTACATAAATGGGTGAGCACATTGATATTGACTACCACTTTGTTCGCGAGCTCGATTATGCTGGCAAACTTCGTGTCGCCCACGTTCCCACTACACTCAAGGTTGCGAACATCATCACCAAGGGTCTTTCCCGTCCTTTGTTTGAGTTCTTCAGATCTAAACTTTGTGTCTCTGAGCATCCGATTCTTCGCTTGAGAGAGGGGGGTGTTAGACTAAGTCATATAGAGGATTAGTATTTGGATCTCAAACTCTTTATGTAATCATCTATATATTTCTATCCCTTAACAATAATATTTATATGGGAAACATCCTCTCTAACAGAGAGCTTCATATTAACTTTCGAAACCCGTTTGCCTCGAAAGGAGGGTTCTTGGAACTAGCGGAACTGGCTTTAGAAGTAATAAAATGTGTATGAATGAGAAAATACAAAAAATATTATATAAAAACATATAATTTTTAAGCTGAAAATATGATACTCCTCCATCTCACTCAAATTGCACACCTACTTTTTGGATATTGTTTTGACCGCATATTTGAATGAATATATGAGTTATAATATTATCGTATGTAATATTGTTGAATTCATCGTAACAAGTAGTTTCTAAATATCAAAATTTTATTTGCCGATATTATATGTTGTTAAACATATTAATGGTCAAACATGTTTATTAACATACTAATGGTTGATATGCACTTTGAACGGGGACTGAGCGAGTATATAAATTAGAAAGCACATTAAATTTATTTAAAAGTATAATACTGTTTAAGTTTAAATAGCTGGTTCATAGCTTAAAATTTGCTGTTGTCATAACTTTCAATTAAATTTCCCTCTTCATGAAATTTTTGAATTTCATTTCCATCTTCTCCTGTCTCCATTCAATTGTAAAAATTCAGTCTTTGCCAATCATGTTGCAGCCCATTTCATAGGCTTCCTTCTCTTCGAGTTCAAGCTAATCGTCTTCTTCTAATGAAATGCATTATCGAAATATACCAAACATGCGCGAGCAAGAGGCCGAGGTGGAAGCCATTATGGATGAATGGATGTAAAGATACCCCATTTTCATTGTTCTTGATCAATTTTCATTAATGTTATACTGCAGTATCTGATTTAGTACTTTTAGGTTGGCTAAATGGCAAATGCTTTCGTAGGTTTCAAATTGATAGTTTTTACTGTTTTCTCTGATGATTTGAATGGCTAGGGAGAAAACGCTTTCTGGGCATAGATTTAGGGGCTCAATGGGAGCATATGCTGCAAATCTCGAAGCTTTATACATTTAAAGGGTTGCTGGATCCTAGTCTAACAAGATGTTTCGGTTTTGGACATGGTATTCATCTTAGAAAGTAGTGTACCTCGTATCAATGTTGCCGATAAAACATTAAGACCCTGTCCAGTTGGGCTTAATTTTGCTGAAATTAACTTATTTATGCTTAACTAAACTTATTTTTGCTGAAATTAACTTATTTATGCTAAACTAAACTTATTTTTGCTTGCTGAAATAAAGTCCAACTGGACAAGGCCTATGTTAATATGAGCAAAATTTGATAACTTGCTGATAGTTCATGATTTGATGGCTGTTTCTTCAAGCTCGGGTGATGAACGTTGCTGGAATACATGTAGGCTACCTCGAGCGTAATGAAGTTAGAGCTTTGGAAGCGTAAGTTTGTTGCTTTTGATTAAATCAAGCATCCAAATGAATCAATTCATAAGTTTTGGAATTGTATAAGCAAAAGAACATGAATTGTGTGACGAAAATGAAAGGTTTTGGGTATCTGTTCAATCTTGATGGCTTTCTTTCATGTGGTAATATCATTTCAGTTTTCTACAAGTCTGAATCTTAATAAACAGATTTGATACTACAAGATCTTGATAAAGAAAATTGTGAAAGAAGATTGAAATGATAATAAGGGATTCTTGATGTAAATAGTAATATTCTCTAGATCAATGCTTAGATTCCAGATTTGGATTGGGAGAAAGGTCTGTACTTATATTAATAAAAAATAACAAGGAAAGATAAATAAATACTAGTCTATTTTGTCTTGGGTTGATCCTTTGAACTTTGAAGAACTGAGAAAACAAAAGCAAACACTGGAGATTCTGCATTCATCCATGGCAGAATCAAAGAGGTTAGTAGTTTTCACATGGCATTTTCTATAATTATTGCTGTTTTTTGTGCCCTAAATAGATGCAATGTTTCTCTTTATGCAGATTTGCAGTAGTGACTGGAGCAAACAGAGGGTTAGGGTTTGATGTTGTGAGGCTGTTAGCTTCTAACGGGATCACAGTCGTGTTAACAGCAAGGGACAGCAAGAGGGGACTAGATGCAGTTCAGAAGCTCAAAGATTCCGGCAAAGTGATCTTTCATCAGCTTGATGTTGCAGATTCATCAAGTGTTGTTTCGCTTGCTGAATTTGTCGAAGCTAGGTTTGGAAGGCTTGATATCTTGGTACTGATTCATTTACAAAATCGATCTTCTCATTTTAATATATTCTTCGTTGCATAGTTTTTTGAGGTTTTAGTATAGGAACAATTCTATGTGACCATATGGGGTATTACATTGCTATCGCGATTAGTCGCGACACACAGTATCATTAATATGTAAATGATAAAACATAGTAACATTCTTCATAGTCTCATTTCAGGTTTCTTACAATGATTGTTCCTGTTTCAGGTGAACAATGCTGCAATAATTGGAGACGAGATAGATGGTGATGCTGTTCGAGCTTCTGGAGGGGTTAGTTCTTTTACCTTGAATTTCAGAACTAGACAACTTTGTCCATAACTTATGATTCTGAAGTATTATTAACATTTTGCTTAGTTAAGGAATTTAGGCCTTACAAATAAGTTTTCTTCAGGTTTCTTGAATGATTTTTCATAAATTCTTGATGTTGATTTATGCAGAACATTAACTGGATGGAGGTGCTAACTCAAACATTTGAATCCGCGGTGAAGTGCTTTCAGACAAACTATTATGGCTCAAAAAGGATGATCGAAGCCTTTCTCCCACTTCTCCAGTTATCTCAATCACCAAGAATTGTCAATGTCTCCTCACAAAGCGGACAATTAGAGGTGACATTACATTGCAATGTCAAATTTAAATATTAGGATTAGGAGATGTCTAGCAAAAGAACATGAGTATGGTTTTGACTAGATAAAAAGAATGCACTTGAAACTGTCTATTTTTTCATACCGAGATCGCAACAGGATGATCCTAACTGGCTTATGTTTTTCAGCACGTTCGAAGTGAGTGGGCAAAAGGGATACTAAGCGACGTTAATCAGCTAACAGAAGATCGAGTGGATAATGTGCTGAATCAATATCTGAAAGACCTAGAACAAGAAACACTCGAAGCCAGAGGATGGCCTTTAGCCTTGGGGGCATACACAGTTTCGAAAGCAGCCATGAATGCATACACGAGAATCGTGGCAAAAAAGCAGCCAAACATGAAGGTGAATTGTGTCTGTCCTGGCTATGTGAAAACTGATCTAAACTTCCATTCAGGCATATTGAGTGCACAAGAAGGGGCTGAAAAGATCGTGAAAATCGCTCTGTTGTCTGATGATGCTCCTTCTGGCTCATTTTTCATGAAGGGAAAAGTGTCTCCCTTCTGATGGCGCAAAGGGTTCATCTTATCAGAAGGGTGACTCGAGTCATCCTTCTGATAAGAAGAACCCTCCTTGCAGATGTAAACATTTCCATGCACTTTGTCAGTTTTTATCACTACTATTTTAATACTACTCTACTCTTGTATGAGTATTTCATTTCAGCCATTTTCTGTTTAGGCCATAACTTATTGCTTTGACTCCCAGTCATTATATGAGAGATTACTATTTGTTTTGCACTATATTTTAGACCTCCATTTAATTCTAGTCTGAATGTAACATCTTTTTGGCTCATTTTGTAATCTATAAAAAGGTATTTGAAATCATCGTGAACAGTTTTACAAATACGACTCTTTTTTACAGATTTCACCATGTTTTAATAAATTAGAATATGGATGTCCCATGGCCTAGTTCTTTCAGTAGAATCTAGTTTAGTTCCATCAATAAAGTAGGATGTTTGTATGTAATTCGGTCGATTGTATATACCAGTTCCTTTAAAAAAATGCCACCCATTTGTTTGAAACTTGTGATCTTTGGACACATATTCAGTCTTGTTGGTCTTCATTTCGGTCATTAAACAATATTTGTGACACCTCTTCTAGATAAGTTCGAACTTTCAACAACTGAGAAAAAGTAAACGTAAACTCTGGAGACCTTGTATCCATCCATGGCAGAATCAAAGAGGTCAGTAGTTTTTCCATCATCCGTACAGTTCTTGCTGTTTTCTGTGCCCTAATCTGTTCCTTCTTTTGTGTGTAGATTTGCAGTGGTGACTGGAGCAAACAAAGGGATAGGGTTTGATGTTGTGAGGCAGTTAGCTTCTAAAGGGATCACTGTGGTGTTAACTGCAAGAGATGAGAGCAGGGGACTTGAATCTCTTCAGGAGCTCAAAGATTCCAGTGGGTTTTCCGGGGAAGTGATCTTTCATCAGCTTGATGTTGCAGATTCTGCTAGTGTTGCTGCACTTGCTAAATTCGTCAAGGCTCAGTTTGGAAGGCTTGATATCTTGGTACTGATTCAAATACAATATCTTCTCGTTCAATACACATGTTCAGTTTCATACTTGCTGATTTAGGGTATGTTTGGTGGAGTTGTGGTAATAAGCAAAGCCGACTTATTTTGAAAGCAGGGGAGATCAACTTTTGTTTTTTTCTCCAAATATAACTTCTGTTTTTCAAAATAAGCTGTTTTTAGCACCTTAACCTACAGTTAAAATCACTATCTTGTTCAGTCGAGGCTAATTGTGTAGTTTATATGTAGATTCTTGGTTTCTTAGGTCTTTCCCTTTCTTAGTTCGATAACCGCTATCATGTTTAGTTGAGACACATTGTATAGCTTATGTGTAGGTTCTTGGTTTTTAGGTCTTTCCCTTTCCTAGTTCGATAATCACTATCTTGTTCAATCGAGACACACTGTGTAGCTTAATGTAGATTCTTGGTTTTTCAGGTCTTTCTCTTTCTTAGTTTGATAATTGCTATCGTGTTCAGTCGAGACACTCCGTGTAGCTTATTGTAGATTCTTGGTCTTTTAGGTCTTCCCTTTCCTAGTTCGATAATCGCTATCGTGTTCAGTCGAGACACATTGTGTAGCTTATATGTAGACTTGGTTTTTTAGGTCTTTCCCTTTCCTAGTTTGATAATTGCTATCGTGTTCAGTTGAGACGTATTGTATAGCTTAAATGTAGGTTCTTGGTTTTTTAGGTCTTTCCCTTTCCTAGTTCGATAATCGCTATCGTGTTCAGTCGTGACACATTGTGTAGTTATTTATATGTTCTTGGTTTTCTACTTTCTAGTTCCCTTTCATAGTTCGATTTGTTCAAGAGGATGAGATAGTATGTAGAAGTTGAGAATAACTTGATGAATGCCTAATGAATGGCCCCGTTTCAGGTGAACAATGCCGGAATATTTGGAGCCGATATAGATAGGGATGCTGTTCGAGCTTCTGGAGGGGTAAGTCTCTTACATCGAACTTCTGCTGAACCATTGCGCGACTTGACTGGCGAAACATGTGAGAGACAAATCAAAAACAAACTCAGCTAATTGTGTTTGTAGCTGTTCTTTCATTTGAATAGATTCTGTAAAGTTTTTCGTAAATCCTTCTTGTTGATCGACGCAGAACATTAACTGGGGGGAGATGCTGACCCAAACTTATGAATCCGCGGTGACGTGCTTCCAAACAAACTACTATTGCATGACAAGGATGGTCGAAGCCTTTCTCCCACTCCTCGAGTTATCTCACTCACCAAGAGTCGTCAATGTTTCCTCACAAAGCGGGCAACTAGGGGTGATATTACACTGCTAACATGATAGGATTTCATACAGAATTCCATCCATCAGGATTACCATTCAAACAGCTGAATCCATTCGTGTTTTTCTGTTTTTTTCTCTGGTTTTCAGAATTTGCATAGGCAGTGGGCAAGAGGGATACTGAGTGATGTCCCTCGACTCACAGAAGAGAGAGTGGATGGAGTTGTGAATGAATATCTGAAAGATCTGAAAGAAGGAGCGGTTGAAGCCAAAGGGTGGCCTATAACCTTCGGGGCATACGCAGTTTCGAAAGCAGCCATGAATGCATACACACGGCTTATCGCGAAGAAGCACCCGAACATGAAGGTGAATTGTGTCTGTCCTGGTTATGTGAAAACTGATCTGAACTTGCATTCAGGCATACTGACTGTGGAAGAAGGTGCTGAAAAGATTGTGAGGGTTGCTCTGCTGCCGGACGACAGTCGGTCGGGATCATTTTTCATCGAGGGAGAAGTGTGCTCCTTCTGATGAAAAGTTCCCTACTTTTTACCCTTGGTTTTGCATCTGAAATGTAGTACTCCTATGTTGTTTCCACGGTAATAATAAAATGTACTCCTCTGTCCCATCTGAATCTGTACACTTTCCTTTTATGTCTGTCCCAGACAAATTTGCACACTTTCTATTTTAAGAAAGATTTAACATGTCAGAAGACACATTTATCCTTTCAAAATTAAAATTTTACACCAATCCTTGGGTCTATCTCCTATTTACAGAGCATCTGCTGAAAGCTGGAGAAATAGGAGTTGAGTGTTTGTGGGATGGTCCATTTGGGTTAGCATGTGTTGTTTTTCAATTTGAATCACTTCGTTGGTCCATGTTCGTATTACCAAACTCCATTAACAACACCACCAAACTCCACTTGTCAATTTGCTATTCTTCATAATCCTTTTTTTTTGCATTTTCAAACTCGATTTACAGCACCACCATACTCAATTTATAGCAACAACAAACCTATTACAAACTCACTCCATTTATAGACAGAGCACCTGATCCCAAATCCCCAGAACCTTTGCTCACAACAACCATTCAAACCCCAACAACTATTCATAACATTCACTCCATCTTCTTCTTCTTCATCAACACACCAATACCCAGTCCCAAAAACCTCTGCTTACAAATTCACCAACGAAAAACACCCATTCAACAACTCACAATCGGAGGGCTTGCAAAATTGTTGATTTAGGGCTTTAAACCGATTTGGAGCTTCTCTCCGATAAGAGGCAGTTGCGAGGAGAAAGGGGCTTCTCGCCGTTGCCTGCATTTAGTAATGTTATAGGGAAAATTGAGAACTTTTGTCGAGGAGGGAGGGGTTTCTCATTGTTCGCCGTCATGGGCCTGGCGTCGAAGAGACGGAAAGAGGCGGAGAGGAGGAGAGATGGAGAGAGGCAGAGAAAGGTGAAGACATACGGTGGGGTGGAGAGAGGCAGAGATGAAGAAGAAGAACTTGAACGAAGAAGACAAAGAAGACAATGGGGGCATATGAGACATTTCACACTTCTCAAATTAAAAGGAAAACTTTCTCCCTCTGCAGGTTTCCCTGGGATAGAGGGAGTAATAAAAGATGTGAAATGGTGTGAGATTACTATCATACAAGGTAGTATATATAATTTGAAGGAAAGTCTCAGGAAAGGCGGCATTTCCATAAGTTTATGGACAGTGCTCAGGGGCATTTGCCTTAAATGTTGTAATTTTTTATAAAATTTAAATATTGCATTTTATAAGTAAAAACAAGTAATAATATATATTTGAAGGTAAAAATATAAAAATATATGATATAAAAAAATATTTTCAAAATTTTTAAATTTTGTATGTAATTTAAGATATGCAGTGTATAAGGTAAGAAATAAGTGACCTGTCCATAAGCTTATGGACAGGCCGTCTGTCAAGAGAACCACTCATAATTTGATATCCCCACTAAGCCAAATCTACGAAAAAGAGGTACAATTTGTTCTAGCTAAAATTGAAGTGCAATTATTAGTACATTGTTCAAGAAATTTGTTTGACTGTTAATATGTTTATCTACATATAATAATGACATACAAAAAGTTAATATTTAGAAACTACTTGTTACGATGAATTGAACAATATTATATACAATGATATGATTGTACATATATTTATTCAAATATGCTGTTAAAATTTAATGGGGAATAGTATTCAAAAAATAAGAGGGCAATTTTAGTTGGGACAGAGGGAGCATGTTTATTTTCATTAAATGTCAAATATGGATCAGGCGTTGATTTTGACCACACCTTCAGCCCTGTGGTCAAGGCCTCGACAGTTCGCACAGTCCTGGCTATTGTTACAATGTGCTTTTGGCCTATCCATCCGTTGGATGTTAAGAATGTCTTTCTTAATGGTGTTCTTGACGCACTGGTGTATATGACTCAGCATGTTGCTTACGAGGATCCACTTTGCCTAGATCATGTTTGTTGCTTGCGAAAGGTCATTTATGGTCTCAAGCAATCCCCTCGAGCTTGGTTACAGTGGTTTAGCATTTACTTGGCTCGACTTGGTGTTTGGTGCAGTACTGCTGACACATCCTTGTCTGTTCTCTCTTGTGGGACATCCTTGCTCTATCTCCTTGTCTACATCGATGACATTATTCTCACCGGGAATGACTCCTCTCTTCTCCAGTATTTCATCACTTGCACTCATCAGGAGTTTTCTATCAAGGACTTGGGTGCTCTTCACTATTTCCTTGGCCTTGAAGTTATGCCCACTGCCTTTGGTCTTCTACTGGGTCAGGCAAAATATGCACTGATATTTTGACTCGTGCCGGGATGTCAAATGCTATTCATGTTTCCACTTCGTTCTTGCCAAACTCTCAGCTTCTCAGCATCACCAGTCCTCGGTTTTCAAACCCAACACTCTATTGCTCTTTGGTTGGCACTTTGCAGTACTTGACTATTACTTGCACAAATTTGGCTTTTGCGGTTAACTCTGCCAGTCAGTTTCTTCAGGATCCTAGGGATGATCATTTTACTACAATTACTCGGATCATACGCTATGTTCGCGACACCATTCATTTTGGTCTCACCTTCCATGCTGCTAGTTCCCCTGAGGTGTAGAGTTATTCGTACGCTGATTGGGCTCATTGCATTGAGACTTGTCGCTCTACTTGTGGATATGTTGTTTTCCTTGGCGGCAATCTCGTTTCGTAGAGCGCCAAGAAGAAGCCCGTTGTTTCTCGATCGAGGACAGAGCCTGAGTATGGGGCATTAGCGAATACTGCATCTGAGGTCGTCTGGTTATCTCATTTACTGCGTGATTAGGGGCACCGTTGTTGTTGTGTGACAACAACAGTGCTATTTTCTTGGCTCAAAATTCGGTAGCGCACAAAGGGGCAAGCACATTGATATTGACTACCACTTTGTTCGCGAGCTCGATTCTGCTGGCAAGCTTCGTGTCGTCCACGTTCCCACTACACTCAAGGTTGCGAACATCATCGCCAAGGGTCTTTCCCGTCATTTATTTGAGTTCTTCAGATCTAAACTTTGCGTCTCTGAGCATCCGATGCTTCGCTTGAGAGAGAGGGGGGTGTTAGAATAAGTCATATAGAGGATTAGTATTTGAGTTTACGTTGATCTCAAACTCTTTATGCAATCATCTATATATTTCTATCCCTTAATAATAATATTTATTATGGGAAACATCCTCTCTAACAGAGAGCTTCATATTAACTTTCGAAACCAGTTTGCCTCGAAAGTTATTAACCGACGTCGGAGTGCAGTCCCAAGTTTGGAACTAGCGGAACTGGCTTTAGAAGTAATAAAATGTGTGTGAATGAGAAAATACAAAAAATATTATATAAAAACATATAATTTTTAAGCTGAAAATATGATACCCCTCTATCTCACTCAAATTGCACACTTACTTTTTGGATATTATTTTCTATCAAAGGTTGACCGCATATTTGAATGAATGTATGAGTTATAATATTATCGTATGTAATATTGTTAAATTCATCGTAACAAGTAGTTTCTAAATATCAAATTTTATTTGCCGATATTATATGCAGTTAAACATATTAATGGTCAAACATGTTTATTAGCGTACTAATGATTGGTATGCAATTTGAACGGGGACTGAGCCAGTATATAAATTAGAAAGCACATTAAATTTATTTAAAAGTATAATACTGTTTAAGTTTAAATAGCTGGTTCATAGCTTAAAATTTGCTGTTGTCAACTTTCAATTAAATTTCCCTCTTCATGAAATTTTGAATGCATCTACTATATACTGTAGTATCTGATTTAGTACTTTTAGGTTGGCTAAATGGCAAATGCTTTCGTAGGTTTCAAATAGAGAGTTTTTACTGTTTTCTCTGATGATTTGAATGGCTAGGGAGAAAACGCTTTCTGGGCATAGATTTAGGGGCTCAATGGGAGCATGATGTATATTTATGCTGCAAATCTCGAAGCTTTATACATTTAAAGGGTTGCTGGATCCTAGTCTAACAAGATGTTTCGGTTTTGGACATGGTATTCATCTTAGAAAGTATTGAAGACTTAAAACACTAGTCCTGGTTCATTGTACCTAGTTTATAGAAATAGTTTACTTTCCCTAATCAGTGGGATTGCTTCCCTAATCAGTGGGATTGCTTCCCTAATCAGTGGGATTGCTTCCCTAATCAGTGGGATTGCTTACGTGTAAATCCTATCATTAGAACTGGCACTTGTAATATAAATAGATACGTACAGAGATGAATAAAAGCATCCATTCACATCATATCTTTTACATGGTATCAGTATAGCCTCGTTTTTCACATCTCCATAAACCCTCATTATGGCTGACAACAATCAATCCAGCCAAAATGCTTCCGCCTCCTCCATCCTCTTCACCGCCTCCGGCGGCGCCTCGGCAAACTTACAGTTTTCGGCCCTGGCAGTTCGCTTGGACCGCACCAACTACTTCCTTTGGCGCGGCACGGTTCGTTCGGCTCTGGAAGCCTACGAACTGGAGGATTTTCTCGTCCTCGGCAATGCTCCATCTCCGTTCATCACGCCGAAGGAATCCACCTCTACACCGGCTGCAAACCCAGACTTTACGTCATGGAAAAGAAAGGATCGGCTTGTTCTCTTATGGCTCCGATCAACTCTCACAGCCCCTATTCTCGGTCACGTCGCTAGGGCAACATCAACCTCTGAATGTTGGATCATTCTCGAACAAATGTTTCACTCCCAAACTCAGGCTCGTCAAATGCATCTCAAACAGCAACTTCAAATGCTTCAAAAAGGTTCTCTGCCCATTCTTGACTATGTTGAGAAAAAGCGCGCCATCTCGGACTCATTGGTTGAATGCCTCACGGTGGTCTCCGACAATGACTTTGTGTCATTCATCATCTATGGGCTAGGCCCTGAATATGACGCGTTTCGAACCAGCCATGCGCACCGCTCCGATCACGTCGAATGAACTGCTTGGCTTGCTGTTACAGGAGGAGCAGCGCCTTCTGGAGTCCTCTTCTGATGCGACTATGCCGACGGCATTCTACTCCAACCGCCGCGCACCAGGCCGAACCCCTGCCGCTGCCTCTCGGCCCACTTCGGGGATGGATGACTCCAACGCTGACCGCGGCTCCAGTTCCATCCCTCTCAAATGAGACATCTGTGAGAAGCCCAATCACAGCGTGCGGAACTGTCACAATAGGCTCAACATCGCAGCCTATCCTTCTACCAGCCTCGTGCAGCCGAACGCCAGCGTCAGTTCCAGTCCTTGGCAAAGACAGCCTACACGGCTTACAACTCCAGCGGCGGGGCGTCTCCGTCAGCACTCCAGGACCCGTGGGTGGTCGACTCAGGTGCTTTACACCATGTCACTACAGATCTAGGCAATCTGAACCTGCATTCGGACTACACTGGAGCTGACAATCTGTTCGTCGGAAATGGTGAGTCCCTCCCTATTACTCATTTAGGTCACTCTACTTTAAATGCACAACATGCTTCTAATTCCTTGTCCTTAAATGAAATCCTAGTTGTCCCAAAAATATCCAAAAATTTGCTAAGTGTCTCTAAACTTTACAAAGACAATAATGTGTTTCTTGAATTTCATCATGACCGTTGCTATGTTAAGAGTTGGCATAGAAAGACATTGCTAAAAGGAATAGTTGATGATGGTCTGTATCGAATCCCAGCCAGTTTGTCCTCTTCCAGCCCTCCTCGCATTTTCGTTGGAGAACGAGCCTCGGTGGCATGTTGGCATCATCGCTTCGCTCACCCACATGAAAACGTTTTACGTAGCCAGTTATCACGTTTCAACTTACCTGTTTCTTCAAACAATAAACTTGTTTCTGTTTGTGAGGCTCGTCAGTTAGGCAAAAGTCACAAGCTATTTCTTCCCTCTAGTCATGTTCCCTCAAAACTTCCTTTTGATTTGATTTATTCTGATGTGTGGGGCCCTGCCTCGGTACCTTCTCTCAATGGCAATAGATACTTTGTTCTTTTCATTGATGACTGCACAAAATTTGTTTGGGTTTACTTTCTCACTGCTAAATTTCAAGTCTTTCAGGCCTTTTCTCCATTCAAATCCATGGTTGAAACACAATTTTCTACAAAAATTAAAGCTTTTCAATCTGATTGGGGAGGGGAATATCGAAATGTCTCTACCTTTCTCCAAAATCATGGCATTTTGCATAGAGTTTCTTGTCCCCACACCCCTGAACAAAATGGTACTGCTGAAAGACGTAATTGCATTGTCGTTGAAAAAGGCCTTGCTCTACTCTCCCACTCTCATCTCGCAATCTCATTCTGGGAACATGCTTTCCAAACTGCCATCTTCCTTCACAATCGTACCATAACTCCTACCCTCACCAATGAATCTCCCTACACTCGGCTTTATCATCGCCAACCAGACTATCTATTTCTCAAATCCTTCGGTTGTCTCTGCTATCCTTACATTCGTCCATATAACAGCAACAAGTTGGAGTTTCGCTCTGTTGCTTGCATCTTCGTAGGATACAACACCAAACACAAAGGATACCTTTGCTTTCATGTCCCCACCTCTCGCACCTATATATCCCGTCATGTTTTGTTCGATGAGTCTTCCTTTCCCTTTCCTGACCACAACTCCAAGTCCTCCCCATCACCCTTCTTCGATATATCCCTTCAAAGTCTGCACCTTGCCTCAGACAATTCTTCCTCACCTATCCCTCCACCTATCAACAATCACAGTCCCCCCTCCATCTCCACGTAGTCCTTCTCCTAACCTCAGTCCCGGACCATCACTCAGTCCGTCTCCTCCACCCAGTCCCACTCAGCCAATTTCACCGTCTCCCACCCCTTCTCATCCTTCTACTCAGCCTTCTACTATCAGCTCTCATATAGCTTCCTCATATTTCCGCCCGGCTACCAACTCTACTCATGGTATGACAACTCGTGCGGAAACTGACTCTCTCAAGCCAAAGCTCTACACTGCTACAAAACACCCATTACCTTCTGACGGTTTCGATCTTGAACCGAAATCCTTTCTTCAGGACAAAAAGAATCCTAATTGGCAGCTTGCTATGCAGTTAGAGTATGATGCCTTAATGACTAATAGGACTTTGGACTTGGTGCCCAGGTCATGTGCCTCTAATCTTGTTGGTTGTAAGTGGATTTTTGGGATCAAGAAGAAACCCGATGGTTTAGTTGAGCGCTACAAAGCTCACCTTGTTGCAAAAGGCTTTAATCAGGCAGAGGGGGTTGACTACTTTGACACATTCAGCCCTGTCATCAAACCCACTACCATTCGGGTGGTCCTCGGTTTGGCTGTTACTCAAAATTGGCCTCTTCGCCAGGTTGACATCAACAATGCCTTCCTCAATGGTGATCTGTCTGAAACTGTATTCATGGAGCAACCACCTGGTTTTGTCTCACCGCAGCAGTCCTCTCATATTTGCCGTCTTCGGAAAGCTCTTTATGGTCTCAAATAAGCACCGCAAGCATGGTTTCAGAAGCTCAACCAGGCCCTTCTATGGCACGACTTCAAACCATGTGTTTCAGACACGTCTCTCTTCATCAAACATCATGGGTCCGATGTCGTCTATGTTCTAGTTTATGTGGATGATCTCATCATCACTAGCTCGAGCTCCAAGTTCATTGATGAGTTTGTTGGCTATCTCCACTCGGTTTTCTCTTTGAAGGACTTGGGTGCTCTGAATTTTTTCCTTGGGATTGAAGTTCTTCGCAACTCTTCAGGTATACTTTTATCTCAACGGAAATACATTCTTGATCTTCTTGACAAGAGCAAAATGGTTGGTGCAAAACCAATTGCCTCTCCGGCCATTCCGGGCTTGCGCCTCGTCATTGGTGGTGATCCTTTCCCAGATATCCATCTCTATCGCAGCATTGTAGGAGCTCTATAGTATGTCACCATTACCCGGCCTGAGCTTGCGTATTCAGTCAACCGGGTTTGTCAGTTCATGCATCAACCTTCAGAGATTCACTGGGCCGCAGTGAAACGCATACTACGGTATCTCAAAGGCACTATTGATAATGGCTTACTCATTCGGCCATCTCGGGATGATCGCCTTGTATGTTTTACGGATGCTGGTTGGGCCTCAGATCCTGATGATTGCCGCTCTCAACATGGCTTTGCTATTTACCTTGGTGGTAATCTTATCCACTGGTCCTCTCGTAAACAACAGGTTGTATCCCGCTCCAGCACTGAAGCTGAGTATTGGGCGATCGCATTTGCCTCAACGGAGCTCATCTGGCTTCAACAGCTTCTAGCCAAAATGGATGCGCCTGTCTCTCAGGCTCCTATCCACCTCTATGACAATCTCAGTGCTACGTATCTTACTGCCAATCCAGTCTTTCATCAGAGGTCTAAACACATCAAGATTGATTTTCACTTTGTTCGAGAACAAGTCAAAGCTGGGGAACTTGTTGTTCGACTTGTGAGCTCTGTTGATCAGACTGCTGACATCTTCACCAAGGCTTTGGGTTCTTCTCGCTTTGATAACCTGAAGTCCAAACTTCTCGTTCGTACCCGACCGTGAGCTTGCAGGAGGGTATTGAAGACTTAAAACACTAGTCCTAGTTCATTGTACCTAGTTTATAGAAATAGTTCACTTCCCCTAATCAGTGGAATTTCCCTAATCAGTGGGATTGTTTACGTGTAAATCCTATCATTAGAACTAGCACTTGTAATATAAATAGATACGTATGAATAAAAGCATCCATTCACATCACATGTTTTACGGAAAGTAGTGTACCGGTATCAATGTTGCAAACTTTAAGACCCTGTCCAGTTGGGCTTAATTTTGCTGAAATTAACCTATTTATGCTAAACTAAACTTATTTCTGCTCGCTGAAATTAAGTCCAACTGGACAAGGCCTATGTTAATATGAGCAAAGTTTGATAACTTGCTGATAGTTCATGATTTGATGGCCGTTTCTTTAAGCTCGGGTAGTTTTGTTTTAGATGAACAATGCTGGAATACATGTAGGCTACCTCGAGGACAATGAAGTTAGAGCTTTGGAAGGGTAAGTTTGTTGTTTTTGATTAAATCAAGCATCCAAATGAATCAATTCCTAAGTTTTGGAATTGTATAAGCAAAAGAACATGAATTGTACGACGAAAATGAAAGGTTTTGGGTATCTGTTCAATCATGATGGCTTTCTTTCATGTGGTAGTATCATTTCAGTTTTCTACAAGTCTGAATCTTAATAAACAGATTTGATACTACAAGATCTTGATAAAGAAAATTGTGAAAGAAGATTGAAATGATAATAAGGGATTCTTGATGTAAATAGTAATATTCTCTAGATCAATGCTTAGATTCCAGATTTGGATTGGGAGAAAGGTCTGTACTTATATTAATAAAAAATAACAAGGAAAGATAAATAAATACTAGTCTATTTTGTCTTGGGTTGATCCTTTGAACTTTGAAGAACTGAGAAAACAAAAGCAAACACTGGAGATTCTGCATTCATCCATGGCAGAATCAAAGAGGTTAGTAGTTTTCACATGGCATTTTCTATAATTATTGCTGTTTTTTGTGCCCTAAATAGATGCAATGTTTCTCTTTATGCAGGTTTGCAGTAGTGACTGGAGCAAACAAAGGGTTAGGGTTTGATGTTGTGAGGCTGTTAGCTTCTAACGGGATCACGGTCGTGTTAACAGCAAGGGACAACAAGAGGGGACTAGATGCAGTTCAGAAGCTCAAAGATTCCGGCAAAGTGATCTTTCATCAGCTTGATGTTGCAGATTCATCAAGTGTTGTTTCGCTTGCTGAATTTGTCGAAGCTAGGTTTGGAAGGCTTGATATCTTGGTATTGATTCATTTACAAAATCGATCTTCTCATTTTAATATATTCTTCAATTGCATAGTTTTTTGAGGTCTTAGTATAGGAACAATTCTATGTGACCATATGGGGTATTACATTGCTATCGCGATTAGTCGCGACACACAGTATCATTAATATGTAAATGATAAAACATAGTAACATTCTTCATAGTCTCATTTCAGGTTTCTTACAATGATTGTTCCTGTTTCAGGTGAACAATGCTGCAATAATTGGAGGCGAGATAGATGGTGATGCTGTTCGAGCTTCTGGAGGGGTTAGTTCTTTTACCTTGAATTTCAGAACTAGACAACTTTGTCCATAACTTATGATTCTGAAGTATTATTAACATTTTGCTTAGTTAAGGAATTTAGGCCTTACAAATAAATTTTCTTCAGGTTTCTTGAATGATTTTTCATAAATTCTTGATGTTGATTTATGCAGAACATTAACTGGATGGAGGTGCTAACTCAAACATTTGAATCCGCGGTGAAGTGCTTTCAGACAAACTATTATGGCTCAAAAAGGATGATCGAAGCCTTTCTCCCACTTCTCCAGTTATCTCAATCACCAAGAATTGTCAATGTCTCCTCACAAAGCGGACAATTAGAGGTGACATTACATTGCAATGTCAAATTTAAATATTAGGATTAGGAGATGTCTAGCAAAAGAACATGAGTATGGTTTTGACTAGATAAAAAGAATGCACTTGAAACTGTTTATTTTTTCATACCGAGATCGCAACAGGATGATCCTAACTGGCTTATGTTTTTCAGCACGTTCGAAGTGAGTGGGCAAAAGGGATACTGAGCGACGTTAATCAGCTAACAGAAGATCGAGTGGATAATGTGCTGAATCAATATCTGAAAGACCTAGAACAAGAAACACTCGAAGCCAGAGGATGGCCTTTAGCCTTGGGGGCATACACAGTTTCGAAAGCAGCCATGAATGCATACACGAGAATCGTGGCAAAAAAGCAGCCAAACATGAAGGTGAATTGTGTCTGTCCTGGCTATGTGAAAACTGATCTAAACTTCCATTCAGGCATATTGAGTGCACAAGAAGGGGCTGAAAAGATCGTGAAAATCGCTCTGTTGTCTGATGATGCTCCTTCTGGCTCATTTTTCATGAAGGGAAAAGTGTCTCCCTTCTGATGGCGCAAAGGGTTCATCTTATCAGAAGGGTGACTCGAGTCATCCTTCTGATAAGAAGAACCCTCCTTGCAGATGTAAACATTTCCATGCACTTTGTCAGTTTTTATCACTACTATTTTAATACTACTCTACTCTTGTATGAGTATTACATTTCAGCCATTTTCTGTTTAGGCCATAACTTATTGCTTTGACTCCCAGTCATTATATGAAAGATTACTATTTATTTTGCACTATATTTTAGACCTCCATTTAATTCTAGTCTGAATGTAACATCTTTTTGGCTCATTTTTTAATCTATAAAAAGGTATTTGAAATCATCGTGAACAGTTTTACAAATACGACTCTTTTTTACAGATTTCACCAAGTTTTAATAACTTCGGTCGATTGTATATACCAGTTCCTTTAAAAAAATGCCATTTGTTTGAAACTTGTGATCTTTGGACACGTATTCAGTCTTGTTGGTCTTCATTTCAGTCATTAAACAATATTTGTGACACCTCTTCTAGATAAGTTCGAACTTTCAAATATGAGAAAAAGTAAACGTAAACTCTGAAGACCTTGTATCCATCCATGGCAGAATCAAAGAGGTCAGTAGTTTTTCCATCATCCGTACAGTTCTTGCTGTTTTTTGTGCCCTGATCTGTTCCTTCTTTTGTGTGTAGATTTGCAGTGGTGACTGGAGCAAACAAAGGGATAGGGTTTGATGTTGTGAGGCAGTTAGCTTCTAAAGGGATCACTGTGGTGTTAACTGCAAGAGATGAGAGCAGGGGACTTGAATCTCTTCAGGAGCTCAAAGATTCCAGTGGGTTTTCCGGGGAAGTGATCTTTCATCAGCTTGATGTTGCAGATTCAGCTAGTGTTGCTGCACTTGCTGAATTCGTCAAGGCTCAGTTTGGAAGGCTTGATATCTTGGTACTGATTCAAATACAATATCTTCTGGTTCAATACACATGTTCAGTTTCATACTTGCTGATTTAGGGTATGTTTGGTGGAGTTGTGGTAATAAGCAAAGCCGACTTATTTTGAAAGCAGGGGAGATCAACTTTTGTTTTTTTCTCCAAATATAACTTCTGTTTTTCAAAATAAGCTGTTTTTAGCACCTTAACAAACTGTTAAAATCACTATCTTGTTCAGTCGAGGCTAATTGTGTAGTTTATATGTAGATTCTTGGTTTCTTAGGTCTTTCCCTTTCTTAGTTCGATAACTGCTATCATGTTTAGTTGAGACACATTGTATAGCTTATGTGTAGGTTCTTGGTTTTTAGGTCTTTCCCTTTCCTAGTTCGATAATCACTATCTTGTTCAATCGAGACACACTGTGTAGCTTAATGTAGATTCTTGGTTTTTCAGGTCTTTCTCTTTCTTAGTTTGATAATTGCTATCGTGTTCAGTCGAGACACTCCGTGTAGCTTATTGTAGATTCTTGGTCTTTTAGGTCTTCCCTTTCCTAGTTCGATAATCGCTATCGTGTTCAGTCGAGACACATTGTGTAGCTTATATGTAGACTTGGTTTTTTAGGTCTTTCCCTTTCCTAGTTTGATAATTGCTATCGTGTTCAGTTGAGACATATTGTATAGCTTAAATGTAGGTTCTTGGTTTTTTAGGTCTTTCTCTTTCCTAGTTTGATATCGCTATCGTGTTCAGTCGTGACACATTGTGTAGTTATATATAGATTCTTGGTTTTCTACTTTCTAGTTCCCTTTCATAGTTCGATTTGTTCAAGAGGATGAGATAGTATGTAGAAGTTGAGAATAACTTGATGAATGCCTAATGAATGGCCCCGTTTCAGGTGAACAATGCCGGAATATTTGGAGCCGATATAGATAGGGATGCTGTTCGAGCTTCTGGAGGGGTAAGTCTCTTACATCGAACTTCTGCTGAACTATTGCGCGACTTGACTGGCGAAACATGTGAGAGACAAATGAAAGACAAACTCAGCTAATTGTGTTTGTAGCTGTTCTTTCATTTGAATAGATTCTGTAAAGTTTTTTGTAAATCCTTCTTGTTGATCGACGCAGAACATTAACTGGGGGGAGATGCTGACCCAAACTTATGAATCCGCGGTGACGTGCTTCCAAACAAACTACTATGGCATGACAAGGATGGTCGAAGCCTTTCTCCCACTCCTCGAGTTATCTCACTCACCAAGAGTCGTCAATGTTTCCTCACAAAGCGGGCAACTAGGGGTGATATTACGCTGCTAACATGATAGGATTTCATACAGAATTCCATCCATCAGGATTACCATTCAAACAGCTGAATCCATTCGTGTTTTTCTGTTTTTTTCTCTGGTTTTCAGAATTTGCATAGGCAGTGGGCAAGAGGGATACTGAGTGATGTCCCTCGACTCACAGAAGAGAGAGTGGATGGAGTTGTGAATGAATATCTGAAAGATCTGAAAGAAGGAGCGGTTGAAGCCAAAGGGTGGCCTATAACCTTCGGGGCATACGCTGTTTCGAAAGCAGCCATGAATGCATACACACGGCTTATCGCGAAGAAGCACCCGAACATGAAGGTGAATTGTGTCTGTCCTGGTTATGTGAAAACTGATCTGAACTTACATTCAGGCATACTGACTGTGGAAGAAGGTGCTGAAAAGATTGTGAGGGTTGCTCTGCTGCCGGACGACAGTCTGTCGGGATCATTTTTCATCGAGGGAGAAGTGTGCTCCTTCTGATGAAAAGTTCCCTACTTTTTACCCTTGGTTTTGCATCTGAAATGTAGTACTCCTATGTTGTTTCCACAGTAATAATAAAATGTACTCCCTCTGTCCCATCCGAATCTGCACACTTTTCTTTTATGTCTGTCCCAGGTAAATCTGCACACTTTCTGTTTTAAGAAAGATTTAACATGTCAGAAGACACATTTACGCTTTCAAAACTAAAATTTTACACCAATCCTTGGGTCTATCTCAAACTTACCATCCTGTTCTTCAATTTGAACCACCCATTTTGCATCTCCTATTTACAGAGCATCTGGTGAAAGCTAGAGAAATAGGAGTTGAGTGTTTGTGGGATGGTCCATTTGGGTTAGCATGTGCTGTTTTTCAATTTGAATCACTTCGTTGGTCCATGTTCGTATTACTAAACTCCATTAACAACACCACCAAACTCCACTTGTCAATTTGCTATTCTTCATAATCCTTTTTTTTGCATTTTCAAACTCGATTTACAGCACCACCATACTCAATTTACAGCAACAACAAACCTATTTACAAACTCACTCCATTTAAAGACTCATTACAGAGCACCTGATCCTAAATCCGCAAAACCTTTGCTCACAACAGCCATTCAAACCCCAACAACTATTCATAACATTCACTCCATCTTCTTCTTCTTCTTCAACACACCAATACCCAGTCCCAAAAACCTCTGCTCACAAATTCACCAACAAAAAACACCCATTCAACAACTAACAATCGGAGGGCTTGCAAAATTGTTGATTTAGGGCTTTAAACCGATTTGGAGCTTCTCTCCGATTAGAGGCAGTTGCGAGGAGAAAGGGGCTTCTCGCCGTTGTCTGCATTTAGTAAGGTTATAGGGAAAATTGAGAACTTTTGTCGAGGAGGGAGGGGTTTCTCATTGTTCGCCGTCATGGGCCTGGCGTCGAAGAGACGGAAAGAGGCGGAGAGGAGGAGAGATGGAGAGAGGCAGAGAAAGGTGAAGACATACGGTGGGGTGGAGAGAGGCAGAGATGAAGAAGAAGAACTTGAACGAAGAAGACAAAGAAGACAATGGGGGCATATGAGACATTTCACACTTCTCAAATTAAAAGGAAAACTTTCTCCCTCTGCAGGTTTCCCTGGGATAGAGGGAGTAATAAAAGATGTGAAATGGTGTGAGATTACTATCATACAAGGTAGTATATATAATTCGAGGGAAAGTCTCAGGAAAGGCGGCATTTCCATAAGCTTATGGACAGTGCTCAGGGGCATTTGCCTTAAATGTTGTAATTTTTTATAAAATTTAAATATTGCATTTTATAAGTTAAAACAAGTAATAATATGTATTTGAAGGTGAAAATATAAAAATATATGATATAAAAAAATATTTTTAAAATTTTTAAATTTTGTATGTAATTTAAGATATGCAGTGTATAAGGTAAGAAATAAGTGACCTGTCCATAAGCTTATGGACAGGCCGTCTGTCAAGAGAACCACTCATAATTTGATATCCCCACTAAGCCAAATCTACGAAAACGAGGTACAATTTGTTCTAGCTAAAATTGAAGTGCAATTATTAGTACATTGTTCAAGAAATTTGTTTGACTGTTAATATGTTTATCTACATATAATAATGACATACAAAAAGTTAATATTTAGAAACTACTTGTTACGATGAATTGAACAATATTATATACAATGATATGATTGTACATATATTTATTCAAATATGCTGTTAAAATTTAATGGGGAATAGTATTCAAAAAATAAGAGGGCAATTTTAGTTGGGACAGAGGGAGCATGTTTATTTTCATTAAATGTCAAATATGGACCAGGCGTTGATTTTGACCACACCTTCAGCCCTGTGGTCAAGGCCTCGACAGTTCGCACAGTCCTGGCTATTGTTACAATGTGCTTTTGGCCTATCCATCCGTTGGATGTTAAGAATGTCTTTCTTAATGGTGTTCTTGACGCACTGGTGTATATGACTCAGCATGTCGCTTACGAGGATCCACTTTGCCTAGATCATGTTTGTTGCTTGCGAAAGGTCATTTATGGTCTCAAGCAATCCCCTCGAGCTTGGTTACAGTGGTTTAGCATTTACTTGGCTCGACTTGGTGTTTGGTGCAGTACTGCTGACACATCCTTGTCTGTTCTCTCTTGTGGGACATCCTTGCTCTATCTCCTTGTCTACATCGATGACATTATTCTCACCGGGAATGACTCCTCTCTTCTCCAGTATTTCATCACTTGCACTCATCAGGAGTTTTCTATCAAGGACTTGGGTGCTCTTCACTATTTCCTTGGCCTTGAAGTTATGCCCACTGCCTTTGGTCTTCTACTGGGTCAGGCAAAATATGCACTGATATTTTGACTCGTGCCGGGATGTCGAATGCTATTCATGTTTCCACTTCGTTCTTGCCAAACTCTCAGCTTCTCAGCATCACCAGTCCTCGGTTTTCGAACCCAACACTCTATTGCTCTTTGGTTGGCACTTTGCAGTACTTGACTATTACTTGCACAAATTTGGCTTTTGCGGTTAACTCCGCCAGTCAGTTTCTTCAGGATCCTAGGGATGATCATTTTACTACAATTACTCGGATCATACGCTATGTTCGCGACACCATTCATTTTGGTCTCACCTTCCATGCTGCTAGTTCCCCTGAGGTGTAGAGTTATTCGTACGCTGATTGGGCTCATTGCATTGAGACTTGTCGCTCTACTTATGGATATGTTGTTTTCCTTGGCGGCAATCTCGTTTCGTAGAGCGCCAAGAAGAAGCCCGTTGTTTCTCGATCGAGGACAGAGTCTGAGTATGGGGCATTAGCGAATACTGCATCTGAGGTCGTCTGGTTATCTCATTTACTGCATGATTAGGGGCACCGTTGTTGTTGTGTGACAACAACAGTGCTATTTTCTTGGCTCAAAATTCGGTAGCGCACAAAGGGGCAAGCACATTGATATTGACTACCACTTTGTTCGCGAGCTCGATTCTGCTGGCAAGCTTCGTGTCGTCCACGTTCCCACTACACTCAAGGTTGCGAACATCATTGCCAAGGGTCTTTCCCGTCATTTGTTTGAGTTCTTCAGATCTAAACTTTGCGTCTTTGAGCATCCGATGCTTCGCTTGAGAGAGATGGGGTGTTAGAATAAGTCATATAGAGGATTAGTATTTGAGTTTACGTTGATCTCAAACTCTTTATGCAATCATCTATATATTTCTATCCCTTAATAATAATATTTATTATGGGAAACATCCTCTCTAACAGAGAGCTTCATATTAACTTTCGAAACCAGTTTGCCTCGAAAGTTATTAACCGACGTCGGAGTGCAGTCCCAAGTTTGGAACTAGCGGAACTGGCTTTAGAAGTAATAAAATGTGTATGAATGAGAAAATACAAAAAATATTATATAAAAACATATAATTTTTAAGCTGAAAATATGATACCCCTCTATCTCACTCAAATTGCACACTTACTTTTTGGATATTATTTTCTATCAAAGGTTGACCGCATATTTGAATGAATGTATGAGTTATAATATTATCGTATGTAATATTGTTAAATTCATCGTAACAAGTAGTTTCTAAATATCAAATTTTATTTGCTGATATTATATGCAGTTAAACATATTAATGGTCAAACATGTTTATTAGCGTACTAATGATTGATATGCAATTTGAACGGGGACTGAGCGAGTATATAAATTAGAAAGCACATTAAATTTATTTAAAAGTATAATACTGTTTAAGTTTAAATAGCTGGTTCATAGCTTAAAATTTGCTGTTGTCATAACTTTCAATTAAATTTCCCTCTTCATGAAATTTTGAATGCATCTACTATATGCTGTAGTATCTGATTTAGTACTTTTAGGTTGGCTAAATGGCAAATGCTTTCGTAGGTTTCAAATTGATAGTTTTTACTGTTTTCTCTGATGATTTGAATGGCTAGGGAGAAAACGCGTTCTGGGCATAGATTTAGGGGCTCAGTGGGAGCATGATGTATATTTATGCTGCAAATCTCGAAGCTTTATACATTTAAAGGGTTGCTGGATCCTAGTCTAACAAGATGTTTCGGTTTTGGACATTGTATTCATCTTAGAAAGTATTGAAGACTTAAAACACTAGTCCTGGTTTATTGTAGCTAGTTTATAGAAATAGTTTACTTTTCCTAATCAGTGGAATTTCCCTAATCAGTGGGATTGCTTCCCTAATCAGTGGGATTGCTTACGTGTAAATCCTATCATTAGAACTAGCACTTGTAATATAAATAGATACGTACAGGGATGAATAAAAGCATCCATTCACATCATATCTTTTACATGGTATCAGTATATCCTCGTTTTTCACATCTCCATAAACCCTCATCATGGCTGACAACAATCAATCCAGCCAAAATGCTTCCGCCTCCTCCATCCTCTTCACCGCCTCCGGCGGCGCCTCGGCAAACTTACAGTTTCCGGCCCTGGCAGCTCGCTTGGACCGCACCAACTACTTCCTTTGGCGCGACACGGTTCGTTCGGCTCTGGAAGCCTATGAACTGGAGGATTTTCTCGTCCTCGGCAACGCTCCATCTCCGTTCATCACGCCGAAGGAATCCACCTCTACACCGGCTGCAAACCCAGACTTTACGTCATGGAAAAGAAAGGATCAGCTTGTTCTCTTATGGCTCCGATCAACTCTCACAGCCCCTATTCTCGGTCACGTCGCTAGGGCAACATCAACCTCTGAATGTTGGATCATTCTCGAACAAATGTTTCACTCCCAAACTCAGGCTCGTCAAATGCATCTCAAACAGCAACTTCAAATGCTTCAAAAAGGTTCTCTGTCCATTCTTAACTATGTTGAGAAAAAGCGCGCCATCTCAGACTCATTGGCTGAATGCCTCACGGTGGTCTCCGACAATGACTTTGTGTCCTTCATCATCTATGGGCTAGGCCCTGGATATGACGCGTTTCGAACCGCCTTAGCCATGCGCACCGCTCCGATCACGTCGAATGAACTGCTCGGCTTGCTGCTATAGGAGGAGCAGCGCCTTCTGGAGTCCTCTTCTGATGCGGCTATGCCGACGGCATTCTACTCCAACCGCCGCGCACCAGGCCAAACCTCTGCCGCTGCCTCTCGGCCCACTTCGGGGATGGACGACTCCAACGCTAACCGCGGCTCCGGTTCCATCCCTCTCAAATGCGACATCTGTGAGAAGCCCAATCACAGCGTGCAGAACTGTCACAATAGGCTCAACATCGCAGCCTATCCTCCTACCAGCCGTCGTGCAGTCGAACACCAGCGTCAGTTCCAGTCCTCGGCAAAGACAGCCTACACGGCTTACAACTCCAGCGGCGGCGCGTCTCCGTCAGCACTCCAGGACCCGTGGGTGGTCGACTCAGGTGCTTTACACCATGTCACTACAGATCTAGGCAATCTGAACCTGCATTCGGACTACACTGGAGCTGACAATCTGTTCGTCGGAAATGGTGAGTCCCTCCCTATTACTCATTTAGGTCACTCTACTTTAAATGCACAGCATGCTTCTAATTCCTTGTCCTTAAATGAAATCCTAGTTGTCCCAAAAATATCCAAAAATTTGCTAAGTGTCTCTAAACTTTGCAAAGACAATAATGTGTTTCTTGAATTTCATCATGACCGTTGCTATGTTAAGAGTTGGCATGGAAAGACATTGCTAAAAGGAATAGTTGATGATGGTCTGTATCGAATCCCAGCCAGTTTGTCCTCTTCCAGCCCTCCTCGCATTTTCGTTGGAGAACGAGCCTCGGTGGCATGTTGGCATCATCGCTTCGCTCACCCACATGAAAACGTTTTACGTAGCCAGTTATCACGTTTCAACTTACCTGTTTCTTCAAACAATAAACTTGTTTCTGTTTGTGAGGCTTGTCAGTTAGGCAAAAGTCACAAGCTATTTCTTCCCTCTAGTCATGTTCCCTCAAAACTTCCTTTTGATTTGATTTATTCTGATGTGTGGGGCCCTGCCTCGGTACCTTCTCTCAATGGCAATAGATACTTTGTTCTTTTCATTGATGACTGCACAAAATTTGTTTGGGTTTACTTTCTCACTGCTAAATCTCAAGTCTTTCAGGCCTTTTCTCTATTCAAATCCATGGTTGAAACACAATTTTCTACAAAAATTAAAGCTTTTCAATCTGATTGGGGAGGGGAATATCGAAATGTCTCTACCTTTCTCCAAAATCATGGTATTTTGCATAGAGTTTCTTGTCCCCACACCCCTGAACAAAATGGTACTGCTGAAAGACGTAATCGCATTGTCGTTGAAAAAGGCCTTGCTCTACTCTCCCACTCTCATCTCTCAATCTCATTCTGGGAACATGCCTTCCAAACTGCCATCTTCCTTCACAATCGTACCATAACTCCTACCCTCGCCAATGAATCTCCCTACACTCGGCTTTATCATTGCCAACCAGACTATCTGTTTCTTAAATCCTTCGGTTGTCTCTGCTATCCTTACATTCGTCCATATAACAGCAACAAGTTGGAGTTTCGCTCTGTTGCTTGCATCTTCGTAGGATACAACACCAAACACAAAGGATACCTTTGCTTTCATGTCCCCACCTCTCGCACCTATATATCCCGTCATGTTGTGTTCGATGAGTCTTCCTTTCCCTTTCCTGACCACAACTCCAAGTCCTCCCCATCACCCTTCTCTGATATATCCCTTCAAAGTCTGCACCTTGCCTCAGACAATTCTTCCTCACCTATCCCTCCACCTATCACCAATCACAGCCCCCCTCCATCTCCACGTAGTACTTCTCCTAACCTCAGTCCCGGACCATCACTCAGCCTGTCACCCTCACTCAGTCCGTCTCCTCCACCCAGTCCCACTCAGCCAATTTCACCGTCTCCCGCCCCTTCTCATCCTTCTACTATCAGCTCTCATATAGCTCCCTCATATTTCCGCCCGGCTACCAACTCTACTCATGGTATGACAACTCGTGTGGAAACTGACTCTCTCAAGTCAAAGCTCTACACTGCTACAAAACACCCATTACCTTCTGACGGTTTCGATCTTGAACTGAAATCCTTTCTTCAGGCCAAAAAGAATCCTAATTGGAAGCTTGCTATGCAGTTAGAGTATGATGCCTTAATGACTAATAAGACTTTGGACTTGGTGCCTAGGTCATGTGCCTCTAATCTTATTGGTTGTAAGTGGATTTTCAGGATCAAGAAGAAACCAGATGGTTCAGTTGAGCGCTACAAAGCTCGCCTTGTTGCAAAAGGCTTTAATCAGGCAGAGGGGGTTGACTACTTCGACACATTCAGCCCTGTCATCAAACCCACTACCATTTGGGTGGTCCTCAGTTTGGCTGTTACTCAAAATTGGCCTCTTCGCTAGGTTGACATCAACAATGCCTTCCTCAATGGTGATCTGTCTGAAACTGTATTCATGGAGCAACCACCTGGTTTTGTCTCACTGCAGCAGCCCTCTCATATTTGCCGTCTTCGGAAAGCTCTTTATGGTCTCAAATAGGCACCGCGAGCATGGTTTCAGAAGCTCAACCAGGCCCTTCTATGGTACGGCTTCAAACCATGTGTTTCAGACACCTCTCTCTTCATCAAACATCATGGGTCCGATGTCGTCTATGTTCTAGTTTATGTGGATAATCTCATCATCACTAGCTCGAGCTCCAAGTTCATTGATGAGTTTGTTGGCTATCTCCACTCGATTTTCTCTTTGAAGGACTTGGGTGCTCTGAATTTTTCCGTTGGGATTGAAGTTCTTCGCAACTCTTCAGGTATACTTTTATCTCAACGGAAATACATTCTTGATCTTCTTGACAAGAGCAAAATGGTTGGTGCAAAACTAATTGCCTCTCCGGCCATTCCGGGCTCGCGCCTCGTCATTGGTGGTGATCCTTTCCCAGATGTCCATCTCTATCGCAGCATTGTAGGAGCTCTACAGTATGTCACCATTACCCGGCCTGAGCTTGCGTATTCAGTCAACTGGGTTTGTCAGTTCATGCATCAACCTTCAGAGATTCAGTGGGCCGCTGTGAAAAGCATACTACGGTATCTCAAAGGCACTATTGATAATGGCTTACTCATTCGGCCATCTCGGGATGATCGCCTTGTATGTTTTACGGATGCTGGTTGGGCCTCAGATCCTGATGATTGCCGCTCTCAACATGGCTTTGCTATTTACCTTGGTGGTAATCTTATCAGCTGGTCCTCCCGTAAACAACAGGTTGTAGCCCGCTCCAACATTGAAGCTGAGTATTGGGCGATCGCATTTGCCTCAACGGAGCTCATCTGGCTTCAACAGCTTCTAGCCAAAATGGATGCGCCTGTCTCTCAGGCTCCTATCCACCTCTATGACAATCTCAGTGCTACGTATCTTACTGCCAATCCAGTCTTTCATCAGAGGTCTAAACACATCAAGATTGATTTTCACTTTGTTCGAGAACAAGTCAAAGCTGGGGAACTTGTTGTTCGACATGTGAGCTCTGTTGATCAGACTGCTGACATCTTCACCAAGGCTTTAGGTTCTTCTCGCTTTGATAACCTGAAGTCCAAGCTTCTCGTTCGTACCCGATCGTGAGCTTGCGGGAGGGTATTGAAGACTTAAAACACTAGTCCTGGTTCATTATACCTAGTTTATAGAAATAGTTTACTTTCCCTAATCGGTGGAATTTCCCTAATCAGTGGGATTGTTTACGTGTAAATCCTATCATTAGAACTAGCACTTGTAATATAAATAGATACGTACAGACATGAATAAAAGCATCCATTCACATCACATGTTTTACGGAAAGTAGTGTACCGGTATCAATGTTGCAAACATTAAGACCCTGTCCAGTTGGGCTTAATTTTGCTGAAATTAACCTATTTATGCTAAACTAAACTTATTTCTGCTCGCTGAAATTAAGTCCAACAGGACAAGGCCTATGTTAATATGAGCAAAGTTTGATAACTTGCTGATAGTTCATGATTTGATGGCCGTTTCTTTAAGCTCGGGTAGTTTTGTTTTAGATGAACAATGCTGGAATACATGTAGGCTACCTCGAGGACAATGAAGTTAGAGCTTTGGAAGGGTAAGTTTGTTGTTTTTGATTAAATCAAGCATCCAAATGAATCAATTCCTAAGTTTTGGAATTGTATAAGCAAAAGAACATGAATTGTACGACGAAAATGAAAGGTTTTGGGTATCTGTTCAATCATGATGGCTTTCTTTCATGTGGTAGTATCATTTCAGTTTTCTACAAGTCTGAATCTTAATAAACAGATTTGATACTACAAGATCTTGATAAAGAAAATTGTGAAAGAAGATTGAAATGATAATAAGGGATTCTTGATGTAAATAGTAATATTCTCTAGATCAATGCTTAGATTCCAGATTTGGATTGGGAGAAAGGTCTGTACTTATATTAATAAAAAATAACAAGGAAAGATAAATAAATACTAGTCTATTTTGTCTTGGGTTGATCCTTTGAACTTTGAAGAACTGAGAAAACAAAAGCAAACACTGGAGATTCTGCATTCATCCATGGCAGAATCAAAGAGGTTAGTAGTTCTCACATGGCATTTTCTATAATTATTGCTGTTTTTTGTGCCCTAAATAGATGCAATGTTTCTCTTTATGCAGATTTGCAGTAGTGACTGGAGCAAACAAAGGGTTAGGGTTTGATGTTGTGAGGCTGTTAGCTTCTAACGGGATCACGGTCGTGTTAACAGCAAGGGACAACAAGAGGGGACTAGATGCAGTTCAGAAGCTCAAAGATTCCGGCAAAGTGATCTTTCATCAGCTTGATGTTGCAGATTCATCAAGTGTTGTTTCGCTTGCTGAATTTGTCGAAGCTAGGTTTGGAAGGCTTGATATCTTGGTACTGATTCATTTACAAAATCGATCTTCTCATTTTAATATATTCTTCAATTGCATAGTTTTTTGAGGTCTTAGTATAGGAACAATTCTATGTGACCATATGGGGTATTACATTGCTATCGCGATTAGTCGCGACACACAGTATCATTAATATGTAAATGATGAAACATAGTAACATTCCTCATAGTCTCATTTCAGGTTTCTTACAATGATTGTTCCTGTTTCAGGTGAACAACGCTGCAATAATTGGAGGCGAGGTAGATGGTGATGCTGTTCGAGCATCTGGAGGGGTTAGTTCTTTTACCTTGAATTTCAGAACTAGACAACTCTGTCCATAACTTATGATTCTGAAGTATTATTAACATTTTGCTTAGTTAAAGAATTTAGGCCTTACAAATAAGTTTCCTTCAGGTTTCTTGAACGATTTTTCATGAATTCTTGGTGATGATTTATTCAGAACATTAACTGGATGGAGGTGCTAACTCAAACATATGAATCCGCGGTGAAGTGCTTTCAGACAAACTATTATGGCTCGAAAAGGATGATCGAAGCCTTTCTCCCACTTCTCCAATTATCTCAATCACCAAGAATTGTCAATGTCTCCTCACAAAGCGGACAATTAGAGGTGACATTACATTGTAATGTCAAATTTAAATATTAGGATTAGGAGATGTCTAGCAAAAGGACATGAGTATGGTTTTGACTAGATAAAAAGAATGCCCTTGAAACTGTGTCAGCCTAGTCCGAGATCCCAACAGGATGATCCTAACTGGCTTATGTTTTTCAGCACGTTCGAAGTGAGTGGGCAAAAGGGATACTAAGCGACGTTAATCAGCTAACAGAAGATCGAGTGGATAATGTGCTGAATCAATATCTGAAAGACCTAGAACAAGAAACGCTCGAAGCCAGAGGATGGCCTTTAGCCTTGGGGGCATACACAGTTTCGAAAGCAGCCATGAATGCATACACGAGAATTGTGGCAAAAAAGCAGCCAAACATGAAGGTGAATTGTGTCTGTCCTGGTTATGTGAAAACTGATCTAAACTTCCATTCAGGCATATTGAGTGTACAAGAAGGGGCTGAAAAGATCGTGAAAATCGCTCTGTTGTCTGATGATGCTCCTTCTGGCTCATTTTTCATGAAGGGAAAAGTGTCTCCCTTCTGATGGCGCAAAGGGTTCATCTTATCAGAAGGGTGACTCGAGTCATCCTTCTGATAAGAAGAACCCTCCTTGCAGATGTAAACATTTCCATGCACTTTGTCAGTTTTTATCACTACTATTTTAATACTACTCTACTCTTGTATGAGTATTTCATTTCAGCCATTTTCTGTTTAGGCCATAACTTATTGCTTTGACTCCCAGTCATTATATGAAAGATTACTATTTGTTTTGCACTATATTTTAGACCTCCATTTAATTCTAGTCTGAATGTAACATCTTTTTGGCTCATTTTTTAATCTATAAAAAGGTATTTGAAATCATCGTGAACAGTTTTACAAATACGACTCTTTTTTACAGATTTCACCAAGTTTTAATAACTTCGGTCGATTGTATATACCAGTTCCTTTAAAAAAATGCCATTTGTTTGAAACTTGTGATCTTTGGACACGTATTCAGTCTTGTTGGTCTTCATTTCAGTCATTAAACAATATTTGTGACACCTCTTCTAGATAAGTTCGAACTTTCAAATATGAGAAAAAGTAAACGTAAACTCTGGAGACCTTGTATCCATCCATGGCAGAATCAAAGAGGTCAGTAGTTTTTCCATCATCCGTACAGTTCTTGCTGTTTTTTGTGCCCTGATCTGTTCCTTCTTTTGTGTGTAGATTTGCAGTGGTGACTGGAGCAAACAAAGGGATAGGGTTTGATGTTGTGAGGCAGTTAGCTTCTAAAGGGATCACTGTGGTGTTAACTGCAAGAGATGAGAGCAGGGGACTTGAATCTCTTCAGGAGCTCAAAGATTCCAGTGGGTTTTCCGGGGAAGTGATCTTTCATCAGCTTGATGTTGCAGATTCAGCTAGTGTTGCTGCACTTGCTGAATTCGTCAAGGCTCAGTTTGGAAGGCTTGATATCTTGGTACTGATTCAAATACAATATCTTCTGGTTCAATACACATGTTCAGTTTCATACTTGCTGATTTAGGGTATGTTTGGTGGAGTTGTGGTAATAAGCAAAGCAGGGGAGATCAACTTTTGTTTTTTTCTCCAAATATAACTTCTGTTTTTCAAAATAAGCTGTTTTTAGCACCTTAACAAACTGTTAAAATCACTATCTTGTTCAGTCGAGGCTAATTGTGTAGTTTATATGTAGATTCTTGGTTTCTTAGGTCTTTCCCTTTCTTAGTTCGATAACTGCTATCATGTTTAGTTGAGACACATTGTATAGCTTATGTGTAGGTTCTTGGTTTTTAGGTCTTTCCCTTTCCTAGTTCGATAATCACTATCTTGTTCAATCGAGACACACTGTGTAGCTTAATGTAGATTCTTGGTTTTTCAGGTCTTTCTCTTTCTTAGTTTGATAATTGCTATCGTGTTCAGTCGAGACACTCCGTGTAGCTTATTGTAGATTCTTGGTCTTTTAGGTCTTCCCTTTCCTAGTTCGATAATCGCTATCGTGTTCAGTCGAGACACATTGTGTAGCTTATATGTAGACTTGGTTTTTTAGGTCTTTCCCTTTCCTAGTTTGATAATTGCTATCGTGTTCAGTTGAGACATATTGTATAGCTTAAATGTAGGTTCTTGGTTTTTTAGGTCTTTCTCTTTCCTAGTTTGATATCGCTATCGTGTTCAGTCGTGACACATTGTGTAGTTATATATAGATTCTTGGTTTTCTACTTTCTAGTTCCCTTTCATAGTTCGATTTGTTCAAGAGGATGAGATAGTATGTAGAAGTTGAGAATAACTTGATGAATGCCTAATGAATGGCCCCGTTTCAGGTGAACAATGCCGGAATATTTGGAGCCGATATAGATAGGGATGCTGTTCGAGCTTCTGGAGGGGTAAGTCTCTTACATCGAACTTCTGCTGAACTATTGCGCGACTTGACTGGCGAAACATGTGAGAGACAAATGAAAGACAAACTCAGCTAATTGTGTTTGTAGCTGTTCTTTCATTTGAATAGATTCTGTAAAGTTTTTTGTAAATCCTTCTTGTTGATCGACGCAGAACATTAACTGGGGGGAGATGCTGACCCAAACTTATGAATCCGCGGTGACGTGCTTCCAAACAAACTACTATGGCATGACAAGGATGGTCGAAGCCTTTCTCCCACTCCTCGAGTTATCTCACTCACCAAGAGTCGTCAATGTTTCCTCACAAAGCGGGCAACTAGGGGTGATATTACACTGCTAACATGATAGGATTTCATACAGAATTCCATCCATCAGGATTACCATTCAAACAGCTGAATCCATTCGTGTTTTTCTGTTTTTTTCTCTGGTTTTCAGAATTTGCATAGGCAGTGGGCAAGAGGGATACTGAGTGATGTCCCTCGACTCACAGAAGAGAGAGTGGATGGAGTTGTGAATGAATATCTGAAAGATCTGAAAGAAGGAGCGGTTGAAGCCAAAGGGTGGCCTATAACCTTCGGGGCATACGCAGTTTCGAAAGCAGCCATGAATGCATACACACGGCTTATCGCGAAGAAGCACCCGAACATGAAGGTGAATTGTGTCTGTCCTGGTTATGTGAAAACTGATCTGAACTTACATTCAGGCATACTGACTGTGGAAGAAGGTGCTGAAAAGATTGTGAGGGTTGCTCTGCTGCCGGACGACAGTCTGTCGGGATCATTTTTCATCGAGGGAGAAGTGTGCTCCTTCTGATGAAAAGTTCCCTACTTTTTACCCTTGGTTTTGCATATGAAATGTAGTACTCCTATGTTGTTTCCACAGTAATAATAAAATGTACTCCCTCTGTCCCATCCGAATCTGCACACTTTTCTTTTATGTCTGTCCCAGGTAAATCTGCACACTTTCTGTTTTAAGAAAGATTTAACATGTCAGAAGACACATTTACCCTTTCAAAACTAAAATTTTACACCAATCCTTGGGTCTATCTCAAACTTACCATCTTGTTCTTCAATTTGAACCACCCATTTTGCATCTCCTATTTACAGAGCATCTGGTGAAAGCTAGAGAAATAGGAGTTGAGTGTTTGTGGGATGGTCCATTTGGGTTAGCATGTGCTGTTTTTCAATTTGAATCACTTCGTTGGTCCATGTTCGTATTACTAAACTCCATTAACAACACCACCAAACTCCACTTGTCAATTTGCTATTGTTCATAATCCTTTTTTTTGCATTTTCAAACTCGATTTACAGCACCACCATACTCAATTTACAGCAACAACAAACCTATTTACAAACTCACTCCATTTAAAGACTCATTACAGAGCACCTGATCCTAAATCCGCAAAACCTTTGCTCACAACAGCCATTCAAACCCCAACAACTATTCATAACATTCACTCCATCTTCTTCTTCTTCATCAACACACCAATACCCAGTCCCAAAAACCTCTGCTCACAAATTCACCAACAAAAAACACCCATTCAACAACTAACAATCGGAGGGCTTGCAAAATTGTTGATTTTGGGCTTTAAACCGATTTGGAGCTTCTCTCCGATTAGAGGCAGTTGCGAGGAGAAAGGGGCTTCTCGCCATTGTCTGCATTTAGTAAGGTTATAGGGAAAATTGAGAACTTTTGTCGAGGAGGGAGGGGTTTCTCATTGTTCGCCGTCATGGGCCTGGCGTCGAAGAGACGGAAAGAGGCGGAGAGGAGGAGAGATGGAGAGAGGCAGAGAAAGGTGAAGACATACGGTGGGGTGGAGAGAGGCAGAGATGAAGAAGAAGAACTTGAACGAAGAAGACAAAGAAGACAATGGGGGCATATGAGACATTTCACACTTCTCAAATTAAAAGGAAAACTTTCTCCCTCTGCAGGTTTCCCTGGGATAGAGGGAGTAATAAAAGATGTGAAATGGTGTGAGATTACTATCATACAAGGTAGTATATATAATTCGAGGGAAAGTCTCAGGAAAGGCGGCATTTCCATAAGCTTATGGACAGTGCTCAGGGGCATTTGCCTTAAATGTTGTAATTTTTTATAAAATTTAAATATTGCATTTTATAAGTTAAAACAAGTAATAATATGTATTTGAAGGTGAAAATATAAAAATATATGATATAAAAAAATATTTTTAAAATTTTTAAATTTTGTATGTAATTTAAGATATGCAGTGTATAAGGTAAGAAATAAGTGACCTGTCCATAAGCTTATGGACAGGCCGTCTGTCAAGAGAACCACTCATAATTTGATATCCCCACTAAGCCAAATCTACGAAAACGAGGTACAATTTGTTCTAGCTAAAATTGAAGTGCAATTATTAGTACATTGTTCAAGAAATTTGTTTGACTGTTAATATGTTTATCTACATATAATAATGACATACAAAAAGTTAATATTTAGAAACTACTTGTTACGATGAATTGAACAATATTATATACAATGATATGATTGTACATATATTTATTCAAATATGCTGTTAAAATTTAATGGGGAATAGTATTCAAAAAATAAGAGGGCAATTTTAGTTGGGACAGAGGGAGCATGTTTATTTTCATTAAATGTCAAATATGGACCAGGCGTTGATTTTGACCACACCTTCAGCCCTGTGGTCAAGGCCTCGACAGTTCGCACAGTCCTGGCTATTGTTACAATGTGCTTTTGGCCTATCCATCCGTTGGATGTTAAGAATGTCTTTCTTAATGGTGTTCTTGACGCACTGGTGTATATGACTCAGCATGTCGCTTACGAGGATCCACTTTGCCTAGATCATGTTTGTTGCTTGCGAAAGGTCATTTATGGTCTCAAGCAATCCCCTCGAGCTTGGTTACAGTGGTTTAGCATTTACTTGGCTCGACTTGGTGTTTGGTGCAGTACTGCTGACACATCCTTGTCTGTTCTCTCTTGTGGGACATCCTTGCTCTATCTCCTTGTCTACATCGATGACATTATTCTCACCGGGAATGACTCCTCTCTTCTCCAGTATTTCATCACTTGCACTCATCAGGAGTTTTCTATCAAGGACTTGGGTGCTCTTCACTATTTCCTTGGCCTTGAAGTTATGCCCACTGCCTTTGGTCTTCTACTGGGTCAGGCAAAATATGCACTGATATTTTGACTCGTGCCGGGATGTCGAATGCTATTCATGTTTCCACTTCGTTCTTGCCAAACTCTCAGCTTCTCAGCATCACCAGTCCTCGGTTTTCGAACCCAACACTCTATTGCTCTTTGGTTGGCACTTTGCAGTACTTGACTATTACTTGCACAAATTTGGCTTTTGCGGTTAACTCCGCCAGTCAGTTTCTTCAGGATCCTAGGGATGATCATTTTACTACAATTACTCGGATCATACGCTATGTTCGCGACACCATTCATTTTGGTCTCACCTTCCATGCTGCTAGTTCCCCTGAGGTGTAGAGTTATTCGTACGCTGATTGGGCTCATTGCATTGAGACTTGTCGCTCTACTTATGGATATGTTGTTTTCCTTGGCGGCAATCTCGTTTCGTAGAGCGCCAAGAAGAAGCCCGTTGTTTCTCGATCGAGGACAGAGTCTGAGTATGGGGCATTAGCGAATACTGCATCTGAGGTCGTCTGGTTATCTCATTTACTGCGTGATTAGGGGCACCGTTGTTGTTGTGTGACAACAACAGTGCTATTTTCTTGGCTCAAAATTCGGTAGCGCACAAAGGGGCAAGCACATTGATATTGACTACCACTTTGTTCGCGAGCTCGATTCTGCTGGCAAGCTTCGTGACGTCCACGTTCCCACTACACTCAAGGTTGCGAACATCATTGCCAAGGGTCTTTCCCGTCATTTGTTTGAGTTCTTCAGATCTAAACTTTGCGTCTTTGAGCATCCGATGCTTCGCTTGAGAGAGATGGGGTGTTAGAATAAGTCATATAGAGGATTAGTATTTGAGTTTACGTTGATCTCAAACTCTTTATGCAATCATCTATATATTTCTATCCCTTAATAATAATATTTATTATGGGAAACATCCTCTCTAACAGAGAGCTTCATATTAACTTTCGAAACCAGTTTGCCTCGAAAGTTATTAACCGACGTCGGAGTGCAGTCCCAAGTTTGGAACTAGCGGAACTGGCTTTAGAAGTAATAAAATGTGTATGAATGAGAAAATACAAAAAATATTATATAAAAACATATAATTTTTAAGCTGAAAATATGATACCCCTCTATCTCACTCAAATTGCACACTTACTTTTTGGATATTATTTTCTATCAAAGGTTGACCGCATATTTGAATGAATGTATGAGTTATAATATTATCGTATGTAATATTGTTAAATTCATCGTAACAAGTAGTTTCTAAATATCAAATTTTATTTGCTGATATTATATGCAGTTAAACATATTAATGGTCAAACATGTTTATTAGCGTACTAATGATTGATATGCAATTTGAACGGGGACTGAGCGAGTATATAAATTAGAAAGTACATTAAATTTATTTAAAAGTATAATACTGTTTAAGTTTAAATAGCTGGTTCATAGCTTAAAATTTGCTGTTGTCATAACTTTCAATTAAATTTCCCTCTTCATGAAATTTTGAATGCATCTACTATATGCTGTAGTATCTGATTTAGTACTTTTAGGTTGGCTAAATGGCAAATGCTTTCGTAGGTTTCAAATTGATAGTTTTTACTGTTTTCTCTGATGATTTGAATGGCTAGGGAGAAAACGCGTTCTGGGCATAGATTTAGGGGCTCAGTGGGAGCATGATGTATATTTATGCTGCAAATCTCGAAGCTTTATACATTTAAAGGGTTGCTGGATCCTAGTCTAACAAGATGTTTCGGTTTTGGACATTGTATTCATCTTAGAAAGTATTGAAGACTTAAAACACTAGTCCTGGTTTATTGTAGCTAGTTTATAGAAATAGTTTACTTTTCCTAATCAGTGGAATTTCCCTAATCAGTGGGATTGCTTCCCTAATCAGTGGGATTGCTTACGTGTAAATCCTATCATTAGAACTAGCACTTGTAATATAAATAGATACGTACAGGGATGAATAAAAGCATCCATTCACATCATATCTTTTACATGGTATCAGTATATCCTCGTTTTTCACATCTCCATAAACCCTCATCATGGCTGACAACAATCAATCCAGCCAAAATGCTTCCGCCTCCTCCATCCTCTTCACCGCCTCCGGCGGCGCCTCGGCAAACTTACAGTTTCCGGCCCTGGCAGCTCGCTTGGACCGCACCAACTACTTCCTTTGGCGCGACACGGTTCGTTCGGCTCTGGAAGCCTATGAACTGGAGGATTTTCTCGTCCTCGGCAACGCTCCATCTCCGTTCATCACGCCGAAGGAATCCACCTCTACACCGGCTGCAAACCCAGACTTTACGTCATGGAAAAGAAAGGATCAGCTTGTTCTCTTATGGCTCCGATCAACTCTCACAGCCCCTATTCTCGGTCACGTCGCTAGGGCAACATCAACCTCTGAATGTTGGATCATTCTCGAACAAATGTTTCACTCCCAAACTCAGGCTCGTCAAATGCATCTCAAACAGCAACTTCAAATGCTTCAAAAAGGTTCTCTGTCCATTCTTAACTATGTTGAGAAAAAGCGCGCCATCTCAGACTCATTGGCTGAATGCCTCACGGTGGTCTCCGACAATGACTTTGTGTCCTTCATCATCTATGGGCTAGGCCCTGGATATGACGCGTTTCGAACCGCCTTAGCCATGCGCACCGCTCCGATCACGTCGAATGAACTGCTCGGCTTGCTGCTATAGGAGGAGCAGCGCCTTCTGGAGTCCTCTTCTGATGCGGCTATGCCGACGGCATTCTACTCCAACCGCCGCGCACCAGGCCAAACCTCTGCCGCTGCCTCTCGGCCCACTTCGGGGATGGACGACTCCAACGCTAACCGCGGCTCCGGTTCCATCCCTCTCAAATGCGACATCTGTGAGAAGCCCAATCACAGCGTGCAGAACTGTCACAATAGGCTCAACATCGCAGCCTATCCTCCTACCAGCCGTCGTGCAGTCGAACGCCAGCGTCAGTTCCAGTCCTCGGCAAAGACAGCCTACACGGCTTACAACTCCAGCGGCGGCGCGTCTCCGTCAGCACTCCAGGACCCGTGGGTGGTCGACTCAGGTGCTTTACACCATGTCACTACAGATCTAGGCAATCTGAACCTGCATTCGGACTACACTGGAGCTGACAATCTGTTCGTCGGAAATGGTGAGTCCCTCCCTATTACTCATTTAGGTCACTCTACTTTAAATGCACAGCATGCTTCTAATTCCTTGTCCTTAAATGAAGTCCTAGTTGTCCCAAAAATATCCAAAAATTTGCTAAGTGTCTCTAAACTTTGCAAAGACAATAATGTGTTTCTTGAATTTCATCATGACCGTTGCTATGTTAAGAGTTGGCATGGAAAGACATTGCTAAAAGGAATAGTTGATGATGGTCTGTATCGAATCCCAGCCAGTTTGTCCTCTTCCAGCCCTCCTCGCATTTTCGTTGGAGAACGAGCCTCGGTGGCATGTTGGCATCATCGCTTCGCTCACCCACATGAAAACGTTTTACGTAGCCAGTTATCACGTTTCAACTTACCTGTTTCTTCAAACAATAAACTTGTTTCTGTTTGTGAGGCTTGTCAGTTAGGCAAAAGTCACAAGCTATTTCTTCCCTCTAGTCATGTTCCCTCAAAACTTCCTTTTGATTTGATTTATTCTGATGTGTGGGGCCCTGCCTCGGTACCTTCTCTCAATGGCAATAGATACTTTGTTCTTTTCATTGATGACTGCACAAAATTTGTTTGGGTTTACTTTCTCACTGCTAAATCTCAAGTCTTTCAGGCCTTTTCTCTATTCAAATCCATGGTTGAAACACAATTTTCTACAAAAATTAAAGCTTTTCAATCTGATTGGGGAGGGGAATATCGAAATGTCTCTACCTTTCTCCAAAATCATGGTATTTTGCATAGAGTTTCTTGTCCCCACACCCCTGAACAAAATGGTACTGCTGAAAGACGTAATCGCATTGTCGTTGAAAAAGGCCTTGCTCTACTCTCCCACTCTCATCTCTCAATCTCATTCTGGGAACATGCCTTCCAAACTGCCATCTTCCTTCACAATCGTACCATAACTCCTACCCTCGCCAATGAATCTCCCTACACTCGGCTTTATCATTGCCAACCAGACTATCTGTTTCTTAAATCCTTCGGTTGTCTCTGCTATCCTTACATTCGTCCATATAACAGCAACAAGTTGGAGTTTCGCTCTGTTGCTTGCATCTTCGTAGGATACAACACCAAACACAAAGGATACCTTTGCTTTCATGTCCCCACCTCTCGCACCTATATATCCCGTCATGTTGTGTTCGATGAGTCTTCCTTTCCCTTTCCTGACCACAACTCCAAGTCCTCCCCATCACCCTTCTCTGATATATCCCTTCAAAGTCTGCACCTTGCCTCAGACAATTCTTCCTCACCTATCCCTCCACCTATCACCAATCACAGCCCCCCTCCATCTCCACGTAGTACTTCTCCTAACCTCAGTCCCGGACCATCACTCAGCCTGTCACCCTCACTCAGTCCGTCTCCTCCACCCAGTCCCACTCAGCCAATTTCACCGTCTCCCGCCCCTTCTCATCCTTCTACTATCAGCTCTCATATAGCTCCCTCATATTTCCGCCCGGCTACCAACTCTACTCATGGTATGACAACTCGTGTGGAAACTGACTCTCTCAAGTCAAAGCTCTACACTGCTACAAAACACCCATTACCTTCTGACGGTTTCGATCTTGAACTGAAATCCTTTCTTCAGGCCAAAAAGAATCCTAATTGGAAGCTTGCTATGCAGTTAGAGTATGATGCCTTAATGACTAATAAGACTTTGGACTTGGTGCCTAGGTCATGTGCCTCTAATCTTATTGGTTGTAAGTGGATTTTCAGGATCAAGAAGAAACCAGATGGTTCAGTTGAGCGCTACAAAGCTCGCCTTGTTGCAAAAGGCTTTAATCAGGCAGAGGGGGTTGACTACTTCGACACATTCAGCCCTGTCATCAAACCCACTACCATTTGGGTGGTCCTCAGTTTGGCTGTTACTCAAAATTGGCCTCTTCGCTAGGTTGACATCAACAATGCCTTCCTCAATGGTGATCTGTCTGAAACTGTATTCATGGAGCAACCACCTGGTTTTGTCTCACTGCAGCAGCCCTCTCATATTTGCCGTCTTCGGAAAGCTCTTTATGGTCTCAAATAGGCACCGCGAGCATGGTTTCAGAAGCTCAACCAGGCCCTTCTATGGTACGGCTTCAAACCATGTGTTTCAGACACCTCTCTCTTCATCAAACATCATGGGTCCGATGTCGTCTATGTTCTAGTTTATGTGGATAATCTCATCATCACTAGCTCGAGCTCCAAGTTCATTGATGAGTTTGTTGGCTATCTCCACTCGATTTTCTCTTTGAAGGACTTGGGTGCTCTGAATTTTTTCGTTGGGATTGAAGTTCTTCGCAACTCTTCAGGTATACTTTTATCTCAACGGAAATACATTCTTGATCTTCTTGACAAGAGCAAAATGGTTGGTGCAAAACTAATTGCCTCTCCGGCCATTCCGGGCTCGCGCCTCGTCATTGGTGGTGATCCTTTCCCAGATGTCCATCTCTATCGCAGCATTGTAGGAGCTCTACAGTATGTCACCATTACCCGGCCTGAGCTTGCGTATTCAGTCAACTGGGTTTGTCAGTTCATGCATCAACCTTCAGAGATTCAGTGGGCCGCTGTGAAAAGCATACTACGGTATCTCAAAGGCACTATTGATAATGGCTTACTCATTCGGCCATCTCGGGATGATCGCCTTGTATGTTTTACGGATGCTGGTTGGGCCTCAGATCCTGATGATTGCCGCTCTCAACATGGCTTTGCTATTTACCTTGGTGGTAATCTTATCAGCTGGTCCTCCCGTAAACAACAGGTTGTAGCCCGCTCCAACATTGAAGCTGAGTATTGGGCGATCGCATTTGCCTCAACGGAGCTCATCTGGCTTCAACAGCTTCTAGCCAAAATGGATGCGCCTGTCTCTCAGGCTCCTATCCACCTCTATGACAATCTCAGTGCTACGTATCTTACTGCCAATCCAGTCTTTCATCAGAGGTCTAAACACATCAAGATTGATTTTCACTTTGTTCGAGAACAAGTCAAAGCTGGGGAACTTGTTGTTCGACATGTGAGCTCTGTTGATCAGACTGCTGACATCTTCACCAAGGCTTTAGGTTCTTCTCGCTTTGATAACCTGAAGTCCAAGCTTCTCGTTCGTACCCGATCGTGAGCTTGCGGGAGGGTATTGAAGACTTATAACACTAGTCCTGGTTCATTATACCTAGTTTATAGAAATAGTTTACTTTCCCTAATCGGTGGAATTTCCCTAATCAGTGGGATTGTTTACGTGTAAATCCTATCATTAGAACTAGCACTTGTAATATAAATAGATACGTACAGACATGAATAAAAGCATCCATTCACATCACATGTTTTACGGAAAGTAGTGTACCGGTATCAATGTTGCAAACATTAAGACCCTGTCCAGTTGGGCTTAATTTTGCTGAAATTAACCTATTTATGCTAAACTAAACTTATTTCTGCTCGCTGAAATTAAGTCCAACTGGACAAGGCCTATGTTAATATGAGCAAAGTTTGATAACTTGCTGATAGTTCATGATTTGATGGCTGTTTCTTTAAGCTCGGGTAGTTTTGTTTTAGATGAACAATGCTGGAATACATGTAGGCCACCTCGAGGACAATGAAGTTAGAGCTTTGGAAGGGTAAGTTTGTTGTTTTTGATTAAATCAAGCATCCAAATGAATCAATTCATAAGTTTTGGAATTGTATAAGCAAAAGAACATGAATTGTGTGACGAAAATGAAAGGTTTTGGGTATCTGTTCAATCTTGATGGCTTTCTTTCATGTGGTAGTATCATTTCAGTTTTCTACAAGTCTGAATCTTAATAAACAGATTTGATACTACAAGATCTTGATAAAGAAAATTGTGAAAGAAGATTGAAATGATAATAAGGGATTCTTGATGTAAATAGTAATATTCTCTAGATCAATGCATAGATTCCAGATTTGGACTGGGAGAAAGGTCTGTACTTATATTAATGAAAAATAACAAGGAAAGATAAATAAATACTAGTCTATTTTGTCTTGGGCTGGTCCTTTGAACTTTGAAGAACTGAGAAAACAAAAGCAAACACTGGAGATTCTGCATTCATCCATGGCAGAATCAAAGAGGTTAGTAGTTCTCACATGGCATTTTCTATAATTATTGCTGTTTTTTGTGCCCTAAATAGATGCAATGTTTCTCTTTATGCAGATTTGCAGTAGTGACTGGAGCAAACAAAGGGTTAGGGTTTGATGTTGTGAGGCTGTTAGCTTCTAACGGGATCACGGTCTTGTTAACAGCAAGGGACAACAAGAGGGGACTAGATGCAGTTCAGAAGCTCAAAGATTCCGGCAAAGTGATCTTTCATCAGCTTGATGTTGCAGATTCATCAAGTGTTGTTTCGCTTGCTGAATTTGTCGAAGCTAGGTTTGGAAGGCTTGATATCTTGGTACTGATTCATTTACAAAATCGATCTTCTCATTTTAATATATTCTTCAATTGCATAGTTTTTTGAGGTCTTAGTATAGGAACAATTCTATGTGACCATATGGGGTATTGCATTGCTTTCGCGATTAGTCGCGACACACAGTATCATTAATATGTAAATGATGAAACATAGTAACATTCTTCATAGTCTCATTTCAGGTTTCTTACAATGATTGTTCCTGTTTCAGGTGAACAATGCTGCAATAATTGGAGGCGAGGTAGATGGTGATGCTGTTCGAGCTTCTGGAGGGGTTAGTTCTTTTACCTTGAATTTCAGAACTAGACAACTCTGTCCATAACTTATGATTCTGAAGTATTATTAACATTTTGCTTAGTTAAAGAATTTAGGCCTTACAAATAAGTTTCCTTCAGGTTTCTTGAACGATTTTTCATGAATTCTTGATGATGATTTATTCAGAACATTAACTGGATGGAGGTGCTAACTCAAACATATGAATCCGCGGTGAAGTGCTTTCAGACAAACTATTATGGCTCGAAAAGGATGATCGAAGCCTTTCTCCCACTTCTCCAGTTATCTCAATCACCAAGAATTGTCAATGTCTCCTCACAAAGCGGACAATTAGAGGTGACATTACATTGCAATGTCAAATTTAAATATTAGGATTAGGAGATGTCTAGCAAAAGAACATGAGTATGGTTTTGACTAGATAAAAAGAATGCACTTGAAACTGTTTATTTTTTCACACCGAGATCCCAACAGGATGATCCTAACTGGCTTATGTTTTTCAGCACGTTCGAAGTGAGTGGGCAAAAGGGAGACTAAGCGACGTTAATCAGCTAACAGAAGATCGAGTGGATAATGTGCTGAATCAATATCTGAAAGACCTAGAACAAGAAACACTCGAAGCCAGAGGATGGCCTTTAGCCTTGGGGGCATACACAGTTTCGAAAGCAGCCATGAATGCATACACGAGAATCGTGGCAAACAAGCAGCCAAACATGAAGGTGAATTGTGTCTGTCCTGGCTATGTGAAAACTGATCTAAACTTCCATTCAGGCATATTGAGTGTACAAGAAGGGGCTGAAAAGATCGTGAAAATCGCTCTGTTGTCTGATGATGCTCCTTCTGGCTCATTTTTCATGAAGGGAAAAGTGTCTCCCTTCTGATAAGAAGAACCCTCCTTGCAGATGTAAACATTTCCATGCACTTTGTCAGTTTTTCGAAGTATCACTACTATTTTAATACTACCATATTCTTGTTTTAGTATTTCATTTCAGGCATTTTCTGTTTAGGCCATAACTTATTGCTTTTGACTCCCAGTCATTATATGAGAGATTACTATTTGTTTTGCACTATATTTTAGACCTCCATTTAATCCTAGTCTGAACTAGTCTGAATGTAATACTTGTTACCGAGGCCATCTTTTGGGCTCATTTTTAGTCTATAAAAAGGTATTTGAAATCGTTATGAACAATATTACAAATGCGATTCTTTTTTACAGATTTCACCGGATTTTAATAAATTAGAATATGGATGTCCCTTTGTAAAAATGCCACCTTTTTGTGTGAAACTTGTGATCTTTGGACACGTATTCAGTCTTGATGGTCTTCATTTCAGTCATAAAACATTCGCCCAGGTTCCCGCCTGTCTGCTGAATCTTGCCCGATCTTTCTACTTCGTAATAAAACAATATTTGTGACACCTCTTCTAGATAAGTTCGAGCTTTCAAGAACTGAGAAAAAGTAAACGTGAACTCTGGAGACCTTGTATCCATCCATGGCAGAATCAAAGAGGTCAGTAGTTTTTCCATGGCATCCGTACAGTTCTTGCTGTTTTTTGTGCCCTAATCTGTTCCTTCTTTTGTGTGTAGATTTGCAGTGGTGACTGGAGCAAACAAAGGGATAGGGTTTGATGTTGTGAGGCAATTAGCTTCTAAAGGGATCACTGTGGTATTAACTGCAAGAGATGAGAGCAGGGGACTTGAATCTCTTCAGGAGCTCAAAGATTCCAGTGGGTTTTCCGGGGAAGTGATCTTTCATCAGCTTGATGTTGCAGATTCTGCTAGTGTTGCTGCACTTGCTGAATTCGTCAAGGCTCAGTTTGGAAGGCTTGATATCTTGGTACTGATTCAAATACATTATCTTCTCCAAATATAACTTCTGTTTTTTAAAATAAGCTGTTTCTAGCACCTTAACAAACAGTTAAAATCACTATCTTGTTCAGTCGAGGCTAATTGTGTAGTTTATATGTAGATTCTTGGTTTCTTAGGTCTTTCCCTTTCTTAGTTCGATAATCGTTATCATGTTTAGTTGAGACACATTGTATAGCTTATGTGTAGGTTCTTGGTTTTTAGGTCTTTCCCTTTCCTAGTTCGATAATCACTATCTTGTTCAATCGAGACACACTGTGTAGCTTAATGTAGATCCTTGGTTTTTTAGGTCTTTCTCTTTCTTAGTTTGATAATTGCTATCGTGTTCAGTCGAGACACTCCGTGTAGCTTATTGTAGATTCTTGGTCTTTTAGGTCTTTCCCTTTCCTAGTTTGATAATCGCTATCGTGTTCAGTCGAGACACATTGTGTAGCTTATATGTAGACTTGGTTTTTTAGGTCTTTCCCTTTCCTAGTTTGATAATTGCTATCGTGTTCAGTTGAGACATATTGTATAGCTTAAATGTAGGTTCTTGGTTTTTTAGGTCTTTCTCTTTCCTAGTTTGATATCGCTATCGTGTTCAGTCGTGACACATTGTGTAGTTATATATAGATTCTTGGTTTTCTACTTTCTAGTTCCCTTTCATAGTTCGATTTGTTCAAGAGGATGAGATAGTATGTAGAAGTTGAGAATAACTTGATGAATGTCTAATGAATGGCCCCGTTTCAGGTGAACAATGCTGGAATATTTGGAGCCGATATAGATAGGGATGCTGTTCGAGCTTCTGGAGGGGTAAGTCTCTTACATCGAACTTCTGCTGAACCATTGCGCGACTTGACTGGCGAAACATGTGAGAGACAAATGAAAGACAAACTCAGCTAATTGTGTTTGTAGCTGTTCTTTCATTTGAATAGATTCTGTAAAGTTTTTCGTAAATCCTTCTTGTTGATCGACGCAGAACATTAACTGGGGGGAGATGCTGACCCAAACTTATGAATCCGCGGTGACGTGCTTCCAAACAAACTACTATGGCATGACAAGGATGGTCGAAGCCTTTCTCCCACTCCTCGAGTTATCTCACTCACCAAGAGTCGTCAATGTTTCCTCACAAAGCGGGCAACTAGGGGTGATATTACACTGCTAACATGATAGGATTTCATACAGAATTCCATCCATCAGGATTACCATTCAAACAGCTGAATCCATTTGTGTTTTTCTGTTTTTTTCCTCTGGTTTTCAGAATTTGCATAGGCAGTGGGCAAAAGGGATACTGAGTGATGTCCCTCGACTCACAGAAGAGAGAGTGGATGAAGTTGTGAATGAATATCTGAAAGATCTGAAAGAAGGAGCGGTTGTAGCCAAAGGGTGGCCTATAACCTTCGGGGCATACACAGTTTCGAAAGCAGCCATGAATGCATACACACGGCTTATCGCGGAGAAGCACCCGAACATGAAGGTGAATTGTGTCTGTCCTGGTTATGTGAAAACTGATCTGAACTTACATTCAGGCATACTAACTGTGGAAGAAGGTGCTGAAAAGGTTGTGAGGGTTGCTCTGCTGCCGGACGACGGTCAGTCGGGATCATTTTTCATCAAGGGAGAAGTGTGCTCCTTCTGATGAAAAAGTTCCCTACTTTTTACCCTTGGTTTTGCATCTGAAATGTAGTACTCCTATGTTGTTTCCACAGTAATAATAAAATGTACTCCATACAAGTTGTGAAATGGTGTGAGATTACTATCATACAAGGTAGTATATATAATTTGATACTATCTCTTCTAATTAAAATTGAACTAATTAAAATTGAAAGTTAATATTTAGAAATTATTTGTTACGATGAATTGAATAATATCATATACAATAATACGGTTGCTTAAATATTTATTCAAATATGCAATGGAGAATAGTGTTGAAAAAATAAGAGTGCAATTTTAGTTGGGATAGAGGGAGCATGATTATTTTCATTAAATGTCAAATATGGGTCAAGCATAATATAATACAAAGACTTGGGTGAGACCGTTTCACCCAACCTTATGGTGAGACCAGGGGTCTCTAAGAAAATTAAATAGTTTTAGGAATTTAAAGAAAATAGTATATGAGATATATAATTTATGAATTATTTAGTTTTCTTTTTATATTCTCTTGCTCACAAAATCAGAAAACCAAAACCTCCAAAAACCCTCTTCAAACTCCCTCTGCCAAATCCTTTTTTCAACTGCTCGATTTCAGTTTAAAATCGCGATTTCGAATCCTACATTGCGTCGAAATATCTTTTGCGGTCTGATAGAGGTAAGATTTTCTCAATTTCTTTTGGATTTTGTGGTCTGATAGAAGTAAGATTTGAGATTTTTTGCTTTCTTCAAGTTTTTGGCTATTTTCTTGTTGATTCCGTCGTTTATCTTCCTAAATCCGATCGTATATGTGTTATTTACTATCTAAGGGTAATAACGTCATTTTCTTTTTTTGTATTTTAATTTTTTTCAGAAGGGCAAACATGTAATTTTATTAAATTTCAGCTAAAAGTTGCCGTGTTATATTGGTACTTTCACTAACTAGATAGGGTTATATTGGCAATTTCAAATACTGAAAGGGTATATTGGCACTTATGTCAACTAGGTAGAATTATAAAAGCATTTTTTCCTTTTTTTTTTGGGTCCCTTGCATATGATCCAATACCATCATTTGGTCCCCAAGGCCAATATTGCATTTGTTCAGCAACTAACAATTATAAAATAATTTATTTGGTCCCAAAAGTGATTTTCAGGTCGTAGTCGTTTTTCGATATAGCATGGGGTATTTTTATAATTTTCCAATTAAAAACATTTTAATTTCCTTTTAATTTTAATTTTAGTTTTACTTTTTTTCTTTTAGCCCTTTTCCTTTAAAACCCTAATATGCCGTCGATCGCCGCCGCCGCCGCCGACCACTCGTAATCACCACCGTTTGCTCAGCGCAAATTAAGGGACGACCTTTCGTCTTCTTCCTTGAGGCGCAAATCGTTGGAGCGGGTTATGCCTCGCCATCGGAGCCCCTGCCGCCCGTCGCTCACCCTTCGAACTTGCCCTCTGCCGAAACAGGGGTCCCCGAAGCTCGCCGTCGGTACCGAGAAACTTCGCCGTCGGTACCGAGAAACTTCGCCGTCGGTACCGAGAAACTTCGCCGTCGGCCTCTCGAAGAGCTCCGCCACTAGCCTCCTTTGAGCTGGCCGCTGGGGTGTCCCTCGAGCTTGCCCCGCTGGTGCCTTCAAACTAATCCTCCGCCGGTGCCATCAAGCTCACCACCGGTGTCCCAAAAATTGGTGTTCCTCGAGCTCAATCCTCCACCGCCAGCATCAACCCTTCAAAAACGACCGGCGGTGGCCTTCGGAAAGTGGCCCTTCGAATCGCTGGTGGTGGTGGATCCGGAAACTGGCCCTTCGAACACACCGGTGGTGGTGGTGGCCTTCGAACACACCGATTGTGGCTTCGAAATCCTCCGGTGGTGCCTTCAAATCCGCTGGCGCTGGTGGTGGACTTCAAATCTGGTGGTGCCTTCAAAATAAGATGGTGGCATCATTTTATTTTTTCTTTTTTTAAAAAAAACTGAGGGATATAATGGTCTTTTATATATTTTTACCATTTTTACCATTGACTTTACCTCAAAATTATCTTTGGGGATCAAATAAATTATTTTATATTTGTTTGTTGCTGAACAATTGTGGTAATGACGTTGAGGACCAAACAAATTATAAGATGCTATTTACGGAAAAAAATAATTTAGTCTAAAATTTTCATCTACTGTGGTAAAATTACACTTTAGTTTATGATATTTTTATAACTTATGGAAATATCAACTTAAAGAGGCGAGACAAAGTCTTGGGAAAGACGGTCTTTCCATATGCTTATGGAAAGACGGGGTTTAACTAGAATAATAAAAGGTAAAAGGTCTTAGTTGCAATATTAAACTTTTAGTATGCAACATGTAGTAGTTATAAATTTTATAACCCGGTTCATGCAACCCGAAAATTTTATCTCCATTTCTTCTAATTTACACTTTAAACCTTGATCTTTCCATAAGTTATGGAAAGACCGTCTTTCGAGAGACGGACTCAGGCGAGGCAAACTCTAAGTTAATAGGAAAATAGAAAGTATAAGATAATTATCAATTCAAAACAATAGTACTCCCTTCGGCCAATTCAAACTTGCACTCTTGTTTTTTTTTAATTACTATTCTCTATTAAAATTTCATATATTTCAATTCGTCGTAATAAATAATTTTTAACTTATAATTTTTTATTTTTTGTTGTTATGCATAGGTAAACATATTAATGATTAAATATGTGTATTGAACCATGTGTAAAAAATAAGAGTAAAATCTTGATTGAGACAAAGGGAATATTGAACAATTTTTTTAAAAAAATACACTGTGTTAATCACCACTTTGCTTCAAATTTAAATTGATATTATTATAATAATCATTTTAGTTAACAGGATCTCTGATAAACTAAAAAATAATAATTTTATGATGATCAAGGTCTATAAATATTTTACATCTTCTTAAACTATCGATTGACACAAAGTTTTATTTTAGGAGTTCGTGTATTTAAATCTTGGTCTTTCATTTAAATAGTAAAATAAAAGAAATTAAAATAAAATATTTTATTTACATTTATCGAGTTATAAAACTTATAACTATTGCACGTTGCATAATAAAATTTTAATATTACGACTAATTTTTTTTACCTTTTTATTATTCTAATTAAATTCCGCCTTTAAATGGCTTATGAAAAAATATTTTTTTTCCAAAACTTGATCTAATTATGGACCAAGACATTAGGACATTTATTAATTAATATAATTATTGACGTTATCATTTGATGCTTGTTTTCATTTATCGCAATGAGGTTTCATAATTTTAATTGAAAACCTTTTAGAAGACATATTCAAATATAAATAATTATAATAGGACATTATAAATTATAAACATGGGATTTGACACGACTGGTTTAACTGCTTCACGGTCTAAAATGAATTATTCTTAATACTCCCCTCATTTCAATGTGCAGTTTAACTATTCTTTGAGTAAAAAATTCTTGACTTTGACTATAAAATTAAGTTGGTGTATAAATATATAGTACTCCCCCTGTCCTAGGGGATTCTGCAGAGAGAGGAATTCTCTCGGGTGAAATTACCAAAGGCTCTTGCCCCTCCTATCTTCCTCCATGCATTCCACCTGCATTTTCTCTGTCGACTCACCTGCATTCCACCCGCGTTCCACCCTTACCAGATCTGCCACAACGATGACGACGGAATAGATGTCCGCCACAACGACGTCCGCCTCAAGCGTCCCCTCTCACGCATCTTGCCTCCCGCCTCTGCCACAATGACGTCGAGGGAAAAGATGAGGAAGGATTAAGGTTTTGGTGAGGAATTAGATGGGGGGATTTTTAGGGTGGGGGATTAGGATTCTGGCGAGGGAATTGGATAGGGAAGGATTAAGATTCTGGCGAGGGAATTGGATAGGGAAGGATTTTTGGGGTTGGAAATTTAAGATTCTCAGGTGGGTCTCAGAGATCGTGAAATTGGGGAAGATGGGTCTCTGATCATTGGTGAAAATTTTGAGAGGATAGTTCTTTAAAATTTAATTTTGCAAGGGTAATAATGTCTTCTTAGATGCGGAATATTTCCTAGAAAGGAAAGTGTACAGAATTGCCAGGAATAGCCCAAAAAGGGAAAGTGTGCAGAATCGGCTGAGACGGAGGGAGTATACACTATTGTGTGATACATTGTTAGTTTTGTAGTAACTTATATTTTCAAAATATCAACTTTTCATAAGTTTTAATTTTCGTTAATGAAAGATATTAATGATCAAATATTTTTCAAATCAAATACTGAAAGTTAAGTGTGCAGGTTGAAATGAGATAAAGAGAGTACTCCCTTTGTCCAATCTTAAATTACCCGGTATATGAGAATATTATTCTCTATCAAAGTTTGACCAATAGATATATGAGACATAATATTATCGTATGCAATATTGTTGAGTTCATTGTAACAAGTAGTTTCTAAAAAATAATTTTTTATTCGTCGTTACTAAACATAGCTAAACATGTTAACTATTAAACATGTTTGTTGAACTGGGTACAATGATTAGGCGCTGGAGGAAGTATTTAATTTTCTATTACGATTATACTCATTTTCTATATCAATATGATATTCCTAACCCCTATTCTTTCTCCACTACCGGAAGATTACGTATTGAAAAAGCCTAATCTAACTGTACTATTCTTGCGGAACCTAATAAACAAACGAGCGCTTTCTTTGAGTATGCGTTGAGTGAGACCATTATGTATCTATGCAGATTTTCAAAATTACACCCATATTTAGGATGCATTCTGTTTTTTTATTTGACTGTCTCTATTTTTTTTTATTTTTTTTGATAGCCCACAAATGGGACGCATTCTCTATGTATTTTCTTGTTTTTTTTGACTGCCTGTAAAGGATGCATTCAAATGTAATTTTTTTTAACTACGTGCAGATGACGCATTTTCTATGTAAATTTTTTTGATTAGCGCACGAAGAGGATGTATTCTCTGAATGCATCTTCTAACTGATTTTCCTGTTTTTTAAATATATTTTTGTTGTCCCCAATAGCGCATCAATAGACATCTAATTGTTTTATATATTTTTTAAAAATTTCATAATGATAAATGCATCGGAAGAATTTGAAAGTCCTTTTTGAAATTTATGATAACTAAACCTAATCATCTTATTTACCTGATTAAAGATAACGGAAAAATTTGATCGTCGGTATTTCATATTTTTAAATATTCCAAAATATAGAAAATGAATGAATTATATAAAAAAAAAATTGGAAGTTACTAATGTAGTGGAATTGTAATTGTAAAATTTTGGATTTTTTTGTAATTTAAATAAATTAGAGATGTATGCAAAAATTTTAAAATTTTCACTTTTTCCCATTACTGACTAATTTAAATAAACAAAAATATAAGAGTAGATGCATTTAATGTTTATGAAATTCGAGGATGATAATGAAAATAAAATAAACATGAATTGATTCAGTGATACAATATTTGAAGAACACGTGCCAAATAGATAGGTACAAACGTAATGAAATGAATGCCCAACGACATGTAATGTACTAATGACGCCCTCCACAAAGCTTTCCACTTGTTCCACATGGGGGCGGACATATGGTGCAGGATGTGCATAGTGGAACAACCATGTGAGTAGAAACATGTACGTTGTCATGCAGAACTCCCTCTGTAAAAATCCTCCTCCAAATCGTTTCTTGCGTCCTCATTCAAATCATACTGAACATGAGGAACACTAACTGTATCATATGGAGCAGTAGGCGACATATACGCATGACTAGCAGTGGGAGTAAGATATGCAGTAGAATCAGCTGGAATAGTGTTGGAGTGTGAGGGTCCACCATATGATGGTCCGTCGTGGGTTGGACTCGCATGTGAGGGTCTGGCTTGAGATGAGCCTATGTGTGCAGTAGGTCCGCGAGCACGCGGTCGCCGACCACCTTGTCGACCAGGAGGAGATGTACGATGGCTTCTGATTTCATTGTATCTCACACAAGAGGGGAGGTTCCTCGGTGCGCATATGTGGTTGATAATACTGCAGTCAGGAGGGCTCACGTGCATATTCTAGAGTACATGTGACAACACCATGCACCCCCAACCCAATAACGTCGGCGAAACGTGGGGGACATTCGTCTAAATTAATATCTAACATAAGGGCATCTCGTACATTGCCTGCAACTACATAAATGAGATAAATATGTTAGATATTAAAAAATGAGGGAATCGAAGTATTATTTGTTGATACTATTAGAAATTTAGTGAATATCATATACTCTATTGTAGCTCTGTCTCCATGAAACCCCTCCGTAACCGTTTGGCATCGTCCTAGATGATCAATCAGGGCCATTGTCCTGCGAAAATACCACTCTGTGTATTCTCAATCGGGTGTATATGGATCCGCTGACCCGAGAGCATTAATTTGTTGCTCTGCTCGATGTTCCCATGCATCAAGAAATCTTCTCAGTTCAACACACCAATCCATGTCTGACCTCCCCCGACGATCTCTAGTATGAAGTTGTTTGTGTTTATCCTTAGTGGCCAACTACCTGGGTATTGTCTGGATAAGGCCAAATTGCCTGAGAACACGATGAACATGATGATGCTCCACGACGTGCCAACAAATGAGGTCAACACACAATAGCCAATTGTTGCTACCAGTTGTACAATATTGTGAGAGATGTTGCATGATATCCTCAGTGTATGACTGCCAAATGAACTAACATAACAGACAAGTATTGTGGTTTGAAAAGAAACACTTTTTTCCCTTTAGTTCAAAAAAAGGAAATCCAAGTTACATTATACCTGACTGTCATAGAGAGATGTCAGCTGATCGCTGTACACTTTTAGTACATACATGGGTGATTATGATAAATCGTACCAGGCTTCTCACATGTGAGAAACAGAATGAATAATATTAGCTATTCCTAGTAATTAAAAAGGTTTAAAAATTGTGTCCTCACTAATTGAATACGAACCTGGACCCAAGAGCACTCATGGTGACGGTAACTGGAAGTCGTCTGGCAAGACGGATGGTTGGTATTCGCTCCCATGTCCACAACTGACAGTAAAAAAAATGTAAGAGGTCATTATGGACACGTGTACAACTAAAAAGTTTAACCAAAAATGTTACATGCAGTATGACTAGTGACCCAAATATGGATTTAACTTGTGGAATTGTAGTGTCACATAAGCTCCTGTACAAGTGTGCCAAAATTGCACTCCCCTAACTGTACTGATGTGTTGCATCTAAGTCCATGAGTATCGACAAATAGAGCAGAGGGATCAGGTGCCCGGATGTGTCAGGCATGAGCAATCATCCGACCAACCATCCGACCAACAGTAGAATGAAAACCCTTGCCCGCTGCTGGCAATCTACCTCAGTAACATCAAGAGGAAATGGATTGTGCAACAAGTTTCCAAACCAGCAGGCCCTTATGTGACCCCATTTGATGTTACTCGTGTCTGGTGTAGCCCTGAGGTAGTCAATGAATAATCTCTGCCAGTCATTCTTGTGCCTGCCAGTGTCAACACCAGTGATTGACATGCCATCGATCAGTAGACCCCAAAGGATGCCCACATCCTGTAACGTGATGGTAGCCTCCCCCATCGGCAGGTGAAACATGTGCGTCTCTGGTCTCTAATGCAGTGATAAGAGAATGGTCGATGTGAATTGGTGCAAAATCAAATAGTCCCTGGAATCCAGCCTCACGCACATAGCGCATCACTCAATCAGGTATCCCACCAATCCAACAAGCCTCATCACACCGTTTCACCTACAATGCCCCATCCTCCAATTGACCGTTGTATAGAGCACGTGCACGATGCTCCCGGTGAAGATAAAGCAATTCCTCATTAAGGGGTCCCGAATAGTACATGATGTATCCCTGGTGAAAATCATAATCACATGGAGAAATGATCAATCTATATTTCCACGAAACTGAATACCATTACATGTAATACATATTCAAACCAAATCGACATTAGCTTCAATTTAAACAAATACACATAATACAAATCCACATAATCAATTACACTACTTTAACGAGTGAATTTAACATAACAAGTTGGATAACTACATAATATCATATAATACATAGTGGTCTAAACAAAACATAAGGATCTCTAGAAACTCCATATTAAAAACCCGACCCTAAGCACGCCCTCACCCACGGACGCCTCTGCAATCACCCAGTAGTCTCTCATCCATTTGATTCCTTATCCTTCTCTCCGTAAATTGACCACGCATCCTGTTACGAAACTTTTCAATATCGGGAATCGACCTACAGTTGGCATGTTGCCATAGTGATGGATCTCGGAGAGGCACAAAACCCTCACTATATTGTTGCACATAGGTGGTCATGTGATATGCCTTGTCACAGAGAGTAGACAGATCATCACGCCTATACCTACAAACAGCCAATGCATGGGAACGGAAAATTTGCCATTCATAACAACTACACTCCTTTCTCCGGTATTTCAGAGTGTATTGGCTCTCACCCATGTTTTCATGAATGGTCCTTGTCACAACTTTATAAGTCTACGATGTCTGACCATACACGATCACACTATGTCCTTGTCCCCCAAGTGTCTTGCTTCTGAAACTTTTTCCAAATCCTGCTTGGGAACTCAGACTTACATAATTCTACATCAATTTAGAATACTTCACCTAAACCACAAACACATAATGAAATATAATGTATCAAAAAATTACCTCCAATTTGTGGCGTCCATTAGTCTTCATGAAAAAATTCAACTGTTCGTTCAAAAGTGGCTTTGACACATGCTGTTATCGAGAGATGTCGTGTGTGCCTTAAACAATTATTGTAACTCTCTGACAAATTAGTTGTAGATTCCCCTAGGACTATCTCCCTCATCAAAAGTAAGGCACTACTTATTGTTATCATGACGTTTTATCCAATCCCAAGCAGATGGTTCAAGACTCTCCAACTCCTTCTTGTACTCCCTCCACCTAATTTCTTGTCTAGCAGACCAAGCTGCCAAACTAGAGTCTTCAGATGCGCATTTTTGAACTTCCCACGCTCCACACTAAGAAAGTTAGACTGAAAATGCCTCAAGCAAAATCAGTGGTATCCTGCTGGCTCTATCTGTTCTTCCACATGTCTCATTGCATTTAAAATCCCATCATGATGATCCGATATATTAAAGATTGGCCTAGTATCACCACCTACCACATGGAGTCATAGTTTGAGCATGAACAAATTCCAGCTCTCATTAGTCTCAACATCAACTATTGCATAAACAATGGTCAGTATGTAATCATTCGCGTTGTGTGTCACAACAACTAGCATTGTGGCCTTGTATGCGCCTCTCAAACGAGTCTCATCTACATTAATCACTGGTCTGCAGTGACGAAAAGCTTCGATAACCTGGCCAAATGCCCAGAACACAAATTTAAATTTCCTACACCCATGACCGTGTATTCTATCAGGTACATCTACCCAATCAACAACGGTGCTTGGATTGGACTTGATTAGCTCATCCATAAATGTTAGAAAGATTGCAAAGGATTCCTCCCAAGTTTCGAATACCAAATCAATAGCCTTCTGGCGAGCATACCACACCCTCTTGTAGGAAAGGGTAACATTTAACTCCTTCTTCACGTGCGCTTGGACATCCTTCACTGTGTAGGAAGGGGGGGGGGGTTTCGCATCAATCTGATGGCGAATGGAACAAGCGATCATCAACGATGTTAGGTTAGTGTTACCATTTGATCAACCAGCACCAATACAACTATAACTACTTGCCCATTTGGTGATCTCCCACATCCCATGGGCAGCCTTCTTACTGGCTCTAACAATCCAATGAAAATTGCCACTTCCTTCAACAACGTCCATATATTTTGCGTGCCATGTATGTGACATGCTCTCCACAACAAGGTGTTCTATGTTCATCATCGAACTCCACTTGAAAATAGCCTCTACCAATTATGGCTTACTCTGGAATCGCATACCCAAGTCAACTTCCCCGGTCGCTTGAACATAACTACGAAGTCTTTCACCACAATTAGTTGGGTCATACCCATCCTCATTGGGCCCTTCGTAATCCCTAAGGTAGGCCTCCGTATTAAGATTCGCCGTAAGATGGAATGTCGTGGCTACATTGTTTGTGTACACCACTTGTTCATCATCATCCCCTGGATTTGAATCAGTTAATAAGGATCGACCATCTTCACTTTGTTCTTCAAGTTCCCTTTCCTCACCTTCATCATTGCTAACAACATGCTCACCATGACCAATAGCATGCTCTCCAATTTCACCTACATAATCATCATCGAAGACATTCAGCTCTTCATGATGCACACCATATATACCAGTACTTGTGGATGACTGAGTGCAATCGACATGGACATATGCACTAGGTTGACTCAACTCACCAATGAAAGAAGGTTATCCAAAACCTTGGCAATGTACAGGGGGTGGGAAGATTGACAAAGCTGTATAGTTCTGAACATTGCTCAACAACAATATGAACATGCCCGAACTAACATCACCCGCATGGTCAATGATGTTTGACATCTTCTACATATTAATGTACATATCAGCTAAGCACAAGGACATTCGATCAACAATGTTGAAAAGGTCGCGGTGGACTCGTCATCTTCCACATTATAACATCGATAGTAAATAGACGAATCAATCAGTTTAGGACAAATATAATAGATTTTCACCAGAAACCCCTCACTTACAATGCCAAGCCTCCTAAAAATTAATTTAACTAACTTGGAGTGGCTTAACCTCCATTCGAGAGTCACGTTTTTCTCAGGTATGAGAGGATCCTAATACACACCCACATTCAAATCAAACTTAATCTGACCCCCTTTGTAAAAGTACACCATCGAAAATATTGTAGAACTGCATTATACAAATATAGAACATATAATTCCATATTCAGAAAGACGGTATTATTCAACAACATCTATTCAACTCCTCAAACCCTAAACCATACACTGTTTAATTGTCATCGGACAACCAAATCATACACTATTATCGATTATCTTACTAATTGACATACAACATTACAACATTGATAATGTTTCTTCACAATATAAAATTTGAACTCAATTACGCCACACAAATTAAATTATTACTACAACTTCAATAAAAAAATTAGTGAACAAATCACACATAATCCATTTACACATAATCACACATCCTCATTCAACACATTCATATAATCAAACCAAACATAATCATTCAAACCACACATAATCATTCAACACATTCATACAATCAAGATTTTTTCAAGTACCTCACAAATTACACTATTATTACAAGTTCAATAAGACAAATTAGTGAAAAAATCACAGATAATCAATTCAAACATCCTAATTCAAATCATTCATATAATCAATCCACACATAATAATTCAACACATTCATATAATCAAGATTTTTTCAGGTGCCTCTCGGAGATTCAGAAATTCTGGTGGCGGGTAAATTCCACACGTGGAGCTACCGGCGGCACGTGCTGGGTTCCAACGAATGCGTGATAGTCAGTAACGGCCGGCCGAAATCTTAAACTAAAAATCCAACAACAATTTACTACCAAACACATAGAAAAATAGCAAATCTGAAAAATCGAAAAGAAAATACGAACTAAGGCTAGGAGAGATACGAACTCGGCGATGAAAATGGCGAAACACAAAAGCGTGAGCTTGACGAGGTAGACGGCAATGGCCTTGAGCACGAGTGGGAGGGAAGAATGTGGCGGCGAAGAAAACTAGGAAAAAGTCCGTCCTTCTCCTTTTTCGGCCTCTGTTCTTAGATTAAAATAGCAATCATGACGTCCTCATATTAACAGAATAAAAAAAAATTCAAATACAGAGGACGCACTCGTCTTTTCTAATTTTTTAAAAAAACGTAAAATTATGATGACGCATTTAGCAAATGCATCCTCATTTTTTCAGGTAATAAAAAAAGAGAGAAAGTCTCAGGAAAGACGGCCTTTCCATGAGCTTATGGACAGTCCTCAGAGACATTTGTCTTAAATGTTGTAATTTTTTATAAAATTTAAATATTGCATTTTATAAGTTAAAACAAGTAATAATATGTATTTGAAGGTGAAAATATAAAAATATATGATATAAAAAAATATTTTCGAAAATTTTAAATTTTGTATGTAAGTTAAGAAATGGCGTATATAAGGTAAGAAATAAGTGGACTGTCTATAAGCTTATGGACATGCCGCCTGTTAGGAGACCCACTCATACCAAAAATACACAAAACACATCTAGTAAATGCGTTCTCTAGATTTACATCCATTGGCATCTACTGTATTCACGGTGTAAGAATTTTCTCGTAAACAAACATATCCAAATATCATGCATTTGGAGTTACGTGTCTACTAAACAACAACTGTTAACCTAGTAAACGAATATCATGGATCTGGGTGACGTTTATAGCCACGAAATCACCAAAATCCCCTAGTTTTTCTGCCTCTCCCAATCTAGTAATGCAATTTAGTGTATAAATACGGAGGTGGAATAACAGCTTGATCACCCATTAGATTTGTTAATGCAATTTAGTGTATAAATACGGAGGTGGAATAACAGCTTGATCACCTATTAGATTTGTTTGAGAATGACGACCACCAAAATTGTACTGATTTCCCTTCTCGTTTCATTCCTCCTGTCATCTGCCGTTGCTAGTGAGCCAATTAAGAAAGTTATGTCAGAGACAGCCGCTACTCCTGCAACCTTAGCTCCCGAAATGTCCCCAACAGAATCTGAAGAAGACCCTATAATCCAGAGTAAGAATAAGAATCCAGCACCAGCACCAGGACCAAAACCCCGGCCGTTTCCAACGCCAAGTCCCCCGGGGACGGCACCCATTCGAGCCAACCCTTATAATCCTGGGTTTCCGAGAGATAAAAAAGGCAACTACTTCCCACCACCCCATGCTAGCAAGTTTAAGTTTTTGTAATGGGGAGGGAGCTGATTATTCTTTCTTCGCCAAATTTTGTTTTATTTTAATATTCTTCTCTAATAATCAGTTTGAAACTGTGTGATGTTATAGAATTTAGACTTGTCATACAAGTTTGCTTTGACTTTCATTCTCTTTTCCTCATTTGATGTTGAAGAGTAATTGTCTAATAATCAGTTTGAAACTGTGTGATGTTATAGAATTTAGACTTGTCATACAAGTTTGCTTTGACTTCCATTCTCTTTTCCTCATTTGATGTTGAAGAATAATTGGTGTAATGGATTCTCTTTTCCTCATTTGATGTTGAAGAATAATTGGTGTAATGGAAGAATATTGTTGAATGAGAATGTTTTGCTTATTTTTATTTCAAATTTAAATTGTGTGTAAGTAGTAGATCACTCATCCCAAAAATGTGAATGGATGAGTGATTCTTCCGCTAATGAATGGAATTTCTTCGCTAAATCAGTATACTTGGCGTAATGCACATGAAATACATAGATATATTCAAATTAGATCATCTAAAAGTTTTATTGTATATTTGAATAGATATATGATAACACTACTCTTTATCAAAATTTCATTGCATGTTTCTCTATATACAATGATTATGTTGTAATTTAAGTTGGAACGGATAGGGTATTTAATTTTCTATTACGTTTATACTCATTTTCTATAATCATTTTTAAGAGATCGAGTATAATCATTTAGTTAGAATTCGAGTATTTAAGAGATCGGAACCATTTTTACTATATATTATGTTTATAATCATATAATATATATTTTTAAAATAATATGTAGAATAATATATTACTATGCAATTTGAGTTTATGTTTAAAACCATAATTTACTTTATTTAACTTTATCTTCAATATTTATAATTAAAAAAAATTTAAATATCCAAAAAAAATTGACTAACACACAATATAATATATTTATTTTACATGGCATCCATCTATCTATCAATTTCTTAAACTAAATAATATTTGCTAAAAAATTGTGGCTACATATTTTTTTATTTATGAATGAGAAATTTACCTTTTCGGTTATTTGTAGTGCAAAGAAAGGTTTGAAAAAAACGACGAGTTTTATCATTTGTAGATGTTGTATTATATAATGGGTTTAAAATTAATAGTGGTGATGAGATATTTCATTGTTGTAAGTAGATTTATTTACCATTTATTTTTATGTGTCTAATTTTAAACTTTTTTTTTTTCCAAAGAATGATTGACTGGATGTTGTTCAAAGAAATTTAGTGTAGTTGGATTCGAAAAAAAATGATGATAAATGTGTCGCCCATTCTTTTCAAAAATTAAAAAAGAAACAAAAATGATTCTATCTTCCAAAATTTTTAAAAATTAACAACGAAGCTCCCTAATTGCATCACATGGAGTAATGCGTCCTTGAGGGACCATCCTCCGGCAGTTAGCACGACGGGACCTTGAACGCCTTCTTCCACCGTCAACCTGCCAAGATGGAAGCTGAACTATGTCTTCCAAATCCAGGGCAGATACAATTGACTTTAAAATTTGGCAACTTTTTAGCCAAAATCATTGTGTAGGGCATTCATGCATGCTTTTGAGAGGGCATATGCCAATAGCCAGCTTTTGGTTTCTTGATTTCCCTCCCCAAAGTCTTTCAAATACGGTCTAATCACCTCATCCACTCTCCCTTCCGAAAGATTTTCCGCGTCACTAAGAATCCCGTGAGCCCATCCATTGGTGATGCTATGAAACATTCATCAGATAGTCGTGTTTGTAATAATGAAAACAGTGCAAAAACCGGACTTCTTTCTTTGGAAGCGACAGGTAAAGTGTACCCCTAGCCTCCCATGGATGAGGTGATATTGACAATTCTTGGAGATTGAGAAGATTGAAGAAGAGGCAAAAATGCTTCAACCATTCTCTTTGCACCATAGTAGTTGATCTCCAAGCAGGCTAGTTCATATGTCTCCGCAATGATTGCTTTCCATTCGCTTTGTGTTCCAACCAGCCTTGTGATGGAATGTAAAACCGACACACATAGGCCAAAATCAGTAATGTCACCAAACAAAACAAAAGTAGAAAACCAGCTAGATTCATAGGATCCTGAAATCCAAGGGTTTTCTTTCATGAGCCTAGGAAATCACAAACAATGATCCTAAACTTCTGAAACAAGGTAAAATCCACCACTCTTCATTTAGATACAATTTAAGCCATGTTCCTTCAAGTTTATCTGCACTTCAATTCAGTTCAATTCAATTCAATTTAATTCAGATCAGCAAAATAAGCCTGAGAGAACTGGGCCTTACAGCTTCAATTCCACGCTTTAGCCCTTCAACATCTACTACGGATCCAACAACTCCCGTGTTATTAACCTGAAACAGAAACACATGAACTTAAACAATGCTGGAAATCAGAAAAAGAAGTACCTAATGCTATCTGTTTCTATACTGTTTTTAGCATTAGAAACACGACTCTAATTAGAACTCGAACCCACTCAGTAAACATACAGATTTTGTGATCCTAGCTCAAATAAGCAATGACCAAACTTGAAACAGAAATCCAAAAACTTATTGATCGATCAACAAATATACTAAGATATCAAACCTTCCAAACTGGTTTATGATGAACTCTGCAAGCGACGCGATACTGGATGAATCCGCTACATCGAGTTGATGAAACAGGAGAATTTCTGAGCTTGTGAAGAGCTCCAAGTCCTCTTTGTTCATCTCTAGCAGTCAAAATTACAGTGATCCCATGACAAACAAGTTGTCTGCATATCTCGAATACTATGCCTTTGTTTCCTCCTGTAACTACAGCATACCTTTTCTTGAGGTCCTGGGAGCTTGATTCTTGCATATTTCTTGATTGGAAGAGGTTTGTTTCAGTTCTATATCAATGATTAGTTAAGGTGTGTAGGAAACTATGAAGAAGCTAATTTGGATATTGTAATTTGTTACCAATTGTAGTTTTTTTTTCTGAAAAAACCAATTATAGTATTGGGTGTTACTATAGCTTGCGAGTATATTTGTCAAGGAGAAAGGGAGAGAATAGTAAATTAGCAAGAGCAAAGGTTAAAAATCTCATCTTCTTTCATTTAAAATTCACAATTTCATATTGAGTCCACCCTGAAAGGTTTAAAATACAAATTAGAAGAAATTAAGATAAATTTTTTTTGAGTTGCATTAATGGAGTCGTAAACTTATAATTACTGTACGTTGTTTAATACATTTTTAATATTGTTACTCTTTTTACCTTTATGTGATTCTAATTCATCCCCATTTTTTCATACATGTCTATAGAAAGATGATTTTTACAAAATTTTGTCTTCAATATTTTACTTTTAATTATATATTTGAAGGTACTTAATTTTTTTTGTATGTCTGAAAATATATATTTCAATTAAAAGGTAATCCATGGGGACATAAATATATAGATAATTAAATAAATTTAAAGGTTAAATATAGAAATGAGATATTAAATGTGAATTTAAAAAGTCTGACTTCTCTCTACCCTTCCTTTTTTCGAAAATCCTAATTTCAGATCTAGGGGGCTGCCGCCGCCAGACCACCACTTACTCCGGCGGCCCCCCTACCCCAATCACACCCCCCATTGCTCCTACCCTCGTGCCTACATATCTCGGCGCCCAAAGAGACTTTTTGTTGCCGACGACCATACGCAAAGGACTAACACTCCACCGGCGTTTCAAGCTTTCCTCACCGACGCTCACCGGTGTGGCCTCTTCCGTCGGAGACCTTGGTCTTGCCGTCCGCGACTACCACGGCAACGGATAGCCGGATCTCGACAAAGGAGGCCTTATTCCGACGTGGCATACTGGTGGTTGGGCCGGAAATCGGTGAAAAGTGGCAACACGGGATTTCCGGCAGACGGGTCAGCGTTCCCTGTTTGATTCAGATTTGATGTTTTACCAAGTCTACTCGGTTTGGGAAGGGTCGACTCAGCCAGTGGAGGTCAACTCGGTTCAATAAAGGGTCAACTCATTCAACTCGGATCTGAGCCATTCTTCGATGATATGAAGGTTGCGAGGGGTATTTCTCTATATTATTTTATTTACGGTTTTTCTAATGAGTGTCCATGGGCACTCGTTAACAACTTCAGATTCCATCGAAAACTGTGTTATTAAATGCAAATAGAGTTAATGATTAATGACATTCCTAATAAACTTACACTCACTACTTATAATTATTAACTCTATCTGCATTTAATAATACAGTTTTTGATGAATTTGCATTTAATAACACAGTTTTCAATGAAATTTGAAGTTGTTAACGAGTGCTCATGGGCACTCGTTAGAAAAATCATTTTATTTATTCTGCCTTTTAAATTTTCTTTTTCAGGTGGGAGGCTTTTAATTATTACAGTTTTTATGTTATTCATTTTCATAAATAATCGGGGATTTCTGTTTATAAATAGGTTTTTTTTACTAAAATATTTAGTTGCGATTGCTATATGCTATTTCTAAGTTTTTTCGCCGGATCCTTTTGCTTGGTTAAAGTTAGTTGGCTTCGGATCTAGCCTATATGGGTATAGGAGAAATCTAAGTCATGATAGTACGATAACTTACCTTTGACGATTCCGTTCATAATATACTGTCTAGATTTATAGACCGAGCAAGTTGAAAATCTTATTCATCACCTTGTGTAGTCTTGTGTCGTGTTAGAGACTTTCATACTTTCTACTGAGTTTACTTACATTTACAAAAGATTTTTTGGTGATCAAAATGGCTGGTGTCATTCCTACTTTTTATAGAGGACTTTAATTTGATGGAGATGAACTGGATCTTACACTTCAGTAGCTGTTCAGTTTTGTTTTGGTTGCTTTGGAGGTTGATTAGGATGGTGTATTGGAAACTCTGTGATATTTGAATACTGTGATCGGCCTCTAGTGTTTTGATCCGAACTAGTTGAAAGTGTCGTCAGTATTTGGTCATGATCTTTTGATTTACCCATTTCTATTTTCTATTTGCTTATACATAAACACTTCAAATTTGTAATTTTATGCTGTTATGATACCCCAGTTTGAGGCAAGAAATGTAAGCCTACGGACTACATAAGTAAACCTTCGAGCAAATTGATACAAGTCATTTTTTAGCAACACATAAGTTCAATGTGAAGGGAAAGACACCCTCCAATCCATTAACATTTGAATTTAAAAAAAATTAGTAATGTATAATAATGAGTCACTTATAAGTTCTATTCCGATCATTTCCAAGGTTTTATTCAACTCGCAATTTGATTTTTTCTCTCTTCAAAATTTGGTGGCCACAAAATTTACACTTGTATGTATAAGTGGCATCACTTCGTAAGTGATTAATCCTCCCCCACCCCCAAACATATTTATCAAAAATTTTGATTCTTACAATCTTAAAATAAATTCAAAGAGTTCGTCACGTTATTTCCATAAGTTATAAAAATCTTAAAATTTAAATTGTAAATTAAAATAAATGAAAATAAAATTATTGAATTACATGAATTGGGTGATAAACTTTATAACTACTATACGTTGCATACTAAATATTTAATATTGTAACTAAAACCTTTTATTTTTTATTATTCTAAATAAACTTTGTCTTTCCATGAGATTAATGGAAAGACAGTCTTTCTCAATACTTTACCCAATTCAAATGAGAAAAAAGCTTTTGTGATATCATAATACATACTTGGTTTGAGAAAATGACTTCTACAAATTTTCTGTTATAAAATTAGCTTTAAAAAATCGATGAAGTTTATAAAATTAGCTTTAAAACACTTTTGGCCACTCGACTAACAAAGACCCTTCCGTCCAGTCGGAACATCAAATGTTAGTCAAAACATCAATTTTAAGGGCAAATTAATAATTTCTCATTAAAAAAAATTTCTCATTTTTCTTTTCTCCTTTACCTTTTTTTCCTTCTATTTCCTTCTTCCATTTTCTTTATTTCTTTTTCCTTTTTTTCCACTTTTCCTTTTCTCAAACCCTTTCCCCTTTCCCTTTCCCTTTCCCTTTCCCTCTCCTTGCTAAGTTTCTTCTCCTCAGCCCATTTCTTTGCCACCTGTCGTTGGGAATGATCATGGATCTAGGACTCGACCCAGACCCACAGGGACTAGACCCATTGGGTCGAATATATATCAAAAAAATGTAGACCCAACGGGTCCAGGTCTAGATTTTAAAAAAATGGGTCTGGGTTCTGGCCCTTCTGGGTCTAAAATATTAAGACCCAGACCTGACCTATACCCAACTCGTAGACTCATATTACCCTAACTATGTGTATTTTTTATACTATTTTCTAAATTAGTTTCATATTCTCTTTGTATTTTTATTTTAAATTAAACAAATATTGTATATTGTTTATTTTTTTCTTGAAGAATTAATTCATGCCTATATTGAACTTAAATTATCTGTATTTAAAATATTGGATATTTTATTTAGTGAAGAATTTTTTTAAAAAGTTAGACTCATTTAGGACCCGTTTTAAACCCAAGACCCATTTAGACCCATTTAGACCCATTGAGTTTGGATACGTGTCTAGGATTTTCAGACCCCACGCGTCCGAGTCGGGCCTGAGTCTAATTAAATTTTTGGGTAATATGCAGATATAACCCTATATGTTGAGGAAAGTGTAAATATAACCCTGAGTTATTTTTTAGTGCAAATATGACCCTATCTATTACACATAAGTGCAAATATAACCGTAAAGCCACTATTCCGACATTGATTGGCCATTTTCGGCCATTGACCGACTGAAAATGATCAAAATGCCCTTCTAACCTAATACAAAAATTTTAAAGACAAAAATACCCCCCACCACCAATCCACCACCACCAATCTGCCACCACCACCAATCTACCACCACCACCAATCTACCATCACCACTAATTCGCCCGCTACCACCACCAATCCGCCTGCCACCACCTGAGTCCAGCCACACCACCACCAATCTACCTGCCACCACCTAAGCCCATCCCTGCCACCAGCCACACCACCACCAATCCACCTGCCACCACCTGAGGTCATCCCCGCCACCAGCCACACCACCACTAATCCGCCTGCCACCACCTGAGCCCATCCCCGCCACCAGCCACACCACCACCAATCCCCTTGCTACCACCTGAGCCCATCCCCCGTCACCAGCCACACCACCCCGCCACCAGCCACCACCTGAGCCCATCCCCGCCACCAACCACACCACCACCAATCTGCCTGCCACCACCTGAGCCCATCCCCGCCACCAGCCACACTACCACCAATCCGCCTGCCACCACCTGAGCCCATTCCGCCACCAGCCACCGCCACCTGAGCCCATCCCCGCCACCAGTCACCACCACCTGAGCCCATCCCTGCCACCAGCCACCACCACCTGAGCCCATCCCCGCCGCCACCACCTGAGCCCATCCCCGCCGCCACCACCTGAGCCCATCCCCGCCGCCACCACCTGAGCCCATCCCCGCCGCCACCACCTGAGCCCATCCCCAGCGCCACCACCTGAGTCCATCCCCGCCGCCACTACCTGAGCCTATCCCCGCCGCCACCACCTGAGCCCATCCCCGCACCTCTAACCACCAACCCCAAACTTTGCCACTGCTCACCGCCACCCACAGCAAACCCTAGCGCCACCACTTGCTCCGAACCCTAGCGCCACCTCGCACCACCACCTGCCCCGAACCCTAGCACCACCTTGCACCACCCTACCATAGCGCCACCAACCCCAAACTCCTCGCCATCGCCGCATCCTCCTCTGCCCTATCCCTGCCTCCACCATCACCAAGCCCCGAATCCACAACACCACCGGTGGCCGCGAGCTCTCCGCCACCACCATCTGCAAATTGGATTAAGAGAGGGAAGGAGTTTGGAGCGGGGAAGGAAGGAAAGAGAAAGGGAAAGAGAAAAGAAAGGAAGAAAAGAGAAAAGAGAATGGAGCGGAAGAAAGAGAAAAGGAAAGAGAAAAGGGGTAAGGGGGTAATATTGTCATTTGATAAATGGGGTTTTTAAAGTTTTTTTAAAAAAATCATCAGGGGCAAATCGGTCATTTCACTGTATTTCGGCCTCAAACCGGCTAAAAATGTTATATTTGCACATAACCTGAATAGATAGGGTTATATTTGCACTTTCAAATAGCGCAGGGTTATATTTGCAATTTCTTCAATTATATAGGGTTATATTTGCACTTTTCTCTAAATGTTTGTAGGGTCGGGTCACCTAGACCTGACCCATGATCATTCCTACCTGCCGCACACTGCCAACTAGTTCACCACCGCCGCCTCCAACCACTAATCCCCCTCCGTGTCACCTCCTCCGCCCGCTGACCTCACTCCGCCTCCGGCCATCCCACCTCCACCACCTGTTGATCCCCATCGCCTCACCCCTTCCACCTGTTGAACTCGTCGATCTTCCCACCATCCCAGCCCTGGCCACTCGCACCACCGTCCAAGCCATTCGTCCCCGCCACTATTGTCCCAGCCTAAGCCCTTGCCCGACTGTTTGTCTCTGCCACTGCCATCCCATGTCGAGTCCCCGCTACCGCCGTCCCAGGCCAAGCCCCGTCACTACCGTCCCATCCCAAACCCTAGCTCAGTCGTCATCCCCGCCACCGTCGTCCCAGCTCGAACCCTAGCCTAGCCTTTGTCCCCGTCAGCATTTGGCTGGACAAAAGGACTACTTTTTAACAGTTTTGTTAGTTGAAAAGCCAAAAGTGTTGAAAAAAAATAGATAAAGGATTAAAGGTGAACGGTGGATGGTGGATGGTGGATGGTGGATGGAGTTCAGGAGTCTCCTCGTTCGCCCTATTAATTATTTAAAGAGGGTAATTCAATTTTTTATGGAGTTGATTTTCATTGTCAATGAATCCAGAAATATTTAGACATTGTTAAAATAACTCAAAATCATTTTATTACTTAGGGTAATATGCAGATATAACCCTATATGTTGAGGAATGTGCAAATATAACCCTCAATTGTTTTTTAGTGCAAATATGACCCTATCTATTACACATAAGTGCAAATATAACCCTGAATCCACTATTCCGGCATTGACTGGCCATTTTCGGCCATTGACCGACCGAAAATGACCAAATTGCCCTTCTAACCTATTACAAAATTAAAAGGACAAAATTGCCCCCCAATCACCACCTGGCTCACCACCACCAGCCACCCCTGCTATCACCTCAACTTCACCCCGCCACCAACACCACCAGCAGCTAGCACCGCCGCCACCACCTGGCTCACCACCACCAGCCACTACCGAAGCTCATTTGCCTCCCCTGCCATCACCTCACCTTCACCACCACCAATCCCTCCCCTTCCATCACATCACCTTCACCCCGCCACCACCACCAACCATTCCCAGCACCACCAATCCCTCCCCTTCCATCGATGACCTGCAGACTCCTTTTGTGCCCAGATTCCAAGAAGTAAATGAGCCACAGTCACTTCATCACCTTCCCCTGACTTCACTTCACCACAGTCCATCCGATACCGGGACATGAACTTGAGAAGAAAATTGAAAGCTTTTGGCCGAGAAAATGAGTGGCTTGATTATCCGGGTTCAAACTGGAGGAAGATCGATTGGTGGCCTTTTGGATAAGTAGTGAAGATGATGATGAGACGGGTAGTGTTCTGGGAATTGTTGCTCAATTTTGGAAACCTAATTTGATAAATTGGGGGAAATCGAGGGTGTATTTAGGGATAGCGGCGGAAGGAGTGATTGTGGTGGCCAGAGAGAGGGTGGCGGGGTGGAAGAAAGAAAAGGGTGCGGCGGGAAGAAGAATGGAGCAGCGGCAGAGGAAGAAGAATGGAGGAGCGATGGAGGAAGAAGAATGGAAGAGCGGCGGAGGAAGAAGAATGGAGCAGCGGCGGAGAAAGAAGAATGGAGCAGCGGCGGAGGAAGAAGAATAGAGGAGCGGCGGAGGAAGAAGAATGGAGGAGCGGCGGAGGAAGAAGAATGGAGGAGCAGCGGAGGAAGAAGAGAATAATGGCAAAATTGGTAGGGCCTCAATTGTTAAAGAATCCAGTTTTTTTAAAGATTCCGTCATGGACAAATTCGTCATTTCACTTCATTCCAGCCACAAACCGGCTAAAAAGGTTATATTTGCACATAACCTGAATAGATAGGGTTATATCTGCACTTTCGAACATTGCAGAGTTATATCTGCACTTTCTTCAATTACATAGGGTTATATTTGCACTTTTCTCTATTACTTAACAAGGATTAGACGGCTGTGAGCACTTTATTAAAACAAAAACTACGTAAACCCCACAACTACAAGGAAATTTAACTAAAATACATTTCTTTCCATATCTTACATGAATCTTAACGTAAGTTTCCACAAAAACTCTCACAGGTCAAACAATGATACAAGTCCAAATTTTCCGTCCCTGATTTATTTATTCATATTCCCAACTTCCAAGCAAGTTGCCCATCCCTATTTGGTTATATTATAAAGGACCACCACTTCAAAATCAGAGCAACAAATCTCAGAAACCTCAAAACAGAATTATATCTTAATCAATGGCAGAAAACAGGTTCTTGAGTTTCCATGCAAACCTTAAACATGTCTAAACATATCTTCTGATTCTTTTATCATATTTTGCTTCCACTTATGTTTTTTTTGCAGAGTTGCAGTTGTTACAGGAGGAAACAAAGGGATAGGGTTTGAAACATGTAAGCAGTTGGCAGCTGAAGGAGTAACTGTGGTACTAACAGCTAGAGATGAAAGCAAAGGGAATGAAGCTGTTGATAAGATTAAGGATTCTGGGATTTCTGGAAATGTCATCTTTCACCAGCTGGATGTGATGGATCCGGGGAGCATGGCCACCCTGGTTGATTTCGTCGAATCCAAGTTCGAAAAACTCGATATTCTGGTACTGCAACCTGGTCTTTTTGTTACTTCCTAAGTTAATATTTGCTTATCTTCTTGAACTTGGCTAAACTGGTAGAAATGAGTTAATATGCAGAGGTAAGAATAGAGTGAGTAATGGAAAATTGAATGACATCTTACTGTTTGGATCGATTTTTTATGCAAGTTTATATGTGTGGGGAGAACTGAGCAGAGAGATAGTGAAAAGATTAATGAGTGAATGAGAATCGTTCGTTTTTATGCCATAAAAAGGTAGCGTGGCAATCTTGAAAAAGCAGACTAAAATGGTGTGATGATCTTGTAAGAACAGAATGTTTCAGTTGTTTTGTAATGTTTTTAATGAAATGTGAGAATCATAGTTAATTTGGATTGGAACTTCTTCACAGGTTAACAATGCAGGAATTATAGGATTATCTGTTGAAGGAGATGTTCTGATTCTGTATGAGATGATTATGGGAGACGGTTTAAGAATGTCTGGTCAGGTGAGTCTATGATGCTCATCTAATGTTTATCGAATCAGCATCCTATGCAGAATCGGTTTTTGAGTAGGATTGGATAGCAGAATCGTAGATCCTGCCAAAACTTTTAAACTTGGTCCTAAATATGTTTTTCTTAATGTTCTTGCACTGATGCAGGAAGTACCTGAGTCGAAAGCTGATGCAAAGCTGATTCAGACATATGATTTGGCCGAAGAATGCGTGAAAACTAACTATTATGGTGTGAAACAATTGACAGAAGCATTCATCCCACTCTTGCAGTTATCCCCTTCTCCTAGGATTGTCAATCTATCTTCTTTCCTGGGAAAACTTGGGGTAACTTAATTTTCCTCGAATTTCGATCTTTTCTGATCCCTTTGTACATGTATATGCTCATTCTAATGTTGTTCTTATGTTACTCAATCTGCAGCTCTTGTCCAATGAGTGGGCAGTAGAGGTGCTGAGTGATGGAGAATCCCTAACAGAAGAAAGGGTAGATGAAGTAGTGACTGAATTCCTCAAGGACTTCAGGGAGGGTGCCCTGCAAACTAAGGGCTGGCCTAGTTATTTCACTGCATACAAAGCCTCTAAAGCTGCCCTTAATGGCTACACTAGGGTTCTTGCCAAGAAATACCCTAATTTCTGCATCAATAGTGTTTGTCCTGGTTTTTGTAAGACAGACATAAATGGCAACACTGGAATGCTTACTTCTGTACAGGGGGCTGAAGGCCCTGTTAGGCTTGCATTGTTGCCTGATGGCAGCCCTTCTGGCTTGTACTTCTTGAGGAATGGGGTGACAGATTTTTGACCTAAATTATCTTGGATCGGATGTCGGGAAAATGTAATAGCTCATAAACTGGCACACTGTGACACATCTTTAGTCCATAATCGTTGTTTTTGGGGACGGCTGGAAAATGTAATAGCTCATAAACTGAGACGTTAGGTCAAATCTTCATTCCATAGTTGTATTTGGGATACAACTCCACTCTTTGTATCACAGCATACTCGTACTTGATGAACGTTTACTACTATAGTGTATTGGCATACATCCTTTGGAGTTGCTCTCTCCTTATGTAACTTGTACAATTTTCTTTCCTTCTAGTATATTGTGTACCATTGAGTCATGATAGTTTTCAATATATAAATATAGATGTCATATTGTTACGGCAAATATACTACTCTATCTGTCTCAACTGTATTTACACATGTTAACTTTTTCAAGTTGCTCAAAATTATTTTTGATCATTAAGTTCTTTACTTGTGCACATTTAAAAATAATAAAAAGTCGATATTATGAAAATAGATATTAAGACGATTTGAATAAGATCCCACATGATAGTATATTATTCTGTATAATAATCAATTTTTACTTTTTAAGTTAATTAATTTTAACTAAATAAATAGTAAATGAATTGTGCGTGTGCAAATACATATGGAGGATTAGTATCACATGCATAATATTCTTACAAATTTATATACCAATACAATGTTTACAGTTGATGCATTCGATTTTAATCAAATGATTGTTAACTAACCATCTTACATAGAACCAGTGACGAGCCCAAGCCCAACTATAAAGGGATACTTACATGTCACTTGGCCATCTTTGTTGGGGCACAAGTACTACTCGAGCCCTCTCTACTCGAATCCTATACTCGAACCCTTCCATTTGAATCAGTACTATTCAAACCCTTTATTCGGACCTTCTCCCCTGGACTCTCACTATTGAAACTCTTACCACTCGAACTCTCACGACTGGAACCCTCACCATTCGAACCCCTATCAGTCGAATCCTCACCACTCGAAGCTTTCCGCTCGAATCCTCTCCACTCGAACTCTGCATTCGAAGCTTCTCCATTCGAACCTCTTGTCGAACCATCGAACCTCCTCCACTCGAACCCCTTTCACTCGAACTTTACCACAGGAATCCAGAACAACTCAAACCTAGTGCCACTGGAACCCTCTCCACTCGAACTCTCAGTACTTGAACCAGCATGGCACGAACCAAGTACTACTCGAACCCTTTATACTCGAACCTAGTACTAATCGAACCCTCTCCACTCGAACCCTCACCATTTGAGCTCTCACCACTTGAACCCTTACAACTCGAACCTATTCATTCAAATCTTCTCCATTCGAACCCTGTGATCGAACCCTCTCCACTCGAACCTCTTCTTGAACCCTCAACCTCTGGCCACCCGAATGTCCTCTACTCGAGTCCTGGCCATACGAACCCCGAACTACCCGAACCTAGTATAACTCGTACCCTCTCCACTCGAACCTCTAGGAATGATCATGGGTCTAGGACTCGATCCAGACCCACAGGGACTAGACCCATTGGGTCGGATATAGGTCTAAAAAATTTATATCCATCAAGCCTGGTCCAGATTTTAAAAAATGGGTCTGAGTCTGGGTCCAGGTCTAAAATATTAAGACCCAGACCTGACCCATACCCAACTTGTAGACTCATATGACCCTAACTATGTGTATTATTTATATTAATTTCTAAATTACTTTCATATTCTCTTTGTATTTTTATTTTAAATTAAACAATGTATATTGTATATTGTTTTCTTGAAAAATTAATTCGTGGCTATATTGAACTTAAATTAGTATTTAAAATATTTCATATTTGATTTTGTGAAGAATTTTTCCAAAAGTTAGACTCATTTAGGACCCGTTTTAAACCTAAGACCCATTTATGCCTATCGAGTTTGGATACGTGTCTAAGATTTTTAGACCCTACGGGTCCGAGTCAGGTCTGGGTCTAACTAATTTTTTTTAGGTTCGGGCCACCCATACTTGACCCATGATTATCCCTACCTGCCGCCACCGCTAACCAGTTCACCACCGCCCCTCCAACCGTTAATCCCCCTCCGTGTCACCTCCTTCGCCCGCTAACCTTGCGCCGCCTCCGGCCACCCCACCTCCACCACCTGTTGATCCCCATCGCCTCAGCCCCTCCACCTGTTGAACCCGTCGATTTTCCATCATCCAATCCCGGCCACTCGCACCACCGTCCAAGCCGTTCATCCCTGCCATTATCGTCCCAGCCTAAGCCCATGCCCGGCTGTTTGTCTCTACCACTGCCATCTCAAGTCGAGTCCCCGCTACAGTCGTCCCAGGCCAAGCCCCCGTCACCATCGTCCCAGCCCAAACCCCTAGCCCAGTCATCATCCCCACCACCACTGTCCCAGCTCGAACCCTAGCCCAGCCTTCGTCCCTGTCAGCGTTTGACTGGACAAAAGGACTACTTTTTAACGGTTTTGTTAGTTGAGAAGCCAAAAGTGTTGAAAAAAGAAAGATAAAGGGCTAAAGGTGAACGGGCGAGTTCAGGGGTTTTCCAAATCGTTCACCCTATTAACTATTTAAAGAGGGTAATTTAATTTTTTCTGGAGTTGATTTTCATCGTCAATGAATCCAGAAATTCTTAGACACTTTTAAAACAACTCAAAATGATTTTATTACATAACAGGGATTAGACGGTTGTGAGCACTTTCTTAAAACAAAAACTACGTAAACCCCACAACTACGTAAACGGCTTTCTTCTGAATCTGAAAACTCTCTCACGGAAACCAAGCAATCCGCCTAACGGCTTTATCGCCGCCGTCCTCCGCCCTGCCATGGCGGCACCTGCGCCATGGAGTAGGGAGAAACCTTCTTTCGCCCAAGCTTTGAAACAATCCCATCCATCATCGGACCTCGATTCACCAGACCTCCACCCCCATTTCAATTTCAAGGGTGAATTGGCGGTATTATACCCAGAAGAGGAAGTGGACATCCTAGCCGCTCCATTCTCAAAAGCGTTGGTCAGAAAGTTCAGTCGAGGACGCCCCACTATGGACTTCCTCCGAAATCAGATCAAGACGATAGGTTTCAAGGGAGATGTGCAGCTTTCAGCGATGGACTCGAGGCACGTCAGAATAACTTTCGATATTGACGAGGACTACCATCGTTGCTGGCTCAAACGCACCTGGTCCATGGGGGGGGGGGCAATAATGCGCATCATCAAATGGACAAAACACTTCGACTACGATGAAGAATCAGCGTTGGCACCGGTATGGCTCACCGTGGAATTCCCCCCAGTATATTTCTTTCACCCTAAAGCTATAACAGATTTGGGAAATTCCTTAGGAGAGCTTCTTTTTGCTGATGCACCTACTAAGAACCTAACTAGGCCTTCCACAATTAGACTCTGTGTGGAGATGGATGTCTCCAAGCCAAGACCGACTAAGATACGGCTAGGTTCTATAGCATATAACAAATCCTATGCCATTTCCTATGAAGATTTCCCTCAGTAATGTAAAAAATGTCTAAAATTAGGTCACAATGAACCATATTGCAAAAGGGATCAATTGCTGAAAACTTCTAAGGAATCCTCTGGCTCAGGAACTAACATTATGGGTGCTGATCCTAAACATCCTGAGGTAGCCCTGCCAAAGGAAATCAGGAACCCATACAAGAGCAATAAGGGAAAGAACCAAGAAACAACTAGGGTATACATTCCTAAGCAGATCCTAAGCTTGCAGAAAGTGATAACTCCCATCACTGTTGCCCCTAACACAGTTGCCCCTAACACAGTTGCCCCTAACACAGTGGCCTCAACCCAAAGTGGGCAAGACATAGCATCCACAACTGTTAACAGATTTGCTGTATTAGAGATGCTCAATACAGATGATCAGCATAACCAGGGGACACCCCTAAGCCCTAACCTCCCTAAGGTAGCAAACTCAACTCCTCCTCAGGAAAACTTGTCTGAAAAAAGAAATCAGGTACCACAGGGCTCCTTACAGAAACGGACAAACCTGGCAAACACTGATGCTATACTGGAAATCATAACTACTGAAGACTTGGAAGAGGAAGGATTTGATTCCAGAGGCTATAACACTGCTCCCTCCTCTCCTCTGCAGAAGAGTATCCTTAGTCCTTCATTTACTGATGACATTTTATGTACTAGAGATAGAACTCCATTAAATTCAGATATTTTCTTACATGACCGTTTTTCCTGGACTCCTAACATTGAACTCATTTCATTAGCACAAAGTCAGAATAAAATAAAATCTCAGGAGGTAGGAAGGCACGTCTTCCCAGAATTCCCCAGGGAACCTGAGAAGGAAAGTCAGAAAAAAGGTGAACCAGTGCAACCTCCCATAGAGATGGAGCATTCAGATTCTGTGGAGCAAACAGATCTGGAGGAGCTTAAGGATCCAGAGGAGCATATTGATCTGAAGGAGCAAACATTAAGTACAGTTGAGGAAAGTCACTCTCAGGTAACCCTCCTCAAGAGGAGCTCCAGGTTAGCCCTAAAGTCCAAAGTTTCCAATGGTAGTTAAAAGTATGATATGGAATGTAAGGGGAGTATCAACCTTAGTAGTGAGATTAAAGCACTTGTCTAGGATACATAAACTTGATCTTCTAGTCTTAATTGAACCTAAAGGTAACTTAAACCAACTAGAGATGTATAAAAAAATGTTTAGGTTCAGACATCATTTGGGAATGATACATAACAAGATTTGGATTATGTTTACAGATAGAATTGCCATAAATCTTTTAGAGGTCCATAATCACTACATCCAGGTTGAGATAGATGTAAAAAACTGTGATAGGAAATTTAAGTCATTCTTTGTTTATGCTCCACACAGTAGAGAGGACAGGCTTAAGGTGTATGCAGATATAGTTCCTAAAATAAATTCTTCCCCAACACTGATAGGAGGAGATTTTAATGTGATTAGATCAGTTGGGGAATACTCTGGCCCCAGCTCCCCAAAGCTGGACTCAATTTTAGATTTTGTTTCCTTCATTAATGAAATACATGTTGAGGTTTAAACACTGTTGGCAATCTACTAACATGGACTAATAATAGAGCTGTTAATCCAACCTCAAAGAGATTGGATAGGATAATGGGAAACACCTGTTTTCTTCAGTTATTTAACCATTCCACAGTTCAAATATTAAATAGAACGACCTCAGATCATTCTCCAATGCTGCTAGAGATATCAGAATCAGATGATACTTCCCCTAGACCATTCAGATTTCAGGAAATGTGGTTAAACAGAACTGAATTTAAGGATTTGGTATCAGATAGCTGGAGTCAGCCTATTCAGGAACAAGGTATCCTAGGTTTCTCACTTAAACTGAAAAGACTTAAGGCTGAAATAAAATCATGGAATAAGTTGGTTTTTGGAAATGTATTTGAAAATTTAAAAGAATCAGAAAAAGAAGTGGATGAGTTGGAAATAAAAAATGACACTTCTAGCACCATTCAGGATAGAATTGCCTTGAACAAGGCAAAGGCAAAACTAACAAGACATTTGGTTGAACATAATCTATTCTTAGCACAAAAGACTAGGATGAAATGGCTTAAAGATGGTGACCTAAATTCAAAATACTTCCATAAATCCATAACTGAAAATCAGGCTAGATTAAAAATAATGAAGATTCAAGATCAGGAGGGTAACTGGTTAAATTCCCCAGCTCAAATTTGTGATGCAGCAGTTAGTTTTTTTTAAAATCTGCTATCTGATGAAAATGAGGATCCATCAGGTCAATTCTTATCATTTCTAACACAACAAATACAACCTTCAGTTTCTGAAAATGATAATATTAACTTGTTAAGGCCTATAACCTTGGATGAGGCAAAAGCAGGTGTTTTTGATTTGTCCACAGAAGCTGCCCCAGGGCCATATGGATTTCCTGGTAGTTTTTACAGGACTTTTTGGGAAACTATTAGCCAGGATGTCTTAACTGCTTTGCTAGAATATCAAGTTGGGATTTCTATTCCTAAATCAGTAGCAAGCACTTTAATAGTTTTAATACCAAAAACTAAGACCCCTAAGTCTTTTAGTGAATTCAGACCAATAAGCCTCTCCAACTTCATTAATAAACTGATGTCAAAGATTATGGTGGAAAGGATTAAACCATTAATGAGCTCACTGATTTCAGAGGAACAATCAGCTTTCTTAAGTGGTAGGGATATAACAGAAAATATATTAATGATGAAGGAAGCTGTCAGAATGTTGGATAAAAAAAATGAATCACTTAATCTAATTCTTAAGTTGGATATGATGAAGGCTTTTGACCGGGTTTCCTGGTCAACCATTAACACTCTTTTATTAAAATTGGGTTTCCATGGACATATAGTTAAAATTATCATGAACAACATTAATTCAACTTGGTTCTCTGTTTTAATCAATGGATCCCCCTGTGGGTTCTTTAAGCCATCTAGAGGGTTGAAACAAGGAGATCCTCTATCACCCTTTCTCTTTAACTTACTAACTGAAATTTTAACAAGAAATCTTAGGATTCAGTTCCAAAATTGGAATATTAGACAGTTTAAAACACCAGGGGTAGCAAATAATTTAAACCAACTGTCTTTTGCTGATGACACAGTGGTGTTCATGAAGGGAACCACTAAATCCCTTAAAAACATGATGAAATTTCTGGACATCTTTCAAAAGGCAACTGGCCAAAAAATCAATTTTCAAAAAAGTGCTTACTATGCAGGAGACTTAAGCAGAAACAAGGAAAAAGAAATCAAGGAAATAACAGGCATGAAAAGAGGGGAATTACCTTTTTCCTATCTGGGGGTTACAGTGTATAGAGGTAGAAAACTTAATAAACACTTCAAATCTTTAATTGATATAGTAAATACAAGAATAAGTAATTGGAAAAATCAGTGGCTTTCAGGTGGGGGAAAGATAATATTGATAAATTATGTGTTGACATCTATTCCTCAACACACTTGGGCTGTTACTGCTCCCACAAGATACACTGTCCAAAAACTTAGATAAATCTTCAGCAACTTCTTGTGGGGGACTTCTGAACATGGATTAAACAAACACTGGGTTTCATGGGATAGATTATCTTACCCATTGGCTGAGAAAGGCCTAGGAATAAGACACATACAAGCCATAATTGACTCTTACTCTATTAAGATTTGGTGGAAGCTTCAGCTTGGCCAATCTCCTTGGGCAAAACTTATGTGGTCTCTACCTGATAATGCTAGGAAATTAGAAACTTGGACTAGGTATAGGAAAATTAATGGCACATCAGAAGCTAACTCACAGGTGATCATAGAAAATGGGAATTCTAATTTCTGGATAGCCAATTGGCTTGGCTCGGGTCCCTTGATTAACCAGGTTGATGAAGATCAGGTACAAGATAATTTTCCATTTCTTACTGTTGCTGATTTCATGAAGAACAAAGGTCAGTACCTTCCAAAACTTGCTTGTCTTTTCAGCTCTGATATAAATGCTGATCTTTTAAAGGACATACCACTAACTGGTAATGAGGATTACATGATATGGAAACCTGATATCCATGGTACATTTACAATTAAGTCTGCATACCAAGTGTTACGACCAAAAAAGCCTGAAGTGCAATTTTTTAAAAGAATTTGGATCAAAACCATACCCAAGAAAATCAGTTTCTTCATGTGGAAAATGATTTTAAGTGCACTTCCATTTGCTGATATCTTGATGACAACAGGCTTACATCTACCATCTAAGTGCTCAGAATGTGATAGCATTGACTCTCATGATCATTTCTTTAATTCTTGTGCTACTGCAAATTTTTTATGGACTAAAATGCATGAAGCTTTACACATCACAGATAGATCTTTCAGTAATATTAGGGAGAGATTGGCTTTTTACTGGTCTTTCAAACATTCAGTATCATCAAACTGCTCCCTAATGACAGTATTGCCATGTCTAATTTGCTGGGAACTATGGAAAATCAGAAATAAATGGATACATGAAAACAAAAAGAGCCATGCTCCTGTAATCTGGAAATGCATTTCAAATTCATGTTCTCTGCTATACTCGGTTCATCCACAAGATATTTGCCATATGAATTGTCAACTAACTAGTAATGGTTTATTGCCTTGCATTACACGGAGAAGAATCACTAGACTTTACTTAATTAAGTGGGAACCTCCGGATATAGGGTTAAAAGTAAACTGTGATGCAGCAATACATGGTGACAATGTAGGGATTGGTTGTGTTATCAGAGATGCAAAAAAAAGGATCACACATGCTGTATCATCTTTCATGACCACAGATAATGCCTGCTTCTCCTCTTATATTGTAGTGATCAGAGCTGAGATGCTATCTATCCGGATGGGACTTCAAGTGGCGGAGGGAATGACAGAACATCTGCACATTCAATCGGACTCCCTTGCAGCAATAAAAATCATTCAGGGGCAACCTTGTCCCTGGCCACTTAGGCCGATACTGAAGAAGATTATGGTGGCCACTACAAGGTTCAGACAGGTTTATTTCAGCCACATCCATAGAGATGGGAATCAAACTTCGGACTATCTGGCTCAATTGGCAATCAGAAAAGGAAACACCTCGCAGCTTCAAGAACTCCTCACATCACAGCGCTTTCTTTTCCTTAACCGCAGAGAGACCCTATTCCCTCAATTCCGATGGAAACACAAGTTTAGTCTGTAACTTCTCATATGTATAGGCTTGAAATGTATAGGTTTTGCTGTTTTTGCTTCCTTTCGATGGTCTGGCCTTCGCAAGCTCCACACAGGGGGTGGAGGGCTTGTCGAAGGAATCACTGTCAAGAGGATGACATTAACTATGTTCCTAGTCTAGCTTAAAAGATAGATCTCTAAGTCTTGTAAGTTTATTTTCTTCTTCCGGATGTGGGAGCCCTAATCAATTTCCCCGCTCACTAGTGAGTGTTTTGCGGAAAAAAAAAAAACAAGAAAATTTCACTAAAATACATTTCTTCCCATACCTTACATGAAATTTGACATAAGTTTCCACAAAAACTATCCGGTCAAACAATAATACAAGTCCAAATTTTTTGCCCCTGATTTATTTATTCATATTCCCAACCTCCAATCAAGCAGCCCATCCCTATTTGGCTATATTAATAGAGGACCACCACTGCAAAATCAGAGCAACAAATCTCAGAAACCTCAAAACAGAACTATATCTTAATCAATGGCAGAAAACAGGTTTTTGAGTTTCCATGCAAACCCTAAACGTGTCTAAACATATCTTCTGATTCTTTTCTCATATCTTGCTTCCACTTATGTTTTTTTTGCAGAGTTGCAGTTGTTACAGGAGGAAACAAAGGGATAGGGTTTGAAATATGTAAGCAGTTGGCAGCTGAAGGAGTAACTGTGGTGCTAACAGCTAGAGATGAAAGCAAAGGGAATGAAGCTGTTGATAAGATTAAGGATTCTGGGATTTCTGGAAATGTCATCTTTCACCAGCTCGATGTGATGGATCCGGCGAGCATGGCCACCCTGGTTGATTTCGTCGAATCCAAGTTCGAAAAACTCGATATTCTGGTACTGCAACCTGATCTTTTTTGTTACTTCCTAAGTTAATATTTGCTTATCTTCTTGAACTTGGCTAAACTGGTAGAAATGAGTGAATATGCAGAGGTAAGAATAGAGTGAGTGATGGAAAATAGAATGACATCTTACTGTTTGGATCGATTTTTTATGCAAGTATATATGTGTGGAGAGAGCTGAGCAGAGAGAGTAAAAAGATTAATGATAGAATGGGAATCGGTCGTTTTTATGCCATAAAAGGCAGCGTTGCAATCTTGAAAAAACAGACTGAAATGGTGTGACGATCTTGTAAGAACAGAATGTTTCAGTTGTTTTGTGATAGGAAATGTGAGAATCATAGTTAATTTGGATTGGAACTTCTTCGCAGGTTAACAATGCAGGAATTATAGGAGTATCTGTTGAAGGAGATGTTCTGATTCTGTATGAGATGATTATGGGAGACGATTTAAGATTGTCTGGTCAGGTGAGTCTATGATGCTCATGTAATGTTTATCAAATCAGCATCCTACGCAGAATCGTTTTTTGAGTAGGATCGGATAGCCGCATGGTAGATCCTGCCAAAACCTTTAAACTTGGTCCTGAATATGTTTTTCTTAATGTTCTTGCACTGATGCAGGAAGTACCTGAGTCGAAAGCTGATGCAAAGCTGATTCAGACATATGATTTGGCGGAAGAATGCCTGAAAACTAACTATTATGGTGTGAAACAATTGACAGAAGCATTCATCCCACTCTTGCAGCTATCCCCTTCTCCTAGGATTGTCAATCTATCTTCTTTCCTGGGAAAACTTGGGGTAACTTAATTTTCCTCGAATTTCGATCTTTTCTGATCCCTATGTACATGTATATGCGCATTCTAATGTTGTTCTTATGTTACTCAATCTTCAGCTCTTGTCCAATGAGTGGGCAGTAAAGGTGCTGAGTGATGGAGAATCCCTAACAGAAGAAAGGGTAGATGAAGTAGTGACTGAATTCCTCAAGGACTTCAGGGAGGGTGCCCCACAAACTAAGGGCTGGCCTAGTCATTTCACTGCATACAAAGTCTCTAAAGCTGCCCTTAATGGCTACACTAGGGTTCTTGCCAAGAAACACCCTAATTTCTGCATCAATAGTGTTTGTCCTGGTTTTTGTAAGACAGACATAAATGGAAACACTGGAGTGCTTACTTCTGTACAGGGGGCTGAAGGCCCTGTTAGGCTTGCATTGTTGCCTGATGGCAGCCCTTCTGGCTTGTACTTCTTGAGGAATGGGGTGACAGATTTTTGACCTAAATAATCTTGGATCGGATGTCGGGAAAAATGTAATAGCTCATAAACTGGCACACTGTGACACATCTTTAGTCCATAATCGTTGTTTTTGGGGACGTCTGGAAAATGTAATAGCTCATAAACTGAGACGTTAGGTCAAATCTTCATTCCATAGTTGTATTTGGGATACAACTCCACTCTTTGTATCACAGCATACTCGTACTTGATGAACGTTTACTACTATAGTGTATTGGCATACATCCTTTGGAGTTGCTCTCTCCTTATGTAACTTGTACAATTTTCTTTCCTTCTAGTATATTGTGTACCATTGAGTCATGATAGTTTTCAATATATAAATATAGATGTCATATTGTTACGGCAAATATACAACTCCATCTGTCCCAACTATATTTGCACATGTTAACTTTTACAAGTTGCTCAAAATTATTTTTGATTGTTAAGATCTTTACTTGTGGTCATTTAAAAATAATAAAAAGTCGATATTATGAAAATAAATATTAAGATAATTTTAATAAGATCCCACATGATAGTATATTATTCTCTATAATACACAATTTTTACTTTTTAAATTAATTAATTTTAACTAAATAAATAGTAAATGAATAGTGCTTGTGCGGGAGGATTAGTATCACAAGCATAATATTCTTACAAATTTATATACCAATACAATGTTTACCGTTGATGCATTCGATTTTAATCAAATGAATGTTAACTAACCATCTTATATAGAACCAGTGACGAGCCCAAGCCCAACTATGAAGAGATACATACATGTCACTTGGCCATCTTTGTTGGGGCACAAGTACTACTCGAGCCCTCTCTACTCGAATCCTATACTCGAACCTTTCTACTCGAATCAGTACTATTCGAATCCTTTATTCGGACCTTCTCCCCTGGACATCACTATTGAAACTCTTACCACTCGAATTCTCACTACTGAACCCTCACCATTCGAACCCCTATCAGTCGAATCCTCACCACTCGAAGCTTTCCGCTCGAATTCTCTCCACTCGAACTCTGCATTCGAAGCTTCTCCATTCGAACCTCTTGTCGAACCATCGAACCTCCTCCACTCGAACCCCTTTCACTCGAATTTCACCACAGGAATCCAGAATGACTCAAACCTAGTACCACTGGAACCCTCTCCACTCGAACCTCCACTCGAACCTCTACTCAAACTCTCAGTACTTGAACCAGCATGGCTCTAACCAAGTACTACTCGAACCCTTTCTACTCGAACCCAGTACTACTCGAACCCTCTCCACTCTACCCTCACTACTCGAACCCTCACCACTTGAGCTCTCACCACTTGAACCCTTACAACTCGAACCTGTTCATTCAAATCCTCTCCAGTCGAACCCTGTGATCGAACCCTCTCCACTCGAACCTCTTCTTAAACCCTCAACCTCTGGCCACCCGAATGTCCTCCACTCGAGTCCTGGCCATACGAACCCCGAACTACCCAAACCTAGTATAACTCGTATCCTCTCCACTCGAACCTCTAGGATTGATCATGGGTCTAGGACTCAATCCAGACCCACAGGGACTAGACCCAGTGGGTCGGATATAGGTCAAAAAAAATTATATCCATCAAGTCTGGTCCAGATTTTAAAAAATGGGTCTGAGTCTGGGTCCAGGTCTAAAATATTAAGACCCAGACCTGACCCATACCCAACTCGTAGACTCATATGACCCTAACTATGTGTATTATTTATATTAATTTCTAAATTATTTTCATATTCTCTTTGTATTTTTATTTTAAATTAAACAAATAATGTATATTGTATATTGTTTTCTTGAAAAATTAATTCATGGCTATATTGAACTTAAATTAGTATTTAAAATATTGCATATTTGATTTTGTGAAGAATTTTTTTAAAAGTTAGACTCATTTAGGACCCGTTTTAAACCTAAGACCCATTTACGCCTATCGAGTTTGGATACGTGTCTAAGTGTCTAAGATTTTCAGACCCTACGGGTCCGAGTCGGGTCTGGGTCTAACTAATTTTTTTAGGTTCGGACTACCCATACTTGACCCATGATCATCCCTACCTGCCGCCACCGCTAACCAGTTCACCACTGCCCCCTCCAACCGTTAATCCCCCTCTGTGTCACCTCCTCCGCCCGCTAACCTTGCGCCGCCTCCGGCCACCCCACCTCCACCACCTGTTGATCCCCATCGCCTCATCCCCTCCACTTGTTGAACCCGTCGATTTTCCATCATCCAATCCCGGCCACTCGCACCACCGTCCAAGCCGTTCATCCCCGCCATTATCGTCCCAGCCTAAGCCCTTGCCCGGTTGTTTGTCTCTACCACTGCCATCCCAAGTCGAGTCCCCGCTACAGCTGTCCCAGGCCAAGCCCCCGTCACCACCGTCCCAGCCCAAACACCTAGCCCAGCCATCATCCCCACCACCACTGTCCCAGCTCGAACCCTAGCCCAGCCTTCGTCCCTGTTAGCGTTTGACTAGACAAAAGGACTATTTTTTAACGGTTTTGTTAGTTGAGAAGCCAAAAGTGTTGAAAAAAAGAAAGATAAAGGGCTAAAGGTGAACGGGCGAGTTCAGGGGTCTCCCAAATCGTTCGCCCTATTAACTATTTAAAGAGGGTAATTTAATTTTTTCAGGAGTTGATTTTCATCATCAATGAAATCAATGAATCCAGAAATTCTTAGACACTTTTAAAATAACTCAAAATCATTTTATTACATTACAGGGATTAGACGGTTGTGAGCACTTTATTAAAACAAAAAATACGTAAACCCCACAACTACAAGAAAATTTCACTAAAATACATTTCTTCCCATATCTCACATGAATCTTGACATAAGTTTCCACAAAAACTATCAGGTCAAACAATAATACAAGTCCAAATTTTTTGCCCTGATTTATTTAATCATATTCCCAACTTCCAATCAAGCAGCCCATCCCTATTTGGCTATTAGGGCTAGTCCTGGGCCGTTCCGACCATCCGACACCACAGGCCCGGTCAAGGGGGTAAGTTACGGTAGTCCACCACCAGGATCATTGGGCCATCCACACTCGGTGCTCACCAGGAGGCCCTTCCACCACAAGGCCCAAGAGCCTTGTTTTGAATTGGTCACTCCCACACGGTAGCTGCCGAGCTTCGAACCAGAGACCTCTCGATGAGGAACCCAACTCCCAATCGCTGAGGTACACCCGTGGGTTTAGCCCATCCCTATTTGGCTATATTAATAGAGGACCACCACTGCAAAATCAGAACAACAAATCTCAGAAACCTCAAAACAGAACTGTATCTTAGTCAATGGCAGAAAACAGGTTCTTGAGTTTCCATGCAAACCTTAAACATGTCTAAACTTATCTTCTGATTCTTTTCTCATATTTTGCTTCCACTTATGTTTTTTTTGCAGAGTTGCAGTTGTTACAGGAGGAAACAAAGGGATAGGGTTTGAAATATGTAAGCAGTTGGCAGCTGAAGGAGTAACTGTGGTGCTAACAGCTAGAGATGAAAGCAAAGGGAATGAAGCTGTTGATAAGATTAAGGATTCTGGGATTTATGGAAATGTCATCTTTCACCAGCTGGATGTGATGGATCCGGGGAGCATGGCCACCCTGGTTGATTTCGTCGAATCCAAGTTCGAAAAACTCGATATTCTGGTACTGCAACCTGATCTTTTTGTTACTTCCTAAGTTAATATTTGCTTTTCTTCTTGAACTTGGTTAAACTGGTAGAAATGAGTGAACATGCAGAGGTAAGAATAGAGTGAGTGATGGAAAATTGAATGACACCTTACTGTTTGGATCAATTTTTTATGCAAGTTTATATGTGTGGAGAGAACTGAGGAGAGAGAGAGTGAAAAGATTAATGAGTGAATGAGAATCGTTCGTTTTTATGCCATAAAAGGTAGCGTGGCAATCTTGAAAAAACAGACTAAAATGGTGTGACGATCTTGTAAGAACAGAATGTTTCAGTTGTTTTGTAATGTTTTTAAGGAAATGTGAGGATCATAGTTTTGTAATTTGGATTGGAACTTCTTCACAGGTTAACAATGCAGGAGTTAATGGAGTATCTGTTGAAGGAGATGTTCTGATTCTGTATGAGATGATTATGGGAGACGATTTAAGATTGTCTGGTCAGGTGAGTCTATGATGCTCATCTAATGTTTATCAAATCAGCATCCTACGCAGAATCGTTTTTTGAGTAGGATCGGATAGCAGCATCGTAGATCCTGCCAAAACCTTTAAACTTGGTCCTAAATATGTTTTTCTTAATGTTCTTGCACTGATGCAGGAAGTACCTGAGTCAAAAGCTGATGCAAAGCTGATTCAGACATATGATTTGGCGGAAGAATGCCTGAAAACTAACTATTATGGTGTGAAACAATTGACAGAAGCATTCATCCCACTCTTGCAGCTATCCCCTTCTCCTAGGATTGTCAATCTATCTTCTTTCCTGGGAAAACTTGGGGTAACTTAATTTTCCTCGAATTTCGATCTTTTCTGATCCCTATGTACATGTATATGCGCATTCTAATGTTGTTCTTATGTTACTCAAATCTTCAGCTCTTGTCCAATGAGTGGGCAGTAAAGATGCTGAGTGATGGAGAATCCCTAACAGAAGAAAGGGTAGATGAAGTAGTGACTGAATTCCTCAAGGACTTCAGGGAGGGTGCCCTACAAACTAAGGGCTGGCCTAGTCATATCACTGCATACAAAGTCTCTAAAGCTGCCCTTAATGGCTACACTAGGGTTCTTGCCAAGAAACACCCTAATTTCTGCATCAATAGTGTTTGTCCTGGTTTTTGTAAGACAGACATAAATGGCAACACTGGAATGCTTACTTCTGTACAGGGGGCTGAAGGCCCTGTTAGGCTTGCATTGTTGCCTGATGGCAGCCCTTCTGGCTTGTACTTCTTGAGGAATGGGGTGACAGATTTTTGACCTAAATCAACTTGGATCGGATGTTGGGAAAATGTAATAGCTCATAAACTGGCACACTGTGACACATCTTTAGTCCATAATCGTTGTTTTTGGGGACGTCTGGAAAATGTAATAGCTCATAAACTGAGATGTTAGGTCAAATCTTCATTCCATAGTTGTATTTGGGATACTACTACACTCTTTGTATCACAGCATACTCACACTTGATGAACGTTTATTACTACAGTGTATTGGCATACTGCCTTTGGAGTTGCTCCCTCCTTATGAAACTTACAAATTTCTTTCTTTCTAGTAAATATGTACCATTGAGTCATGATAGTTTTCAAACTATAAATATAGATGGCATATTGTTACGGCAAATATACTACTGCATCTGTCTCAACTGTATTTACACGTGTTAACTTTTGCTAGTTGATCAAAATTATTTTTGATAGTTAATATTTTTACTTGTGCACATTTAAAAATAATAAAAAGTTGATATTATGAAAATATATGTTAAGACGATTCTAACAAGATCCCACATGATAATATATTATTTTATATATTACTCAATTTTTATTTGTCAAATTAACTAATTTTGACTAAATAAATAGTGCTTGTGCAAATAGAGAGGATTTGTATCACAAGCCTAATATCCTTGCACATTTATATACCAATACAAAGTTTACAGTTGATGCATTGATTTTAATCAAATGACTGTTAACTAACCATCTTATATAGAGCCAGTGACGAGCCCAAGCCCAACTATGTAGGGATATTTACATGTCACTATGTCACTTCGCCATCTTTGTTGGGGCACAAGTTTTATTTTAAAAAGCCCATCAGTTACTATTAGGTTTATAAGTATAAACTAGGGGTTTCCAGCCCGCGCTAAGCGCGGGCTGTCAACAACGGGGCCGACAATGGGTCACCATTCGAACTCTTAGCACTCCAACCGTCAGAACTCGAACGTCTCCACTCGAACCCTGAAATCGAAATGTCTCCATTCGAATGATCTTGTCGGACCCTCGTACTCCCTCTACTCGAATCCTCTCGTGTGTAGGAAACAAGTGTTAAAGTTGGTGGATGGTTGGAATGGTGGATGGTTGATGGTTCGAGGGGTGAAGATTTGAGGAGTGGATGGTTGATGGTTTGAGGAATGAATGGTTCCAGGGGTTTAAGGGGTGATGATTGGATGTGTAATGCCTCGAGACGTAGTGGATGGTTCGAGGGGTGGATGCCTGATGGTTCCGGGGATGGATGGTTCCAGTGGTTCCAGGGGTCACGATTTGAGGGGTGGATGGTTGGCTCGAGGGGGTAGATGGCTCGATGGGGTAGATGGTTCGAGGGGGTAGATGACTCGAGGGGGTAGATGACTCGAGGGGGTAGATGGTTCGAGGGTTGATGGTTTGAGGGGTGGATGGTTACTTCGAGGGATGTATGGTTCCAGGGGTTAGGATCCAACTGTTCAAGGTCAGAGTGGTGGATGGTTAGAGTGGTGGTGCGGTGGATGGTCCCAGGAGTGGATGGTTGATGGTTTGAGTGGTGGCTAGGCAGATGGTTGATGGTTCCAGGGGTGATGATCCGAGGGTGATGGTCCCAGGAGGTGGATGATTAATGTTCGAGGGATGGATGCTTCTAGTGATTGCGAGTGGATGATTGAAGGGTCGAGGGGTGATGCCTCGAGGGGAATGGTTGATAGTTCGAGAGCTTCGAGGGTTGATGAATTGAGGGATGATGTCTCGAATCAACACCCCTTGTGGCGGATGGTTGATGTTTGAGGGGTGGATGATTCGAGTGGTAGGGAGGCTTTGAGGTTGATGGTTGATGATTCTAGAGGTGGATGGTTCGACTGGTGGTGTGGTGGATGTTCGAGGACTGATGGTTCGAGGGGTGATGGTTCCAGGAGTGGATGTAAGATGGTCTGACGCATGGATGGTTGATGTTCGAGGGGTAGATGGTTCGATTGGTGGTGTCGTGGATGGTTTGAGGGGTATATGTGTCGAGTGGGTCATGGTTCGAGAGCTAATGCGGATGGTTCGATGTTCTCAGTGGTATACCCCTCTCGAGGGGTGGTGTACCTTGAAGGCTGGTGTACTCTAGAGGGGCGGATGTGTGATCTCTCGAGGGGTGGTGTACCATCGAGGGCTGGTATTCTTCACTCGAGACGTAGATGGCGTACCCTCAAGGGGTGGAAGATGTACTCTCTACTGTGTACACATTGGTGGATGGTATACCCCTCTCGAGGGGTGGTTTTATAACCTCTCGAGGGGTGGATGGTACTCTCTTCAGTGGTGGATGGTACCCTCACCACTCGAATCTCATACTTGGAGCCTTTCACCACTCGAACCCATTCCACTCGAACCTATCTACTTGAACCTTAACTCGAACTCTCTCCACTCGAACCCTCACCACTCGAACCAATACCACTCGAACCCTTTCCACTCGGTCCTCTAATCGAACCCTCTCCACTCGAACGCTCACCACTCGAACCTTTTCAACTCGAACCATGTTCTCGAATATTCCAATCTTTCCTTTAATTTTCCAATATATATATATATTTACAAATAATATATATAATGATAATAATACTAATAACGATAAATAAATAAATAAGTAAGAGAAATTACCGAGAAGGAATCATACATATATATTATTTGACAATAGTAATAATAAGCAAATAAATGAGCAAATGAATAATTAAATGCAAGAAATTACCATGAAGGAAAAGCTGGCAGCGGATGTGAAAAATTATCCAAAGTAATTTTTTGGGCAAGTGGTATTACCGGGAAGAAATGAACGACGGACGTGAAGAAGTTTGTCCAAAGTAATTTTGGGCAAGTAGGCTTGAGGTTTACAGGATAAAATTTTAGGTTGGGTAGGTGTCAGAACCCTATATTTTACCTAGTATAAATATGATGTGCCCATTTTATACGGTTATATTAGGACTTTTGGGATTCAATTTTGTACACTTTTGTGCTCTAAATGTGACATTTTGCCTTGAAATTATCTAAGAAGGGTTAAAAGCGACTTTTACATTTTTATTACTTTTTTAGAGAATTTTGTGTGACAAGGTAATTTGTTTGAAGACTTTGAAGAATATCTTTGAAGAATATCTTTGAAGATTTGAAGACTTGGATTTGAGCTTTTTGAAGATATGAAGAATTGAAGAATTGAAGAAGTGAAGAGAAGAGAAGGATATGAGATATAAAAGAGAAAGAAGAAATAATGCTGAAATTTGTGTCCGTCGCGACACGCGATGGTTCATCGCGAGCTCGTCGCGACTCGCGACGGACGAGTGGTCTGAATTTCTTCTTGATTTTTGTGCTATAAATACTCCCCTTATCCTCTCCTCTTCAACAGCTTTTGCCCAGTTCTTTCTTCTGCATTTTTGGGTGTTAAAACCCTAGGTTTTCTCTTCTTTCTTTTCTTAGTTTTTGTAGATTAATTATGTCTTTTAGTTCTCTAGCTTAGTTTTATCTTGGGAGCAAAGGATTGAAGCTTCCATTTCTATGTAGTAAGAACCATTATATCTATCTATTTGGTGTTTTTGCTATTGTGCATTTATTGAGCTTTGAATGTAAATTGTTAATTGCATTGATGTTGTTGGAAGCTTGAGTATATGAATTGCTTGTATGATTACTTGTTAGGGTTGGGAGAAAGTAGCTAATTCTCCCCTCTTTTAATGTGGAATCCAAGAGCATGAGTTAGAGCTTCTTAAATGATGTTGGTGTGTTAATAATTGCTAGATGAATGTGATAATGTCGAACTCGTTGTCATGTTTGTTTTAGGTAGCAAATGAGAGAAGTCTATGAATGTCGATCGTTCTTGACTAATCTTGTGTAAATGCATGAATTGGTTAAATGCTTAGATACGGTGTAGTATTTATAAGTGTTGCCAAGCTTGTTGATTCTTCGTGCTAAATGCCATCAATGGGATACTCTTAGTCCTAAGGGAGTCATTGCTGAGGTTTGACAAGAGATGCCGAATTCACTCTTGCAAACTACTATCTAAGAAGGATAGAAGATTTATCTTCACAACAAGTAGTTGAAGTAGTGAATAGATTGTTTCACTCGTTCTTGAAGCCTTTATTATTTAGCATTTATATATTCTTGATGCTATGCTTCACTTCATTTATGCCATGGGTTGTTTGAGAATAGGAAGTGTTTTTATGATGGAAGTGTTCGGGTGTTAGGAAAGTGACAAATTCTTTAGCCCCTTTGCGTGAAAATCTATGAACATGAACTTAGAACTTCTTGTGCATAATGTGTTGTGATTCTTGTTAGATAAGTATGTTAATGTTAAGTCAAGTAATGAATGTGATAGAATGAGTGAATGGTTCAATGATCTACATTAGGTTTGGAAGTGGATATACATTGCCCCCATGGCTTTATCTTTATAGTTTTAAAACCCCTTTTTCTTAGTTTTGTTTGATGATTAGCATAGTTACTTAACCTTGCTAGTTATCTTGTCTTTTAACTTTCATACCTTAGGACCACCAAACAACCAAACCCCCCATTTTTACTCGCTTTTATATGTGTACATATATCTACTCCTAACCTAATATCAACCCTTTGTGCCTAAACGCTTAGGAAGATCCCTCTTCTTTGTGGACGACCCCGACTTGCCGCTGTCTACTTAGTTGTAGATAGTAAGCATTTAGGACTTATAAATATTAACTTTGAGAGGTACGGCGACGGCCTCCCAAAATACCAGTGATATCCTCCCCGAAACTTACATCCTTGAGACACTTTGAGTACCAAAATCCAGAGGTTAAGCAGTGATGTAGAAGCTGTGGTTGTCAAGCCAAGTTTAACTAAGGTGAGTGTGGCATCGCCCTATCACAAATTGAGTTAAAATATGAGTTTATATTTACAAATATATATATATAATGCCATCAGAACCTGACTCTCTTGAACTGAACCCTCCACATCTTGAACCCCTGCTGAAATTTCACCTCTCGAACCCCTGTTGAAACTCTACCTCTCGAACCCCTGCCAAAACACTACCTCTCGAACCCCTGCCAAAACACTACCTCTCGAACCCCTGCCAAAACACTACCTCTCGAACCCCTGTTGAAACTCTAACTCTCGAACTCCTGCCAAAACACTACCTCTCGAACCCCTGCCAAAACTCTACCTCTCGAACCCTGCCAAAACACTACCTCTTGAACCACCACTGGAAAACTGTACCCCTCGAACTAGTACCCTTAAACCTCTAACCCTCGAACAAGTACCCTGAAACCTTTACCCCTCGAACTAGTGCCCTGAAACCTTTACCCCTCGAACTAGTACCCTGAAACCTTTATCCCTCAGACTAGTACCCTAAAACCTTTACCCCTTGAACTAGTACCCTGAAATCTTACCTCTCAAAACCTTCTCCCGAACCATTACCTCTCGAACTGTATCTCCCGAACTGTACCCTTGAAACTGTATCCCTACCTTACCCCTCGAACTAGTACCACTGAAACCGTTACCCCTCGAACCCCACCTCTGGAACTAGTAGCATTGAAACCTTTATCTCTTGAACTTAACCCTCGAACCTTACTCCTCGAAATAGTACTACTGAAACATTTGCGGACTCACCTCTAGAACCTTACCTCTCAAACTAGTGCCACTAGAAACTCACCACTCGAACCTCACCACTCGAACTGGTACCACTTACCACACGAACCAGTACCTGATACCCATACCACTTGAACCTACTCCACTCGAATTCTGTACTCGAACCTCCTGTACTCGAACCCAACTATTCAAACTGTGAGTACTTGAATCCCTGTATTCGAACTCATCTGCTCGAACCCCGGTACTTGAAACCTGATACTCGAACCTTTGTACTCGATACTCGAACCTTGAGACAGAGATAAGGTAGTTACACTCAAATGATGGTATTTACTGACTATTGAATTAAGTGTGTATTTTATTATACTGTACTTGATTATCGTGAAACTGAACTCCTGAACTGTTCTAATAATTTCTATGAAAGTCCGGCTTGTACTTTATCTTGCCATGTCAAATTTGAACCATATATTGCTCTGATGACCGACTTGTACTTTATCTTACCGCGTTAAACTTGAATTACCTGCTACCTGATTACCCATCTGTGATTTTGGGGGCCCCGACGCAATTATAGTTTGGTCGAAGTCGACGGGGAATGATTCTGACTGGACCATTTGATTAGACCGGCTACACGTGAAGTTTGGTATGCTAGCATAACCACATGATTGATACGAGCTCGTAACTGAACACCTGCGTGAATGAGAAAAGTGAATTATGAACTGATAGCCTTCGGGCATCACTGACTGGGTTATGTCGTGTATGTTAGTCAGAGTTGCCATATAGGCACTTGGCAGCAACTCGACATTAGCCACCCGTATCCTTTTACTGTGTGCTAGGACATACGTGGCTAGTTGTTAATTGTTAATTGTTATTCTGTGATCACTAAAATTTAACTGGGTAAATACTGGCGATGGAGCCTCACTAAGCAAGGAGCTTACCCTAGTTAAACAACCCTTTTTCAGGTGAAGAAGAACCATAAGAGAAAAGTGCTTGACGTCTTTACTTCTTTTGAGAAAGATCCTGGCTACTTGAATTTTAATGTGAATTTGATGTTGTAACGGTTAAGAGAAACTTTTATTTGACATTTGTAATAAATCCTTTTCACTATAATAGTAAAATAAGTGTTTGAATTATTTAAATCGCTTTTGCATAAACTTTAATTGCTCTTTAGTACTGGATCTTTTGGTAGCACGCTCAAACCCAACCCAAAACTTGTGTTGGGGGGTTTGGGGGTGTTACAGATGTGGTATCAGAGCTTCCTCAAATCAAGTAAAGGCAATAACGTAGAGATTGCGAGCAATGCCTTTCAAGAAATTATTGAGGTGAAAAGACATTGCGGAGCATTCCCAGAGACGTTTCTTCCTTGGACGGAAATAATAAACAATCCTCAATGGGTAGAAACTCACGCTTACCCAAACTGGATTATGTATACGTTAGTCATGGAACAAGCGGAATTAATGGGCAGGGTCCTTAGCCTCAAGACCCAAGAACAATTAACGAGAGATGCAATGTGGGAACAATATTTGCGTGCTAATACACAAGAGACAAGGGTAAATATAGTAGTCATCAAAAACATTCGACTGGGGAATCAAAGAAGTAGGGAGCTTGGACAATGGGATGCTGAACGACAAGAAGTCTTTCGACAAGTAGACTTAGCCTTGGTAAATGCCCAAGAACTGCAGGGAGGTTTGGCCGCCTATCGTCGACAACCAACGGAATCATGTTGGAGGCATATTAGAGAGACTCGAGGCACGATGGAGCAAGCTCTCGCCACGTTGCGGAATGATTTAATGGACCGAGCATACCCTGGAGCGGAGCAAGAAGAAGGGGGTGATTCCACCAAGGATTCGAGAGTTGATTAGAATTGGAAGCTGACTTTTTGGGGTAAAACTTACAGCTAAGATACTAACCACTTGTAAGATAGGTATTAGAACAAGAAGCGAGTCCCAAATTTTTGACGTCGAAAGACGACGCTAGAGGACTATAAAATTATCGCAAATATCTTATAATGAAGCTATAACTACTGTAAAAAAAATTTTTGATGGTATAAAAATATTTTATGAATTATATTCTTTTGGTTAGGTAACTAAATGAGGATTGGTTCAATCCATGGAACTAACTTATTAAGTATAGGGCAATGAAAAGGGATCAAGGGGAAAGTTCAAACTCACCCGCGGGACAGAATCCACCAACCGCTGGGATGGAATTTTTCACAAGTCAAGTTACCAAAATTTTGAGCCGCATAATAGAGAGGGACAATCGAGCTCAATCTCCGGCCAGAGATCAAAGTCATAGACCAGAGACAGAGGATGCGGCCTTAGAACAATCCCCTAAGTTTCATCCACCCAGGTTCAACGGCGGCCCAGATGATGAAGTGGCAAAAAATTGGATCGAAACAATGGCTCGAACCTTCCAAGCCTTGGGATATGTGGATGGACGGAAGGTGAATTTTGCTATATTCCAATTAGAAGGCGCCGCACTAGATTGGTGGAACATAATACAAAGGAAGTGGGACATGGAGGAAATTCCCAGGACCTGGGAGAATTTCGAAAGGGAGTTTAAGAAGAAGTTCATTCCACCTCTAGTTATCGAGAGGAAAGAAGCAAAGTTCATAAACTTGAAACAAGGACTGATGAGTGTAACAGAGTATGAGGCAAAGTTTTCCCATCTCTCTAAATTTGCAGAGAAGATAGTCTTGATTGATGAGGAGCGCAAGAGGAGATTTATTCAAGGGTTAAGGCTAGAATTGAAGGATGCCCTAGCCCCAACCTATCAGAACAGTTATGCCGTAGCCATCAAATCCACTTGTAGAGTGGAGGAAACCAAGAATACCTTACAAGCCATTCACCAATCAAGAAGGACTAATGTGAAGTCCCAATCCGTATACATCCCCGGCCCACAGGGAGTAAACTTTGAGCAAAACAAAGTCCCTAGGAGAGACACATCCCAACCCTCAACCACATCAAGGAGCCTGAGCATTGCCTCAAAAGGAACGACTCAAGTGTACTGCACGTACTGTGGAAAGGGAGGCTATGATGAGAATGATTGTTAGAAGAAGGCAAACAAGTGTCTACAGTGTGGAAGTTCTGAACATAGAATATCTGAATGCTCGCAAGCTCAACCGAGTCGCTTGCCTCAAACCATGGGATCCCAGGCATCGGTCGCCAAACCTGCTCAGAAAGGAGGAGTAAGTAGAGGCAGTCAACCAAAGGTGCAGGCTCGTGTATACGCGATGGAAGATAGTGAAGCCCCAGTTTCGATCGAGATCATTGAAGGTACCCTTCCTATCCTGGGTAAAATAGCTAAAGTTTTTATTGATCCTGGTGCTTCTCATTCTTTTTCTAGTTACTCATTTCTTGAGAATATGGAAGATAAAATAGAGGACTTACCCTACAAACTGGAAGTTAGCATTCCCACAAATGATATTAAAATCCTAACTGGACGTGTATGTAGAAACTGTGAGGTGAATGTGGGACGTTGGGAATTGCCCATAGACTTAATTGCTTTACCTTTAAAGGGATATGAGGTGATACTTAGCATGGATTTACTTGCTAAAAATCATGCCCAGTTAAATTGTCATACGAAGAAAGTTAAGCTGTGTCGACCCGGGGAACTTCCGATTAAAGTAGACGTGGGAATGAAGAGATCCTTCACATTACTTGTGGCGGGAGTCAAAGCTGGACGAATGATTTGTAAGGGAGCAACTAGAATATTGGGTTATATCTTGAATAAGCCAGTGGACCATTTAAAGGGAGAAGATATAACTGTGGTCCAAGACTTTCCTAAGGTATTTCCAGAGGAACTAGTAAGTTTACCTCCTGAAAGGGAGACTGAGTTTACTATTGATCTAGTACCAGGAGCCGCACCTATTTCTCAAACCCCTTATCGTATGGCACCGCTAGAGCTACAGGAGTTGAAGCTACAACTCGAAGACTTATTAGCTCGAGGATTCGTTCAACCAAGTACCTCTCCCTGGGGAGCCCCGGTATTGTTTGTTAAGAAGAAGGATGGCTCTCTTCGGATGTGTATCGATTATCGAGGCTTAAACAATGTGACAATTAAGAATAAATACCCTATTCCCATTATTGAGGAGTTGCTTGATCAACTCCAAGGGGCAGTCGTATTTTCCAAACTGGATTTGCGACAAGGGTACTACCAGTTACGAGTGAAGAGGGAGGACATACCCAATATAGCTTTCAATACTCGATATGGTCATTACAAATTCCTGGTAATACCATTTTGGAGTAACCAATGCACCAGCGGTGTTCATAGACCTCATGCATCGAATATCTCGGTCATACCTAGACGAGTTTGTTGTCATCTTCATTGATGACATCCTGGTCTATTCTAAATCTCAGCAGGAGCATGAAGGGCATCTAAGGAAGGTATTATAACTACTTGAAGAGCACAAGTTGTACACCAAGTTTAGCAAATGTGAATTCTGGCTAAACCAAGTGAACTTTTTGGGGCACGTGATTAGTAAGGAAAGAATATCCGTGGACCCCTCTAAAGTCGAGACAATTCTAAACTGGAGGATGCCAAACAATAGTACGGTAGTGTGGAGCCTTCTTGGACTGACAGGATATTACCGACATTTCGTTAAAGACTTCTCTAAGCTAGCATCTCCTTTATTCTACTTAACTCAGAAGGGAGTTAAGTACAAATGGAATGAGAAGACTGAATCCAGTTTTTAAGAATTGAGAAACGTCTGACCACTGCTACAATCCTTGCCCTACCTGAGGGAAATGATGGATTCATGGTATATACTGATGCTTCAGGAGATGGTCTAGAGTGCGTATTGATGCAAATGGGCCACGTTATTGCTTATGCATCTCGGAAGTTGAAACTTTATGAAAAGAATTACCCCACCCATGACCTAGAGTTAGCTGCAGTGGTGTTTGCTTTAAAGAAGTGGAGACATTACTTATACAAAGTCATGTTTGAAGTAATGTCATATCATAAGAACCTGAAGTACCTATTTTCCCAAAAGGACCTGAATATGCGCCAACATCGGTGGATGGAGTTTTTGGGGAATTATGACCGTGTAATCAATTATCATCCTGGCAAGGCGAATGTGGTGAAGAACGCACTAAGCTGGAAGGTGAATTTGGCGCATATCTGGATGAAGGAGACAGAGATGATATCATAGGTAGAGAATTAGGAATGCGAGACTAAACCTGACCGACTTGTATTCTTCAATCTAAGGGTACAAGCGGTTTTACCCACAGAGATTAAGAAGGCTCAAGAGTCGGATGAATCATTGGTGAAGAAGAAAAAGCTTCTCGCTGAAGGGAAGTTACCGGACTTTGAAGTAGACGGCGAAGGAATACTAACATGTACAGGTAGGCTTTGTCTACCCCGAAATTCAGCAATCACTCAAAGAGTGTTGGAGGAAGCTCACCGATCCAAGTATACGGTGCACCCAGGAGGAACCAAAATGTACCGAGACCTAAAACAACGGTATTATTGGGATAATATGAGGAGGGACATAGCAGAATATGTAGCACGTTGTTTAGTGTGCCAGCAGGTCAAGGCCGAGCATCAGAAGCCATCGGGGTTGTTACAACCATTGGAGATTCCCAAGTGGAAATAGGATCACATCACGATAGAATTTGTGACAAGATTACCCCAAACACCAAAGAATTTTGACGCAATATGGGTGGTGATTGATAGGTTGACCAAGTCGGCTCATTTCCTACCGATCAACATTAAATACTCCTTGGAAAGACTGACTGTCCTATACATCCGGGAAATCGTAAGATTTCATGGGGTGCCGATAACTATCGTATCCAATAGGGACCCAAGATTCACTTCCCATTTTTGGAGGCAAATGCAAGCAGCTTTGGGAACCAAATTGTACTTTAGTACAAGTGCCCGTCCACAAACAGACGAGCAGTTGGAGAGGACAATTCAAACCTTGAAGGACATGCTCCGAAGTTGTGTTATAGATTTCGGGGGAAGTTGGGACGCTCATTTACCTTTGGTAGAATTTGCTTATAACAATAGTTATCATTCGTCCATTGGTATGGCCCCATATGAAATACTCAATGGTAGGAAGTGTCGGACACCCCTCCTTTGGAACGAAGTGGGAGAGAAAAAGATCTTGCCAGTGGCCAGTATACCTTGGATTGAGGAATCTGTAGATAAGGTCAAACGGATAAAGCAACACTTACAGATGGCTCAAAGTCGACAAAAGAGTTACGCGGACCATCGAAGGAGGGATTTAGAGTTTGGAGTAGGTGACCAGGTGTTTTTGAAGGTAACCCCTCACAAGGGTCTAGTCCGACATGGTAAGAAAGGAAAACTGAGTCCTAGGTTCATTGGCCCTTTCGAGATTGTACAATAAGTCGGGCCAGTTGCGTATCAACTTAACCCACCTAGCCAGTTGGGGAAATTACACAATGTTTTTCATGTGTCACTTCTGAAAAAGTACCACCCTGACCCCAGACACGTGTTAAACTATGAAGACTTAGCAGTGAACGAAAAGCAAATGTAAGAGGAAAATCCCGTGAAGATATTGGATCGAAAAATCAAAACTTTGCGGACTGGGGAAATTCCTATGGTCTTGGTGTTATGGAGAAATCAAAAGGTCGATGAAGCAACTTGGGAGTTGAAGGCTGAAATGAAGGATAATTACGAGGAGTTCACTGGAAATGGAAATTCCGGGGGCGAAATTCATTAAGGGGGGTGGGGGGGAGATTGTGAAAACCCCTACCGAAATGGAATTACACTACATGTAATAATTAAGTTTTATCAAATATTCCAATCTTTCTTTTAATTTTCCAAAATATATATGTATATATATAGTTATAAATAATATATATATATATAATAATGATAATAATACTAATAACGATAAATAAATAAATAAGTAAGAGAAATTACCGAGAAGGAATCATACATATATATATATATTACATGACAATAGTAATAATAAGCAAATAAATGAGCAAAGGAATAATTAAATGCAAGAAATTACCATGAAGGAAAAACTGGCAGCGGATGTGAAAAATTATCCAAAGTAATTTTTTTGGGCAAGTGGTATTATCGGGAAGAAATGAACGACGGACGTGAAGAAGTTTGTCCAAAGTAATTTTGGGCTAGTAGACTTGAGGTTTACAGGATAAAATTTTAGGTTGGGTAGGTGTCAGAACCCTATATTTTACCTAGTATAAATACCAGTGATATCCTCCCCAAAACTTATAGCCTTGAGACGCTTCGAGTACCAAAATTCGGAGGTTAAGCAGTGAAATAGAAGCGGCGGTTGTCAAGCCAAGATTAACTAAGGTGAGTGTGGCATCGCCTTATCACGAATTGAGTTAAAATATGAGTTTATGTTTTTATATATATATATATATATATATAATGCCATCAGAATCTGACTCTCTTGAATTGAACCCTCCACATCTTGAACCCTTGCTGAAATTTCACCTCTCGAACCCCTATTGAAACTCTACCTCTCAAACCCCTGCCAAAACACTACCTCTCGAACCCCTGTTGAAACTCTACCTCTCAAACCCTGCCAAAACACTACCTCTCGAACCACCACTAGAAAATTGTACCCCTCAAACTAGTACCCTGAAACCTTTACCCCTCAAACTAGTACCCTGAAATCTTACCTCTCAAAACCTTCTCCCGAACCATTACCTCTCGAACTATACCTCCCAAACCGTACCCTCAAAACTGTATCCCTCAAACTGTATCCCTCAAACTGTACCACCCGTACTGCCCCTCCTGAACTCACCTCTCAAACCTTACCCCTCGAACTATTTCCACTGAAACTGTTACCCCTCGAACTATACCCCTCGAACTAGTACCACTAAAACCGTTACCCCTCGAACCTTAGCTCTCGAACTAGTAGCACTGAAACCTTTACCTCTCGAACTTACCCCCTCGAACCTTACTCCTCGAACTAGTACTACTAAAACCTTTGCGGACTCACCTCTTGAACCTTACTTCTCAAACTAGTGCCACTAGGAACTCACCACTCGAACTGGTACCACTTACCACACGAACTAGTACCACCTGATACCCATACCACTTGAACCTATTCCACTCAAATTCTATACTCGAACCTCCTGTACTCGAACCCAACTATTCGAACCGTGAGTACTCAAATCCTTGTACTTGAACTCATCTGCTCCGGTACTTGAAACCTGATACTCGAACCTTTCTACTCGATACTCGAACCATGAGAGAGAGATATGACGGTTACACTCAAATGATGGTATTTACTAACTGTTGAATTAAGTGTGTATTTCATCATAATGTACTTGATTATCGTGAAACTAAACTTCTGAACTGCTCAGATAATTTCTGTGAAAGATTGGCTTGTACTTTATCTTTCCGTGTCAAATTTGAATCATATACTGCTCTGATGACCGGCTTGTACTTTATCTTGCCGCGTCAAACTCGAATTACTTGTTACCTGATTACCTGTCTGTGATTTCAGGGGCCCCGACGCGATTGTAGTTTGGTCGAAGTCAGTGGGGAACAGTACTGACCGGACCATTTGATTAGACCGGCTACACATGGAGTTTGGTATTCTAGCATAACCACCTGACTGATACGTGCTCGTAACTGAACACCGGTGTGAGTGGGAAAAGTGAATTCTTAACTGATAGCCTTCGGGCATCACTGACTGGGTTATGTCGTGTATGTTAGTCAGAGTTGCCATATAGGCATTTGGCAGCAACTCAGCATTAGCCACCCGTATCCTTTTACTGTGTGCTAGGACATACATTGTTAGTTTTTAACTGTTAATTGTTATTCTGTGATCACTAAAACTCAACTGGGTAAATACTGGTGATGGAACCTCACTAAGCAAGGAGCTTACCCTAGTTAAACAACCCCTTTTCAGGTGAAGAAGAACCATAAGAGAAAAGTGCTTGATGTCTTTACTTCTTTTGAGAAAGATCCTGGCTACTTGAATTTTAATGTGAACTTTGATGTTGTAACGGTTAAGAGAAACTTTTATTTGACATTTGTAATAAATCCTTTTCACTGTAATAGTAAAGTAGGTTTTTGAATTATTTAAATAGCTTTCGCATAAACTTTAATTGCTCGTTAGTACTGGCCCTTTTGGTAGCACACTCAAACCCGACCCGAAACTTGTGTTGGAGTTTGGGGGTGTTACACGAACAACTTGATACCTTTTTTTATACAACTTGTTCTTGATGATTTCTTCCAGATAATTCCTTTGGTCAGTAACCCTGACCAATGAAGGAATAGATTAACAAATGACAAAGTATACAATAGGCCAATAAATTGTAAACAATAAAAGCATACCATGTGTTCAAGAAGCTGATATGGGGTATTGGTGGATCTAAAATATTTCTTGTGTTGGTCTGTGCTACAACACAAGCACCTGAATCCAGGGGGGAAATAAGCATGTAATTATATATAGTCTAATGATAATTTTAGGAGCAAGAATTTAAACTCAAGTAATGAACATTTTTTACCATTGAAAGTCCGAGGCTTAAACCTATGAAAAGGATAGGTGGTCGAGTATGAATGTGATTGATAAGTTGTTGAAGTTCAGGTGCTTTGTAACTTCCCCAGAATGATAAAAGGATTGGTCTACATCTGGTTTATGGAAAGAAGTTAAATCGAATTGAAATAACCGGGGATGAGAGTAACAGAAAAAGGTAAAAATGAAATCAAATCAAAGTAACAAAAGCTTACTCTTGATTCACAATGAAGAATTCTCTTATGATTGATCCAGAAATAGTTCATGCAGGTAACATGTGGATAACAACACAAAGAAGATCTGCACATTCATACACATGAAAATGAAAAAATAATCCAAACAATTAATATACATAAAACTATAATTGGATGAAACCTTACTCAGCAGGTCATCCTGCCTATCTAGGCAATTGTCAATCTCCCAAAAAGGAGTCAACTCTAAGCAATCAGAGAGCTGATAGGAGTTTGATTTAGCCACTTCTTGAAGAAAACTTTGCTTGTTCAAAAATATTTGATATGGTACTGTGCCATATTGGAATCTTTTTTCTATTCGAGTTACAACACTATTACCAATATAAAAGGTTGCATAAGGTCGTAGTTTAGGACCTAAAGATCCCAAATCCTTACCATAAATTATAGCTTGGATTACCTCCTTCTGTAAATCGTAGAAAAATAAAAATTAATTAAAATATAAATCATATGAGAACATAATCAGGGAATATGAATATAAAGACCAACCTTTTTTATCAGCAAAAAGGAAACGATGTAAGTCTCCTTTTTCTTTGGGGCTGACAGACATACCTTTGGCCAAAAGTATAAGTTTATAGTACCACTGCTTAGTTTTTTCATCTAGATCTTTTATATTAACACATCTTTCATCCATATTTGGAGAAAAAAAATCATTCCAACATCAAATGATAGTTATTGTAAGAAACTTGAAATGTTATTTGACATTTGTATTTATTATTAACTACCCAAATACAAATATTTAAGCTTTAAAAATTTATAAGCAAGGAATACTCGTACCAGTAGTAAAACTTAAAGCAGTTGGTTCAACACAAAATGAGCTAAGACAAATTCAATAGTAGGTGTATATCAACCTAATTTATAGACTGTTATAGAAGTTAAGAAACTACGAAGATAATGTTTTACATAGCAAATAGGGTTTAGGGTTTGGAGGGGAAAATATTAAGGGTGAACAGGAGTCGAAAAAGTAAAGAAGCAACAAGCAAAATGAGTTCAGTTATTTACTCAAACCAAAGAAACTTTTGACTTTACACATATATCCAACAAACTACACCTGTAACAACGGAGGGAAGGAATCCAAAAAAAACTTACTAAGTTTATTCACTTGCATGTCAATTCTAAACCTGACATTGAAAACAAAGAGAAAACAATTAGGAAAACAGGTCAGGTAATTTAGCGAAAAGATATATCTAATTGGAAACTACGAAATTACCTTGTGAAATTGTCCAAAGATAGGAACCCAACCCTGTGAAAGTAAAATATTATATAAATGAAGGAAGAGAGAATACATCTAATTGGAAAGAGATTTGGATATGGGCACGTATGAAAGTAAAGGCCGCATGTTAAGTGATGGAGAAAGTGATGTTGGAATAATGGGAAAACACAGATAATTTGAAAGTGTTAGAGTTTTCTAGAAAGGTGAGGAAGAAAGAATGTGTGGAAAGGGAGAAGGCAGCGATGGAAAATAATAAAATATGCGATCATGAGAACACTGGTCAGAACTGAACTGTTCCACCAAAATCAACTGCAAAAAAAGACATAAAAATGTAATCTTTGCCCCAAAAAAGAAAACTAGCAAACACGCAAACATGGAATAATTTCTTCCAGGGTTCTTGTACAAATGGAAAATGGCGAGGCTGGGATACTTCTGCCGCTTCTGGATGATCTCCTTGGTGCTAGGCTAACACAAATGACGAAAAACTGTGTAAGGGTCATTTTGTCGAACACTTGAGCTTTACTCTTCAACCTCAGCCTCTGATTGTTTGCGAACTGAACCAGTTCTTTAATATCATCACCAAATCTGAAACCCTATAAATCCAGAACAGCCAGCGCCATCTCCATGGTAATGAAACAAAACGAACAACTACATTCACATAAAAAAGAAGCAAATTTTAGATTGTACGAACCTTGAAAGGAAATAGAGGGAAATTTTAGATTGATCCACTCTGTTATTCTTCGGTATCTGGTGGGAGGTGGAGGAGTCATCATCCTCCGAGCCACTGCTACAGATCGAGGAACCCTACATGCAGAGCCTCTCCACTCGAATTCTCTTCATTCAAACCCTCACTAGACGAACCTAGTACAACTCAAACCTAGTATCACTCGAAGTCTCTCCACTCGAGTTTCTCTACTCGAATCTCTCTATTCAAACCTCTCAACTCGAACCCTCTCCGCACCAACCTCTCTGCTCGAACCCTTTCCACTCGAACCTGTCCACTCGAACCCTCACTACTCGAACCAGTACTATTCGAACCAGTACCACTCGAACCCAGTACCACTTTAACCAAGTACTACTCGAGCCCTCATGACTTAAATCCTATACTCAAAACCCTCCACTTGAACCAGTCTTACTCGAACCCAGGCTCACTCGAACCGTTTCCACTCGAACCCTTTATCGGACCTTCTCCCTTGGACCCTCACTATTGGAACTCTTACCACTCGAACTCTCACTACTGGAACCCTCACCATTCGAACCCCCATCAGTCGAATCCTCACCACTCGAAGCTTTCCGCTCGAATCCTCTCCACTCGAACTCTGCATTCGAAGCCTCTCCATTCGAACCTCTTGTCGAACCGTCGAACCTCCTTCACTCGAACCCCTTTCACTCGAACCCCTTTCACTCGAACTTCACCACAGGAATCCAGAACGACTCGAACCTAGTACCACTGGAACCCTCTCCACTAGAAAATCTAGTCGAGCCTTCTCCACTCGAACATCTAGTCAAGCCTTCTCCACTTGAACCTCTACTCGAACTCTCTCCACTGGAACTCTCAGTACTTGAACTAGTATGGCTTGAAGCCAGTACTACTCGAACCATCTCCACTAGACCCTCACTACTTGAACCCTCACCATTCGAACTCTCACCACTTGAACCCTCACAACTCGAACCTGTCCATTCAAACCCTCCCCAGCCGAACCCTATGATCGAACCCTCTCCTCTCGAACCTCTTCTCAAACCCTCGACCTCTGGCCACCCGAATATCCTCCACTCGAGTCCTGACTATACGAACCCCGAACTACTCGAACCTAGTATAACGCGTACCCTTTCCACTCAAACCGCTAGGAATGATCATGGGTCTAGGACTCGATCCAGACCCACGGGGACTAGACCCATTGGGTCGGATATAGGTAAAAAAAATTATATCCATCGGGTTCGGGTCTAGATTTTAAAAAATGGGTCTGATTCTGGGTCCAGGTCTAAAATATTAAGACCCAGACCTGACCCATACCTAACTCGTAGACTCATATGGCCCTAACTATGTGTATTATTTATATTAATTTCTAAATTAATTTCATATTCTCTTTGTATTTTTATTTTAAATTAAACAAACAATGTATATTGTATATTTTTTTCTTGAAGAATTAATTCATGGCTATATCGAACTTAAATTAGTATTTAAAATATGGCATATTTTATTTAGTGAAGACATTTAAAAAAAATTAGACTCATTTAGGTTTTAAACCTAAGACCCATTTAGACCTACGAGTTTGGATACGTGTCTAAGATTTTCAGACCCTAGGGGTCTGAGTCGGGCCTGAGTCTAACTAAATATTTTTAGGTTCGGGTCACCCAGACCTAGCCGATGATCATCCTTACCTGCCGCCACCGCCAAACAGTTCACCACCGCCGCCTCCAACTGTTAATCCCCTTCCGTGTCCCCTCCTCCGCCAGCTGACCTCGCGCCACCTCCGGCCACCCCACCTCAACCACCTATTGATCCTCATCGCCTCACCCCCTCCACCTGTTGAACCCGTAGATCTTCCTACCATCCCAGCCCCGGCCACTCACACCACTGTCCAAGCCGTTCGTCCCCGCCATTATCATCCCAGCCTAAGCCCTTGCCCTGCTGTTTGTCTACGCCACTGCCATCCCAGGTCGAGTCCCCGCTACCGCCGTCCCAGGCTAAGGCCCCGTCACAGGTGTCCCATCCCAAACCCTAGGCCAGCCATCATCCCCGCCACACCGTTCCAGCTCGAACCCTTGCCCAGCCTTCGTCCCCATCAGCATTTGACTGGACAGAAGGACCACTTTTTAACAGTTTTGTTAGTTGAGAAGCCAAAAGTGTTGAAAAAAGAAAGATAAAGGGCTAAAGGTAAACGGCGGAGTTCAGGGGTCTCCCAGATCGTTCGCCCTATTAATTATTTAAAGAGGGTAATTCAATTTTTCCAGGAGTTGATTTTCATCGTCAATGAATCCAAAAATATTTAGACACGTTTAAAATAACACAAAATCATTTTATTACATAACAGGGATTAGACGGTTGTGAGCACTTTATTAAAACAAAAACAACGTAAACCCCACAACTACAAGAAAATTTCACTAAAATACTTTTCTTCCCATATCTTACATGAATCTTGACCTAAGTCGTAGAAAATAAGGCTAATAATGTGTGTTTGTATTCATGAATTTAGGAGTAGTAAAGAATACCTACACAAGCCAGGAAAAGATAACAGAATCCAATTTCATCTACAATTATGGTAAGAATACAAATCCAATTCCAATTCCTTAATGTGAGTTTCCACAAAAACTCTCAGGTCAAACAATAATACAAGTCCAAATTTTCAGCCCCTGATTTATTTATTCATATCCCCAACTACCAAGCAAGTTGCCCATCCCTATTTGGCTATATTAATAGAGGACCACCACTTCAAAATCAGAGCAAGAAATCTCAGAAACCTCAAAACAGAACTATATCTTAATCAATGGCAGAAAACAGGTTCTTGAGTTTCCATGCAAACCCTAAACGTGTCTAAACATATCTTCTGATTCTTTTCTCATATTTTGCTTCCACTTATGTTTTTTTTGCAGAGTTGCAGTTGTTACAGGAGGAAACAAAGGGATAGGGTTTGAAATATGTAAGCAGTTGGCAGCTGAAGGAATAACTGTGGTGCTAACAGCTAGAGATGAAAGCAAAGGGAATGAAGCTGTTGATAAGATTAAGGATTCTGGGATTTCTGGAAATGTCATCTTTCACCAGCTCGATGTGATGGATCCGGCGAGCATGGCCACCCTGGTTGATTTCGTCGAATCCAAGTTCGAAAAACTCGATATTCTGGTACTGCAGCCTGATCTTTTTGTTACTTCCTAAGTTAATATTTGCTTGTCTTCTTGAACTTGGCTAAACTGGTAGAAATGAATGAATATGCAGAGGCAAGAATAATATTGAATGACACTTTACTGTTTGGATCGATTTTTTATGCAAGTTTATATGTGTGGAGAGAATTGAGGAGAGAGAGAGTGAAAAGATTAATGAGTGAATGAGAATCGTTCGTTTTTATGCCATAAAAGGCAGCGTGGCAATCTTGAAAAAACAGACTAAAATGGTGTGACGATCTTGTAAGAACAGAATGTTTCAGTTGTTTTGTAATAGGAAATGTGAGAATCATAGTTAATTTGGATTGGAACTTCTTCGCAGGTTAACAATGCAGGAATTATAGGAGTATCTGTTGAAGGAGATGTTCTGATTCTGTATGAGATGACTATGATAGACGATTTAAGAATGTCTGGTCAGGTGAGTCTATGATGCTCATCTAATGTTTATCAAATCAGCATCCTACGCAGAATCGTTTTTTGAGTAGGATCGGATAGCAGAATCGTAGATCCTGCCAAAACCTTTAAACTTGGTCCTAAATATGTTTTTCTTAATGTTCTTGCACTGATGCAGGAAGTACCTGAGTCAAAAGCTGATGCAAAGCTGATTCAGACATATGATTTGGCCGAAGAATGCCTGAAAACTAACTATTATGGTGTGAAACAATTGACAGAAGCATTCATCCCACTCTTGCAGCTATCCCCTTCTCCTAGGATTGTCAATCTATCTTCTTTCCTGGGAAAACTTGGGGTAACTTAATTTTCCTCGAATTTCGATCTTTTCTGATCCCTGTGTACATGTATATGCGCATTCTAATGTTGTTCTTATGTTACTCAATCTTCAGCTCTTGTCCAATGAGTGGGCAGTAAAGGTGCTGAGTGATGGAGAATCCCTAACAGAAGAAAGGGTAGATGAAGTAGTGACTGAATTCCTCAAGGACTTCAGGGAGGGTGCCCTACAAACTAAGGGCTGGCCTAGTCATTTCACTGCATACAAAGTCTCTAAAGCTGCCCTTAATGGCTACACTAGGGTTCTTGCCAAGAAACACCCTAATTTCTGCATCAATAGTGTTTGTCCTGGTTTTTGTAAGACAGATATAAATGGAAACACTGGAGTGCTTACTTCTGTACAGGGGGCTGAAGGCCCTGTTAGGCTTGCATTGTTGCCTGATGGCAGCCCTTCTGGCTTGTACTTCTTGAGGGATGGGGTGACAGATTTTTGACCTAAATAATCTTGGATCGGATGTCGGGAAAAATGTAATAGCTCATAAACTGGCACACTGTGACAAATCTTTAGTCCATAATCGTTGTTTTTGGGGACGTCTGGGAAATGTAATAGCTCATAAACTAAGACGTTAGGTCAAATCTTCATTCCATAGTTGTATTTGGGATGCAACTCCACTCTTTGTATCACAGCATACTCGTACTTGATGAACGTTTACTACTATAGTGTATTGGCATACTGCCTTTGGAGTTGCTCTCTCCTTATGTAACTTTACAAATTTCTTTCTTTCTAGTAATATGTACCATTGAGTCATGATAGTTTTCAATATATAAATATAGATGTCATATTGTTACCCCTCGGTCCCAACTGGATTTGCTCATGTTGATTTTTCAAGTTGATCAAAATTATTTTTGACCGTTAATATCTTTAGTTGTGTAAATTTAAAAATAATAAAAAATCTATATTATGAAAATAGATGTTAAGACGATTCTAATAAATCCTACATGATATATATTTTTCGATTTTTGGTTGCTAAATTAACTAATTTTGACCAAATAAATAGTGTTTGTGCAAATACAGATAAGAGGAGTAGTATCATAAGCATAATATTCTTACACATTTATATACCAATACAATGTTTACAGTTGATGCATTCGATTTTAATCAAATGAATGTTAACTTCCCCTCCGTCCTATCCTAGTTGAATGTGCACACTTTTTGGCCAACTTTCTCAGATCATATTTGATCAATGATAATTTTAGTTATGTAAACTAATGGTGTGCTAAAATTTGATATTTAGAATATACATCACGTAGGGAATTCAACAACATTCCACATGATGATATTTGTGTATATATAGTGGTTGAAATTTATGATCAAACGTTTCATGAGAAAATTGACCAAAAAGTGTGCAGATTCGCCTGAGACGGGGAGTAACCATCTTATATAGAGCCAGTGACGAGCCCAAGCCCAACTATGTAGGGATATTTACATGTCACTATGTCACTTCGTCATCTTTGTTGGGGCACAAGTTTTATTTTAAAAAGCCCATTAGTTACTATTAGGTTTATAAGTATAAATAGTTAAATACAATCAAGCCTAGTAACATACTATTATATATGCTTGTACATGTTGATAAAAGTTTAAACTTTTCTATGTTCATCAAATATTAACACACTTTTTAATATTATTTTAGCACATTATAAATATGAAAAAATTAAGATGAATTTCATCCATTAATTTTACTTTTTCAATCTTCCATTAGTGTTTCAAAGGAATAAAGAAATACCACTTTGATCGAAACAAACATTTGTCGTCCATAAAGATGCAGGGGGCATTACTCGCTCCCTTGATGAAATTGACTCTCCACCGTAAAATTAGGGATTAAAAAATAACACTGGTAAGAAAACTTAAATAGTAGTAGTTGCATAGAGCGATAATATCGAAGTGGGATCAAACTATGATCAAAGCGGATATCAAATGTTATCCACAAAATTCTAAGGTTTTTTTTTCTCCTGACTGTCTCTTTTTAAATTCCATACTTAAATGAAATAAAGAAACACCGCTTAGATTGAAACAACTAAAAGTTGTCATCCATAAAGGTGCATGATGCAAGGTGAAGTTCCTCGCTCCCTTGATGAACTCGACTCTCCATCATATAATCGGGGAACTAAAAAAGAGTTTCTAGGTAAAATAATCTTACACAATATTAATTGCATAAAGTGATAATTTTGAAATGGGATTGATCCAAACAATTGTCAAAGTGGATAACAATTTTGATTGTCTCTCTTTAAAACTCCTAGTTAAAAGAATAAATAAAAACTGCTTAGATCGATATAAATGATAGTTGTCGTACATAAAAATGCATGATACTGGGTGAAAGTTTTCGCTTCCTTAATGACCTCGAGTCTCTACCGTACAAGTAAAAACATGAAAGGGGCATTTGGGTAAGAAATCTACATAATATTAAATGCATAAGGTGGGGATATTGAAGTGGGATCTAAACTATGATCAAAGTGGATAACAATTGTTATTCACAAGATTGTAAGATGTCGATTTTTATCTGACTCTCTTAAAACCTCTAATTAAGGAAAAAAGTGATGCTTCTTTGATCGAACAAACAACAGTTGTCATCAATAAAGTTACATAAAGAACAACTATTATCCACAGAATTGTAAGATGTGGTTGTTCGTCTGTCTATCTTTCTTGAACACCTCTAATTGAAGGAATAAAAAAACACCACTTTAATCGAAACATGCAACAGTTATCACCAATAAAGCTACACGACAACGTTTCTCCCTTCTCGAATAACCTCGACTCGCCACCGCCAAACTAGGGACTACAAAGAGAGCACTTGGGGTAGAAATCCACATTAGTAAAATCAGGGGTCAGAATAAAAAGGATTGGTGTGCCTACAATAGGTACATATTAATATATTATAAACTAGAGGGGTGTCCTAGAAATATTTTCAAATCCAACCGTTTATTCTCTTCCCCTTTTTTATTATTCTTTAGGAAGAAAAATCTGTTGAGGTCACTTACCATCTTCCTTCCAAATTTATTGAATGAAGCTTCGTTCTTCAACTTTGAGTGTTGTGGAAGACGATAAAAAGTCCTGCATCACTCTTTTTCTCTCTGCTCAGATCCCAAAATCCTGATAAACTCTTCAATTCTAGCCTTTCTAATCGTACCCTTTACCTCAAAACCTCCGAAAGCCCCAATCCTGCATCCAATCCTTCCCATTAGCACCGATTTCTCACAGAGGTAAGCTCGCTGAAAATGGCTATTCTGAAATGTTTACATGGTCAATTTGATTTCTTGTTTTGATTTCCTGTGTGTTGTGGAATTTGAAATTGTTTTATTGAAAATTAATGGATCGTGAAATGTATGTGCTTGATTGAATGGCTGAAAAATGATTGAGTCTTTATCAGTATGCATCCCTCTCAATTTGCGCCCAAATTCCAGTTCCTCGTATAGCATTGTTGGATCCCCCTTTCTCGCAAACCCAGATAACCCCTAAATTATTAGCTGAACCGTGAAACTGTTGATCACTGTAAATGGAAGTATCTGAGCCCTGATTGCGAAATCTCTACATTTGTAGTTTATACAGCGTTATTTGAGTTGAATTATTAATTTCTTGCGATACTTACGAGTGTTTCGGCGTGATGGATCCAGAATGGCTGCATTAAAGCCTGGGGTGATTGCTCTGTTTGATGTGGATGGCACTCTCACCGCCCCGCGGAAGGTACGCTTAGTCTACTCAAGAATTCGTGAATGTTTTTCTGTTAGTTTTATATTTAGTTTTTAAAAGAAATCTGGTTTAAATGAGTGACCTTTTGTGAAGATGGTACTCTGAATAATTGAGATGCATAATATGTCATTATGAAAAATTTCAGTATATTTCTCTTATAAGTAAAAGCATTTCTTTGATTCCACTGCATTGGCCGCTTTCAAGAGAGAATCGTACACTTTTGACATCCATTTACTAATAACATAGCCATTAAAAAATATAGTTTTTATGTTGAGTTTATGTAAAAAAACGAAATTTCATTGTAAGAACAGTTATTGCTAGTTTCTGTTCTTGCCCAAGCGAGTGATCTTTGTGACTTTTACATGTATTGGTCAAAAATCTCTTGGTAATGTTGGAATTAGATGAGGATCTATGTTGATCTTTATCGTTTAGGAACTTGGCTTGTTTCTAGACCTCATGATACAGCTTACCAATTTTATTGTTTTGTATTTCTTAAACACCTAGGTGGCTACTCCTGAAATGTTAGACTTCATGCAGAAATTGCGGAAGGTAAATGTGTATTTCCTCCTTTCAGCATCTTCCTATATTGTGGGTTTCATTTGATTAAATTGTTGAATTCGCTCTGTGAAATTTTATGCATTTCACCGGCTTTTCCTTGTTTCAGATTGTTACCATTGGTGTTGTTGGAGGTTCTGACCTCATTAAGATTTCTGAGCAGCTCGGAAAATCTGGTTAAGCATCTATTCATTTGCTAAATTCTGTATAAGATCATCAAGAACTTTTATCAGTCCAACTTTTATTTATCTCTTCGTGATATTACATCTGTAGTTTTCTTTATGCATCAGAGCCTTGTTTACTAATATCAATGGTTCATTGGTGCCCATTGTTTCTTTGAACATACTTTGGGATCTAGTCTTTTGTGCATTTCTCTTAGTTTACCATTGCAGGTTTTTAAGTAGAAATTTGTCTTTGCAGTTACTCATGATTATGATTACGTGTTCTCGGAGAATGGTTTGGTTGCACATAAAGTTGGACAGCTCATTGGAACACAGGTACAGAAAACATCTATGCTATTTGTCAAGTTGAACTAGGTGTAAAAGATACGAGCTTTATAATTTCTCGGTTGTACATTTGATAAGCGTGCATTTTTTGAATGCAATGAGCGTGCGTTTTCAAGAAGAAAAAGCCGTGATAAAAACATTTCACTTCTTGTTCACACACTCTTAAGAATTCACCATAGGGGAACATGTCTTGTTTATTGTTTCTGTTTGGAAATTTTCTTGGGAATCCAAATGTCATAGATGAACACGAGCTTCCTCACAACTATATTATTCCAATTGCTTTGACTAATAATCCTTGCCTCGTGCAGAGTTTGAAGACATATCTCGGAGAAGAGAAGCTCCAGGTAAACTGTGTTATTGTGTGGTCATAAACTTATGTTTAAACCAGTAAAAACAATGTATCAGGCTATTAGCGATACCGTCTGAGATGTAGTTTGGCATTTGAACAACCTTGAAAACACGTAATTAACCAGCACAGGATTATTCCACATTTTATGCTATTTGATAGTGCAGCTAAGAATGGAAGCAGAAAAAAATTGTTGACAAACTTATTTGTAAATGTTTTGCTGCAGGAATTTATTAACTTCGCACTCCATTATATCGCTGATTTGGATATTCCAATAAAAAGGTGAGCAAACAATGACTGTAGGATAGTGTATATGTGTGATCATGATTCTCCTCCGCCTTATCTTTTTCTTTTCTGCAGGGGAACATTTATCGAGTTCAGGAGTGGAATGCTAAACGTGTCTCCAATCGGGAGGAACTGCAGTCAGGAAGAAAGAGATGAATTTGAGAAATATGATAAGGTAAAATAACATGAAAATCACGTTACATTTTTGTGCTGTGAAATTTGCGTTGGATTTTGCATTTGATTGGAATAACAGAACTTGAGATGGTCCATCTAGATTCACAACATACGTCCCAAGATGGTGACGATTCTGAGAGAGAAGTTTGCACATTTTAACCTCACCTTTTCTATTGGTGGACAAATCAGCTTCGATGTGAGTAATTATGCCCATTCTTCTGCTGTTGGATTCCTTTTCTGCATAGTAATAATTATAAACTTGACAAATGCCATAACAGGTTTTCCCTCTAGGCTGGGATAAGACTTACTGTCTAAGATACCTTGATGAGTTTGAGGAGATTCACTTCTTTGGGGACAAGACATACAAGGTTTCTTTTAATCATAATTTCTCATTACAAAAATACGAAGAATCTTGTAGGACTGATCTAACAGCTTCTTGTTCTTTAAAAAGGGCGGGAACGACTATGAGATCTTTGAATCTGAGAGAACCGTGGGACACACAGGTCTGTTTAGCTGGCTTAGTTTGCTCACACATTATCTCAGTATTGCTTGCTCGATGAAGTCTATTTATCTGTGGTGCTATAAAGAAAAACATGTTTTTTTCGTATCTATATGATCTGATTTAAGTTCTGCATTCTATTTCAGTTACCAACCCTGACGACACAATGAAGCAATGCACAAGTCTATTCCTGGGCTAGGAGGATGAGGGATTTTGAGAGCATGTTTTGTAATCTTGGTTTCTTTGTTTCTAGTCATTCCTAAAGGGATCTGATAGCTGATATGTAAACTCCCATATGTACCCTATATATTTATGAAATTTGGTTTTACCTAATTAATTCAATAATTCATACCACATTCTAATATAGTCTATCTAACCAAATATGCAATAAGGTAAAACATGAACACACGAGACTTGGTTACACAGCTCGGTGAAATTCATCTACATCTATGGGGTCATGGCTAGTTCAGAATGAATCCAATATGCTTCAATCACACGCCTAAAATAATATATTGTGAAATCTTCAATATTTCATAACTCAATATTCACTCAATATCTTTAATTGATTAAATGCGTTTAGTTTTCATTTTTCCATTTGTTTCAACATGGAAAGTCTTCTCACACATGCAATCTTATGCATAAAAGTTTTCTTCTCCATATTAATTCTGATGGGAAAGTCTCAGGAAAGGCGGTCTTTCCATAAGCTTATGGACAGTCCTCAGGGGCATTTGCCTTAAATGTTGTAATTTTTTATAAAATTTAAATATTGCATTTTATAAGTTAAAACAAGTAATAATATGTATTAGAAGGTGAAAATATAAAAATATATGATATAAAAAAATATTTTCAAAAATTTTAAATTTTGTATGTAATTTAAGAAATGCAGTGTATAAGGTAAGAAATAAGTGGTCTGTCCATAAGCTTATGGATAGGCCGCCGGTCAGGAGACCCACTCAATTCTGATTACAAAAAAATTTCTTGGAGATAGGAATTATCAAATCTAATTAAAGAAAGGAATTAGAATATCTCGCCCCAATCTATTACGTAACCAAAATTCATCTCAATTCTAACCCTTCAAATCTTAATCCAATCCTACAAATATAGGAATTGATATATTCTTCAAATCAAATCACTCTTTGACAAAACTACTGCTTCTTGGATTATTTCTTCAAGCTTTTCTTATTTTACCGAAATTCATTCTTTGATGTTGCAATATAATAATACCTTATTTGCATAATTACCACAAATTGCCAATTAACAAAATCTGGACTTTACAATATCCCCCTTTGACATTTTGTGGACCCACCAATCTTTTGGACTTTCAAAGCAACAATTGTGCAAATATATAGACATCGAGTAAACCACATATGGATGTTGGAACATGCGCTGGAAAAACTTTTAACTCCCCCTGAATATCACAGCTCCAAATCATCAAGACTTCAACATCCATGTTGGAACATCAAATTCACATAAACTTCACAATCAGTACTTAGCTACCTAGAAAACCATGTTGGAAAGCAGAACCAACATAAACACATAAGTACTGAAATTCGAGAATATCCCAAAAATTCTAAAATTCAAAACATTCTCCCCCTTAGGACCATAAACATGCCAAACACATTAGACACAAAAAACCAAAAATATATTCAATAACTACAACTCCCCTTGAAACAAATATCTGGCGTATGTTGGAACATAGCCATATCAGAACCTCTTCAGAAGCTATCTGTGCCTCAGCTAATCTGGCATTTTCTGCCTCCAAAACTTCCATTTGAGTGGCTAGAGATCTCGACTTCGTATTAATGGTCACAAACTTGACCTTCTTCTCATCAACATCAGAAGTTGTAGCATCAGGATTCCATGACAGATCATGCACACGTCTTAAATCAAATGTCCTCTTGTTTGGACTTTTCTCGAGTAAGAGCTGTAGTATTTCAAAAGGGAATCCAATAGTTTACAACAATCTGGAATAGAAAGTAATACCTGGTAGTCAAGCTAGATGCAGTAACATTTCCTTGAGTGGCCACTGAGGCTGAAATCCTCCATTAATTTCTATCAAAATCTAATTATCTTACCTCTCTGATGTAAACTCTATCATACCACTCCAAACCTAGATCAATGTTGCCTCCCATTAAGTTTGCATAAAATTCTTCTACAATCTCTCGGTTGTACTCCTTGTAGATTGAGGCAGCAGTCTTGAAACCCAAATAGTTCATGTCGGCGACAAATCCACGATCACCATATACACCCAAATCAGTTGTCCTCTTAGCTAAAATCCCCCTCTGACACACAACACCATATCTCTCATGGTAGTCTCATCATTAGTGCCTTCAAGAATCTGTTCAACTTGTGTTGGAACATCAGTCCCTGATGTTGGAAAATAGCAGCTCTCAGCTTCACCCGCCTTATCTGATGTTGAAACATAGGATCCTTTCATTGCTTCTGAATCAACAACTCCAGTCTATATCGATGTTGGAACATCACCATGCTCAGCTTCCTTCACTCCATCGGTACTTTCTTCCCATATCTCAATGTCTAATGTTGAAACATAGGCTTATTCACCATTCAAATCATGAACTTCTCCAACCACATTTACTGATGTTTGAACACTAGAATCTCTAATCACACCAGGCTCATCTATTTCCATGTCCACATCTTCTCTACATGTCTCCATACTCTGTGTTGAAACATGACCAGCATCAGTGCCTTCCAACTCCTCATCATACTAAACCAGAATGCTAGAAGGAGCCATCTCTTTGATCTATGCCTCTCATTAGTCACCATAATGTCTTCAATACCAACTTCCAACATGTCCAACTACGCCTCCATTTTTTGTATTTTTCTAATGTATGTACAAATCATACAAAGCTTGAGAAAATAATAAATACCTCAAATTCGACAAACACCTAAGTGTTGTTTGAGGAGCTCAAAAGTTGCAGAGTCTAAAGGCTTTGTCAAAATCCAAAAATAGTCCAGACGTTGGAACATCGTTAACCACCACTTATTTCCTCTCAACCCGATCTCGAATAAACGGATGCTTTGTGTCACTAAGCTTTTTCTGAGAATGCTTTAATGGGATTCTTTGAGATGTCGATAGCACTTTTGCTGTCACATAACACTGTTAGAAGCCCTTCTTTAATTCCATAATCACTCAAAATTTGCTTCATCAATAATAATTGCGCACAATAATTTCCACCAATAAAGAAACATCCACCCGTAGTGCTTTTACGATCATCTGCATTACCACCCCAATTAGAATCACTATAACCAACCCAAATTATCCTTTTGATTGCATTCAAGTGAGATTCCTTATAATCAGCCTGAAATCTTACAAATACTCCCACCATACTCATCTCAAATTCAGTCTGCATCAAAGTCACAAAATCTTGTACAAAGGATGACGAAGTAGACCCAGAGATCATATCATCAACATAGATTTGAGCAATCAGTATATTTGATGATTCTCTAAAAACAAGCAAGGTGCGATCTATGCCCCCTCGTCAATAACCTTTCTGAATAGGAAAGGTAGTGAGTTGCTTATACCACGTCCTTGGTGCTTGTTTTTATCCATACAAGCCTTCTTGAGTCGATAATATACTTCCTCATTAACCACATCATTTTGGAGAGCACTCTTAACAGTTATATGGTACAATGTAAAATTCAGAGTGCAAGCAAGGAGAATGTCAATAGATTCTAACCTAGTAACTAGTGCAAATGTCTCATCAAAATCAACTCCTTCAACCTAAGTGTAGTCCTGAGAAACTAACATTGCTTTATTATCATTGTGTTTGAATTGACCAAGTTTTTCTTGCATTTCCACAATCCAATACTTATCAAGTAGAGCCTCTTTATAATTCTTGAGTTCGATGAGGGAGAGAAAACATTGTAGACCAGAAAGTTCCTTGTAGTTAACCCGAGGGATCGATCGAGTCATTCTTCTGCTAGATTTATCCTGCATTGATGTTGGAACATGGGAGAGTGTTGGGGAGGACGGTGTTCCAACATCGTTGAAGTTATAAGAGTCATCAACTTCATCTGTAAAATCTACCCCATCTGATGTTTCAACATCATTACATCCCTGATATGAGAAATCATCCGATGTTGGAACATGGTCACCCGTATGATCTACCTCATCATATTCAACACTCAAGCAGTTCACTTCTTGTTCCAACAAGTAACATTTGTCTGATGACCGAATACCAGTAAGCACTTTGTTATTGCCATGTTTCACTATGCACTTCTCCTTATGGAATTCCACAGTCATATTATCATCACACAACTGGCTGATACTTAGGAGATTAGCCTTTAGATCTTCCACCAACAGAATAGTAAAGGTTGGAAATCCCTTTATCGACAACTCACCTTTTCCAACTACCATGTTTTTCTTTCCATCACTAAATATAACGAATCCACCATCATAGGGTTTGATGTTCTTTAGATACTCTTGCGATCTAGTCATATGTTGAGAACACCACTATCAAGGTACCACGAATCCCTAGGGTGTGCAATAAAGGAAGTGTGAGCAACAACGCACAATTTAGGGGTTTTAGGGATCCATACCTTTCTAACCATCCTTGGTTGTTGCCCTTGATCCATGTTGGAACATGTTGCGAGCTGACCTCCATTCATAATATCTCTGAGAAGCTTAAAGCAACGATCTTCTATATGACCTTGATAGGTATAGTAACCACACATTAGGGCTTTTCATGGGCATGCTTTGACAACTTTTCTCTTCATAACATGAACCTATGGTTTGAATACTTCAGTGCTGGTAGATGGTTTTTCATAGCCTATCCCTTGTGGATTTCCAGAACTCTGATCCATGGTGAGAATGTCATCCAATTTTGTTTTTCCAGAATTCAATCTTTTAATAGCTTTCTCAGCAACTTCAGCCCTCTTTGTCATCGAACTCAGATTTAATTCCAACACCTTAATTTCCTTTCGGAGTTCTTCCATTAGGGATGCCATCTCTCTTCCTTCTTCAGTTAAAAGGATTTTCTCCCTTTTTAAGAGTATGTTAGCATCCGCAACGTTCAGCCACATTTCATACATCTTTTCATAAGAAGCATAGGCATCCTCATCACTCACAATCTTGCCTTCGTCATCACTCGAGGAGTATTCTTCACATACCTTCTCTGTGTTGGAACATCAGACTTCAGCAACTTGAACCATGTTGGAACATCGATCCACTTCTTCTTGTCCGATGTTGGAACATTCAGTACCAAGTTCTGAGTCTCCTTGAGGTTTTGCTCCAAAAGCCATATAATTGCTGGTCAATTCCTCCTCATGATTATTCTCTTCTTCATATTCACTCCATGAGGGTGCATATGATTTTCCATGCTTCTTCCGAGTACTCATCCAAAGTCATTGTGGCCACGTCTCTTGCTTCTTTTATTGTTGTTACTTTCATGGCAAATCTTTGGGGAAGTGATCTCAGCATCTTCTTTACCAACTTAGAATCTTTGTAAATTTTCCCAATTGATGCGCCATATTTGTGATGTCCCTGAGTCTTCCATTGAATACTACAATAGTCTCATCTTCTTTCATTTTCAGCTCTTTGAATTTTGTGACCAACATTTGTAGCTTTGATTCACGTACACGACTTGTCCCCTCATGTACAGTTTGTAGGATATCCCATAATTTCTTTGCTTGTTGGCACGTAGAGATGAGTTTGAACTGATATTCATCTACTGTAGTAAAGATGGCATTTAATGCTCTGGAGTTTGCCAAGCCGCCCATTTTTTCAACTGGTGTCCACGATTCTTTAGGCTTAACTATTGGCTCTTTAGAGCTAGGTTGTCCTCCTTTAGAACTTCCAACAACATGGGGTTTCCATTCTGTTTCAATATAGTGCTAAGCCAATTCATCCAGTGAATTTATGAGCACCCGCATGCGAGCCTTCCAGTAGTTGTAATCCGTTCCTTCCAGCAGTGGTGGTTGAGACACAGAAGCTCTTTCTCTGGTCGCCATTGATAAAACTGGATCACACTTTCCTTGTCAAAACCAAGGTAAAATAAGTGACTTAGCTCTGATACCAATTGAATTTTGGTTTTACCTAATTAATTCAATAATTGCTACCATGTTCCAACATAATCTATCTAACCAAGTATGCAATAAAGTAAAACATCAACACACGAGACTTGGTTACACAGTTCGGTGAAATCCACCTATATCTACGAGGCTATGTCCAGTTCAGAATGAATCCACTAATCAGAAAGATACAGTACAAAGTACACCAAACAATATACTTATCTTAACTAATTATAAAATGTGAATTTTGCAAGCTTCCCTTTCTACCGATCCACCTTGATCAGACTCCCTATGACCTCGAAAATCGTCGACGCTGGATCTCCTCCTCCCGAGGAATAAAGGTATACGATTATGAACTTGATCAACAGTCTAAGTTCATGTTGAAACACAGACGAATGGCTCTGTAGTACCTCTCAAAAAATATGAAAATCCGAATTCATATTTTCTTCAATTAATTCCGTGAGTGGCACAACTGTGATGTCCATCAATATATATATCATGAGAAGATTGGAATTATCCACATTTGTCTTCAAAAGATTCCGTTTCCAAATCTGTTTCTGAAGCATATCAAAATCCCATAAATAAAGGGATATTTCTTATCTCAATTATCCCATAATGTTACATAAATCTAAATCCATAATTATAGGGATTTTCCATAAATCCAATAGAGTTTAATCACACGCCTAAAATAATATATTGCAAAATCTCCAATATTCTATAACTCAATATTCACGTGGAAAGTCTTCTTTCCATTTGTCTCAACATGGAAAGTCTTCTTACGCATGCAGTCTTATGCGTAAATGTATCTTCTCCATATAATATTCTGATTACAACCAAATTCCTTGGAGATAGGAATTTTCAAATCTAATCCCTTAAAGAAAAGAATTAGAATATCTTGTCCCAAAATATTCCATAACCAAAATCCATCTCAATTCTAACCCTTCAAATATTAATCCAATCCCACAAATATAGGAATTGATATATTCTTTAAATCAAATCACTCTTGGACGAGACTACTGATTCTCTGATTCTTTCTTCAAACTTTCCTTATTTTATCGAAATTCCTTCTTTCATGTTGCAACATAATAATACCATATTTGCATAATTACCACAAATTTCCAATTAACCAAATCTGGACCTTACAATTTCCATTCTTGTGTTCTGTTAAAAGTTGCAAATTTTCAGACATTATCAGCAGCAAATCAAGCAAACCTTTTTTTAATAATAAAAACCAACTGAAGGATGAGGTTATTTTTCGGTGTCCAATCCTACATATTAATGGTCGGATAGGTAAAAAACTTTTACAACTGAGTTGATCGTATTACAACAGAATCGGGACCATATCCATTACACAGAAGAGCTTCAGATTAAAATAATTTCAAAATTTAGAAATATTGTGGTGATATGAAAGTTAAGCTAAAATTGAGCATTTGATGTAGTAGAAATAAATCAGCCAATAGAAAATAAAAGTAGTCAAAACAATAGCAAGCCATTTCGTCCTCCTCAAACAGAATCAATGTGGCTGCAACTCCAAAACTCAAAATATGTGCATCACCCCTACCAATTAGAACTATCCCTGCCTAACACCCACGGGTGTACCCCAGTGGTTGGGACATGGGTGGGTAAGCCAATAATCCCAGGTTCGATCCTCGGCAGCGGCAGTGTGGGGAGTTCTTGCTTTGCAAGGCTCCCTTGTGCGCACTGAGGCAATGCCAAGCCCATGGGTCCTGGTGCTGGGCTACCGTGATTTACCTCTCATACGATGGCCTGGGTGTGGGCTGGTATGGGCCGCTGAGGGCGAGCGGATTGATCGCCTTTTGCCAGCTAGAACTATCCCTGCCTAAATTAAATTGCCGAATCCGGCCTCTGGTCACTATATTATATGCAACCAGTCTTTAACTGTATTGCATTTCTAAATATATCGATCGAAGTTTTTTGCCTTGGGTCATTGTTAGAGTTGGCTTCGTATTTATATAATTTGAGGTCCACTGTCATGCTCGTGCTTATCGTACTTTGTGTAATGCTATTAAAATAAAAGTTGGCTCGCAGCCCGCTCATGTGCTTCGTACTTTTAGTGTCGTGTCGTGCTCATTCCGCGTGTTGAATTGTGTCATATTTGTCTAATTGAGTTAACTCGCCGAACTTAATTTGGTCTTTTATCTAATGACTTTTTGAATACAAGTATAATTTAAGTACATATTTGATAAATATACATTATAAGATATTTTTAAAATATAATATTTTATTGTAAAATGTTTTAATTTAATTTTTTTATGAAAATAATATAAGTTGAAAATTCTAATTTAGAAGTTAAACTATTTAAAATTTTAAGTTATTTTATTCATTCTCAATATATCAGAATTAATTACTTTTTTTAATTAATTAAATTAATAAAGTGCATGCATACCCCCACAATTCCTTGTTTAGTGCACATATACCCCTCAATTTTTTAAAAGTGCACATATACCCCCAGTTCATTGTTTGTGCATATGCCCCTTAGTTTTTCAAATGCCAATCTCCAGATATAGGGGTATATGTGCACTTTCAAAAACTATGAGGGTTATATGCGTTCTTTTGAAAAACTGGGAGGGTATATGTGCACTTTAAAAAAACTGATGGGCATATGTGCACTAAACAAATAACTCAGGGGTATAAATGCATTTTAACCTAATTAAATTTGATTAAGTTTATCTTAAAATTATAACTTACAATTTTTATAACAGTTCCAACTTATAATTCATCACATTTTATCACAACATATTATCGTATTTAATGAACAAAATATATAAATGAATACTTTACTTAATTCATTTTTTGGAAGTCATTTTATGATGTGATATATTTAATATAAGTACATAATTAAACAAGTCAATTACTAATGTGATATATTTAATATGTGGTTAAGAGAAAGATATAAAAACATGAATGTCATTGGTTCTATTCTCACCAACCACATATTTTTATTAAACTCATTATAAACTAACATAATTCATGCCCAAACTGGTCTTTGGGTCGGGTTCGTGCCGTGCCCATGCCCGCAATTTTACTCAGCTCACTGTTGTGGCCCAACACGAGGCTCGATACTTATGGCCATGGTCTTGCTCAGGCCTCAAACGTGCACGTACCATTCATGTTTTATATCAGGCCGGGTCTGTACCGTCCACTGGTGGCCCTACCCGATTGACAACTCTACTCATTGTGTGACTTACAGATTTATCTGCTTTGGGTGCTTATGAATTCATGACTTTCATATAAGAATTTTTATGAAAGAGCAAGGAAATAGTGGTAGTAACTACACTGTAAAGCCGTCGAACCCGACAACTGACTTCTGCTCCTAAGTCATTCACCTACAACCTGTAGCTGCCACTACTCGAAGGGGGAGCTTTCACGCAAAAGAGTTTACAAAATAAAAAGAGAAAATAACTTTAATTAAAACTTAATTACACCTATAACTAGAAAGCACAGGAAGAGGGGTGGGAGGTCGACGAACCGTCAGATATGGCGCGGAGACTGCCCCATGAGTAGGGTTTATTGGGGGAAAAGTATGGGTAGTTGGTAGAGAGAGAATTATGTTTTTAGTTGGGAACATTCAGAGATCAAGCTAACCTCTTTATTAATGTGTATATATTATTTTAAAACCTCTCCTCGATCTTATACGTCCATGCAATCGCACATAGATCAGTTCCCATGTAAGTGCAGATTGCTCCTAGTATTTTGAGAATGTCGTCCCACCCAAGACCAGTCTTTACTTTGAAAACCATAACCCCAGTCTTGGAGACTGACATTGGCTAAAAATTTCTGCCATTAACTAGAATTTAAAAGGATGTTTGTCCTTGATTTAGTTTCTGACATTTTTTAGATAATTTTACCCCTGAATACGTGGGCCCCATTCATTTTAATGACTAATTAGGAGCCCTCATCCCCACCACCTTTTCTGTCACCACCACCACCTCTATCACCTCCTCCGTAATGTTTTCTCCATCCGCTGCCTCCAAACTCGATCTCCACCACCTACCCTCTCCTTAGGCGCTAAACCCAATCGATGTTCCTCCCGATGGCAACCACCTCCTCCAACACCCTTCTCCGCCGCTAAACCCAATTATCCTCCCTCCAGATCTCCACCACTATAACCCTCCAACTGTCCCCAGCTCCAAATTTGGGCTTGCGATTGATCTTCATGAACCTAGCAATGTTATCATTGTGAATATTTGTAAGAATATTATCTGCCGATCTTCTAGAGCGGCCACCGCTCCAACATCTTTCGTAATGCAATTGTAGCAACGCAGTGATGTTAAATTTCAAGGTATCTTGGGCTTCCATCTTAAAACCAATTGCTAGTAAGTGGAAGTGACCCAAGACCTTATATGTAAGTCATTTAGTCGTTAAGAAATTGATGTGGGATACATCTTTCAAAACGCCCCCTCACGTGCCAACTTGGAAACACTCCACAACCGATATCAGGCCAAATTAAAGGAGATCCACATATCGGCCCAATAACCCAACCTGAGCTCTGATACCATGTTAAATTTGAAGGTATCTTGGGCTTCCATCTTAAAACCAATTGGTAGTAAGTGGAGGTGACCCAAGACCTTATATGTAAGTCATTTAGTCTTTAAGAAACTGATATGAGATATATCTTTCAACAGAAAACATTTTTATTCAACATAGACGAGAAAGACGTCGAATGTGGTGGTAAGAAAAACCAGGGTTTTATAAGCAATCGTTTTCGAAACTCTTTACAAAGACTGAACTTGGAGTGAGGAATGGGCAAAATGGAACCCTTATGGTAAAACATATGCATCTTTCTCGTAATTGTATGGAATGAGAAATGGGAAAAATAGACACATTTTCATTTTTTGTTAGAGGGGCATTTTAGTCTTTTCATACAATGACGGTTAGGAGCGTTGTTGACAGAGATTTCAGACAAAAATTGTTATATATGCACTAAAAATTGAGAGTTTTATTTGCATTTATCAAAGAATTGGGGGTTATACGATCATTTTTTTTCTAAAAGTAAAATGAGTCTTCAAGGTTATATATGCAAATCGTTTTGAATTTTTAGGGTACTAAAAGGATGTGGTTTTAATTTCAGGGACCAATAGATGTATAAGATGCTATGTTAGGGATCAAAAAACAATTTAGTCGAAAAAAATTCTGGCATTAAAATATAATTTATAACAAGAACATAAAAAAGATTGATGCATGCACTTTAATTTTAATAATCAATCGAGCTGCTGATGGAGCAATAACTAAAGAAGGGATAAGCTAAGGCCATGAGGCTCTTAACCATTCCCTTTTAGGCATCATTACTTCAGAGATCTTGACTTCTCGGACAACCTGGGCAGTTTCGTGAAGCACGTGGCCCCTATCATGAACAAGCTTGTCAGCATCCAAAGTTTCGTCCAACAAGTAATCCTGTATCATTAATTTACCATCCTTGTCTCATTAGAAGAGTCATATTTATAATGCTAGTTTCTACCATTAGAATATTATTTTTCATAGAAACATTTGCATATATACATGCAGGATTGATGTTGTGAAGCATGTCGAGCTATATGCGTGCATGGTAAACCAGAAATCGTTATTAGATCAACATCCAAATAAATTAAAGTTATTAGTTCTAGATTATCGTGCATTTATAATCATAGTGCAAAATGAAGAATTATTAACATGAAACATGACCATTAAAGTATTTTCCTCAAATAAACGTGCAACATTATAAATGCGGTGATTAATAAACATGCTAGATCATAAATGCGACACAAATTGTAAATGTGCAAAATACATATTTGTGGGATACTAATAAGGATACATATGCAAATGTGTGACATTAAGCAGGTGGTAAGAAATATACGTGAACAAATATCTTTCTCTCTCTCTCTCTCTCTCTCTCTCTCGTATAAGTATGCAAATTTTTCTTAACTGAACATGCTCTTGTTTTTCACTAGCATATTCATGAACCATATGGCTCTTGCTATGAACAAACTTGCTAGCATTGAAGGTTTAATTTGAATAGTTGTATTTATAAAATTGTTTTTAGCGTTATAAATATAATGTTTCAACAAGAACATTTACGTACAAGAAGATTGATGCATGCACTTTACTTTCAATGTTTGGCAAATTACTTGTGGAGGGGTTGACCCAAGGCCTTGAGGCTTTCAATCATTCCCTTTTAGACATAATAACTTCAGAGGCCCTAGGTTTCTCCGACAACATGGGCAGTTTCATGAACCACAAGGTCCCTATCATAAACATGCTTGTTAGCATTGAAAGTTTTGTCCAACAAGTAATTTTGAACATTAATTTATTATCCGGGTTTCATTAGAAGGGTCGTGTTTATAATTCTATTTTGTATCGTTAAAATATAATTTAAAAAAATATATTTGCATATAGTACATGTGCAATTATTGTTGTGAGGCATGTAGAGCAATAAATGTGCGGAAATAAAGCCGTGACATGTGGTAAACTAGAAACCATGTGAAGCTATAAATGTGGCACAAAAATGAGCGATAAGCCGACGAGCAAATGTTGTATAGCTATAAACTATAATGAATTATAAAATTTTAAAATAACGATGAATAAATTGAATTTTAATGTTATAATTTCATATGGCTCTTGCTATGAACACTCTCAAGGATTGAAGGTTTGTCCAACATATAATATTATATCATTAATATACCACCCTTGTTACATATGGCTCTTGTAAAATTGTTTTCTAGCATTACAAATATAATTTTCAAAATCAACACTTGCATATAAGAAAGATTGGTTCGAGTACTTTAGTTCTAACCATTTAAACAATCACTGGAGTCGCTGATGGAACAACAACTAATGAAGATTTGTGGTCTACGGGAGCGAACTCTGGAAGGAGAGGCTGAGCCAAAACCTTAAGGCTCTTAACAATTCTCTTTTAGACATGATCACTTCAGAGATTCTAGGCTTCTATAACAAAATGAGCAGTTTCATGAACCACATGATCCCTGTCATGAACATGCTTGTTAGCATTGAAAGTTCCGTCCAACAAGTAATTTCCTATCAATGAATTTTCAATCATGATTTCATTAAAAGAGCCGTGTTTATAATATTAGTCTCTAGGGCTGGAATATAATTTTTCAAAAAACTTTTTGAAATTTAGTTTTACCTAATTAATTCAATTATCACTACTGTGTTCCAACATAACATATCTAACCAAGTATGCAATAAAGTAAAGCATAAAAGACACAAGACTTGGTTACGCAGTTCGGTGAAATCCACCTACATCTGCGGGGCCTGGCCCAGTTCAGAATGAATCCACTAATCATAAAGATACAGTACAACGTACACCATACAATTATACTTATCTTATCTAACTATAACGTGAATCCTGCAAGCTCCCCTTGCTACCGATCTGCCTTGATCAGACTCCCTCTAACCTCGAAACTCGTCAACGCTGGATCTCCTCCTCCCGAGGAATTAAGGTATACGATTCTGAACTTTGAACAACAGGTCAGGTATGTTGGAACATAGGATTATGGCTCTTTGCAATTCTCGAAAGATAAAAAATCTATATGCAGATTTTTTCCATTAAGTTCGTCAAATATGTAGCCGTGTTTGTCCTCTATATATATAGTCCATGAGCATATCTGAATTCTCAATGATTATGTCCATAATATTCCTATTCCAAATCTACTTCTTGAAGCATATCCAAATCTCATAAATAAAGGGATTTTCCTTATCTCAATATCTCCATATATTCGATAATAACAACTCCATATTTATAGAGTTTTTCCATAAATCATCTATGATTCCATACGCCTAATATATAGCAGAATATTCAGATTTTCATAAATCACAAATACCATAATATTCTGTCTTCTGTTTCCGTAAATATCCTTGGCGTAAATATGTTGTTTTCGCATGCACACATGAAGTTTATTCCATCTCCAATTCCATAACATTAATCCAATCCCACATATATAGGAACTGATATAATCTCCAACTCAAATACAACTTGGACTAGATGTATCCTTCTCGGATTCAGTCTTCAACCTTTCCTTATTTCATCAAAGTTCCTTCTTTGACGTTGCAACTCAATAATACCATATTTGCATAATTTCCACAATTTGCCAACTAGATAAATCTAGACTTTACAATCTCCCCCTTTGGCATTTTGTGGACCAATCACCTTTTGGCATTTCATCACAAGAGCTTATGCAAATAAAGACATCAACCTTGCAAACCACTCTGGATGTTGGAACATAGAAACATAGCATCTCCCCCTAACTTCCAGATTCCCTCAACATCCAGGAATAATGATCATGTTGGAACATCAACCCAACGGAGCCAATAAAGTCATCCAAGAAATCCAAAACATCTCCCTCTTGAGACCATAAACATGCCAAACGCAATAGACACAGAAAATCAAAATCTCCATTAAATGCAGCTCCCCCTGAAGCAAATATCTGGCCTATGTTGGAACATAGTCATAACAGAACCTTTAAACCTCTTCAGGAGCAACTATATGTGCCTCATCTAATCTACCATTTTCTACCTCCAAAGCTGCCATCTAAATGGATTGAGCTCTCAACTTCACACCATTGTACCACTCAAAATCTGGATCAATGTTACCTCCCATAGAATTCTTCTACAATCTCTCGGTTGTACTCCTTGTAGATTGAGGTAGCAGTCTTGAGACCCAAATAGTCCAGATAAGCTGTAACTCCACACCCCTCATATACACCCAGATCAGTTGTCCTTTCGGCTAAAATTATATCTCTCATGGCAGTTTGATCAGAATTGCCTTCAATAATCTGCTCACCTTGTGTTGAAACATCAGTCACCGATGTTGGAACATAACAACTCTCAGCTTCACCCGCTTTCTCTATGTTGGAACATAAGATCCTTTCATTGCTTCAGAATCAACACATCACCTACTCAGCTTCCTTCACTTTATCAGTACTTTCTCCCCCTATCTAGTGTTGGAACATAGACTTGTTCACCATCCAGATCATAATCTTCTCCAGCCACAGTTACTGATGTTTAAACATCTAAATCTCTAATCCATGTCCACATCTTCTCAACCTGTCTCCATACTCTATGTTGAAACATGACCAACATCACTTCCTTCCAAACTTCTCATCATCATAAACCAGGATACCAGGAAGAGCCCATCAATATTCAACACCAACTTCTAACATGTCCAACTACACCTCCATTTTTTTTTCTCCTTTTCAATATTTTTATTTTTCGAATTTTCTGATAAAAATAAAAACCTACAGCTAAATAAAATCTTTAAAGAAATACCTCAAATCTGACAAACACCTAAGTATTGTCTGAGGAGCTCAACCGTAGCAGTGTCCAATGGCTTTGTGAAAATATCCGCAAATGGTCTCGATGTTGGAACAAAATACTCCCACCATACTCATCTTTAATCCAGCTTGCATCAAAGTCACAAAATCTTGTACCAAGTATGGTGAAGTAGACCCAAAGATCATACCATCAACATATATTTGAGCAATCAGTGTATTTGAAGATTCTCAAAAAACAAGCAAGGTGCGATCTTCTCCCCCTCGACGAGAACCTTTTTGAATAGGAAAGGTAGTGAGTCGCTTATACCACGCCCGTGATGCTTGTTTTGATCCATACAAAGTCTTCTTGAGTCGATGATATACTTCCACATTAACCACACCATGTAGGGGAGCACTCTTGACACCTTTTTGGTACATAATAAAATTCATAGTGCACGCCATAACAAGGAGAATGTGAATAGATTCTAACTTGGAAACTGATGCGAATGTCCCATCAAAATTAACTCCTTCATCTTGAGTGTAGTTCTGAGCAACTAATCTTGCTTTATTATCACTGGGTTCGATAAGGGAGAGAAACCATTGTAGGTCAGCAAGTTCCCTATAATTAATTTGAGGTTTCGATCGAGTCCTGCTTCTGCTTGATTCAGCCTGCACTGATGTTGGAACATGGGAGAGCTCTGGAGAGGACGATGTTCTAACATTGTTGAAGATATAAGAGTCATCGGTTTCATCTTTAAGATCTGTCTCATCTGATGTTCCAACATCATTATGTCCATGATCTAAGAAATCAACCGATGTTGGAACATGGTCAGCCGTACGATCTACTTCATCACATTTGACACTGTAGCAGTTCACTTCTTGTTCCAATAAGTAACATTTGTCTGATGACCGAATACCAGTAAGCACTTTGTTGTTTCCATGTTTCACTATGCACTTCTCCTTATGGAATTCCACGGTCATATTATCATCACATAGCTGGCTAATACTTAGAAGATTAGACTTTAGGTCTTCCAACAACAAAACACCAATGAATACGGGGAATCCTTCAATATGCAGTTCACCTTTTCCAACCACTCGACTCTTTTTTCCATCGCCAAACGTAACAAAACCACCATCATATGGCTGGATGTTTGTTAGTAATTCCTGAGTTCCAGTCATGGGGCAAGAGTAACCACTATCAAAGTACCACGAGTCTCTAGAATGTGCAATAGGAGATGTATGAGAAAAAAGGCAAGTACTTGCGCATTTAACAACCCATACCTTTTTGACCATTTTTATCTCTGGACATCATCTATGTTGGAACATATGGAGAGTTATTGCCCTGTCATGATATCTCTGAGCAGTTTTTGGCATTGTGCCTCTGTATGACCTTGATACATACAGTAGCTACAGATGAGAGGCTTCCTTTGATGGGTCTTGATAAACTTTCTTTTTACATCTTGAATCTTCGACTTGAGACTGACCTTGCTATCTGATGAATTGTAGAACCCAATTCCATGTCGATCTCTAAAGTTTTTCCCATGATCAGCATGTCATTAAGTTTTGCCTTTCCAGTGTTTAACTTGGTAATGGTTGCTTCGGCCATCTCAAATCTCTTAGTTGTTGAGCTTAGATTCAAATTTAACTCTTCAATCTCTCTTCTGAGTTCACCAACTAAAACTCGCAACTCCTTCTCCTTCTCGCCTAGATGATTTTTCTCTTCCTTCAACACTCTATTTGTATCAACAACTTAAAGCCACATGGTATACATCTGCTCATATGTACTGTAGATATCTTCATCACTCACAACTAGTCCGCCATCATCACTGGACGTGTCATCCGAACCTATGTTGGAACATACAGCTTCGTCTTTCTCTGACATGTAGAACATACCTCATCTGATCCACCGTGAAATTTTGCTCCAAATGCCACATAGTTTCTTATAAGTTCCTCTCCGTCTTCTTCATCATCTTCACTCTATGAGGTGATATATGATTTTCCTTGCTTCTTTAGGGTATTAGCACATTCAGCTTGGATGTGGTTGTATCCTCCACATTCTCGACATTGAATTCTTTCAGACTGCCTTCCTTCACCACTTTGGTTTCTAGAGAATTGCTGACTTCCTTGTTCCATCTGAGTTCTACAATTACCAAAATCTTGAGGATGAGTTTTGTTTCCACCAGATCTTTCCTGTGAATTCTTGTTTATCACCTTCTTCAGCATTCTTGAGAAATTCTTGGTAATAGGAGCAAGATCTTCATTTCCATCATCACTATCAGATTCATTGATAACCCTAGATGAAGAGGATTTGAAGGCCAAATCCTTCTGGAATTTCTTTGCATAATGTTGCATTGTCATCTCATAGGTCTGTAGTGATTCCATTAGTTCATCCAAGGTCATGGTGGCTATATCCCTTGCTTCTTCTATTGCTGCTACTTTCATAGAAAATCTTTTAGGAAGAGATCTCAAGGCCTTTTTCACCAATTTTGCTTCCTTGTAAACTTTTCCAAGTTGATACGCCATATTGGAGATGTCTCTGAGTTTCCCATTGAATATAGAAATAGTATCATCCTCCTCCATCTTCAGTTTCTCAAACTTTGTAGCCAACATCTGTAGTTTGGATTCACGTACATGACTTGTCCCCTCATGTACATTTTGTAGGATATCCCATGATTTCCTTGCTTGTTGGCACGTAGAGATGAGTTTGAACTGATCTTCATCTACTGCAGTAAAAATGGCATTTAATGCTCTGGAGTTTGCCAAGCTTCCCATTCTTTCACCTGGTGTCCACGACTCTTTAGGCTTAGATTCTCCTCCTTCAGAACTTCCAATAACAGGGGGTTTCCATTCTGTTTCAACACAGTACCAAGCCAATTCATCCAGTGAATTTATGAACACCCGCATGCGAGCCTTCCAGTAGTTATAATTTGTTCCTTCCAGCAGTGGTGGCCGAGACATAGAAGCTCCTTCTCTGGTCGCCATTGGTAAAACCAATTGAAATTTGGTTTTACCTTTAATTCAATTATCACTACTGTGTTCCAACATAACCTATCTAACCAAGTATGCAATAGAGTAAAGCATAAAACACACAAGACTTGGTTACGCAGTTCGGTGAAATCCATCTAGGGGTCTGCCCCAGTTAAGAATGAATCCACTAATCATGAAGATACAGTACAACGTACACCATACAATTATACTTATCTTATCTAACTATAACGTGAATCCTGCAAGCTCCCCTTGCTACAGATCCGCCTTGATCAGACTCCCTCTGACCTCGGAACTCGTCGACGCTGGATCTCCTCCTCCCGAGGAATTAAGGTATACGATTCTGAACTCTGAACAACAGGTCAGGTATGTTGGAACATAGGATTCTGGCTCTTTGCAATTCTTGAAAGATAAAAAATCTGTATGCAGATTTTTTCTATTAAGTCCGTCAAATATGTAGCCGTGTTTGTCCTCTATATATATAGTCCATGAGCATATCTGAATTCTCCATGATTATGTCCATAATATTCCTATTCCAAATCTGCTTCTTGAAACATATCCAAATCTCATAAATAAAAGGATTTTCCTTATCTCAATATCTCCATATATTCGATAATAACAACTCCATATTTATAGAGATTTTCCATAAATCATCTATGATTCCATACGCCTAATATATAGCAGAATATTCAGATTTCCATAAATCACAAATACCATAATATTCTGTCTTCTTTTTCCGTAAATATCCTTGGCGTAAATATGTTGTTTTCGCATGCACACATGAAGTTTATTCCATCTCCAATTCCATAACATTAATCCAATCCCACATATATAGGAACTGATATAATCTCCAACTCAAATACAACATGAACTAGATGTATCCTTCTAAGATTCAGTCTTCAACCTTTCCTTATTTCACCAAAATTTCTTCTTTGATGTTGCAACTCAATAATACCATATTTATATAATTTCTACAAATTGCCAATTAGATAAATCTAGACTTCACACTTTTTTATATATACGTGCATGACTGTTGTTGTAAGTTTGTAATAGGATTTACATGGCTATATATATAGCACAAGTGAGGCCCTATCATCTTCTAAAACTTACAAAACTAATTACAAAGAACTAACTACAAAGGACTAATCAACTTCTAAACTTACAAAACTAATTACAAAGAACTAACTACAAAGGACTAATCAACTTCCAAACTTTCTATTGTCACACCCCCCCCCATCAAGCGAAGCGTCGGGTTGATCGAAACGCGAAGCTTGGATCGGAAAAACTCAAACAAGGCCCGATTTAGCCCCTTGGTGAAAATATCCGCTACCTGTAACGACGTGGAGACATGACCAACACGAAGCTTGCCAGCAGCCACCAGTTCTCGCACAAAGTGATAGTCAATGTCGATGTGCTTAGCTCGCTTGTGAGCAATGGGGTTCTCAGCAAGAAAGATAGCACTGTTATTGTCACATAAAAGCAACGGAGAACCCTGCAACGGAAACTGTAGATCACGAAGAAGATGCGAGAGCCAAACAGCTTCCGAAGCAGTGTTGGCAAGGGCACGGTATTCAGACTCCGAGCTTGAGCGAGAGACCGTAGGCTGCTTCTTCGTACTCCAAGAAACTAAATTCCCACCAAGGAAGACCGCATACCCATAAGTAGAACGTCGTGTCTCCAAGCAACGGGCCCAATCAGCGTCAGAATAGGCAAGGACCTCTGGGACCCCCTCATAGGAAAAGGTCAAACCACAATGCTGCATGCCACGAACATAGCGGAGAATCTGAGTGACAGCTGCAAAATGATCATCTCGTGGGTCCTGAAGAAACTGACTCACCGAATTGACCGCAAAGGACAAATCGGGATGAGTAATAGTGAGATACTGAAGGGCACCAACGAGTGAACGGTACATCTTGGGATTGTGAAACGGTCCACTCATACTGCTGTGAAGCTGCGACAGCGGCAAAAATGGTGTAGATACAGGGGAAGCCTCCAACATCCCAGCACGCTGAAGAATATCTCTGGCATACTTTGCCTGTCCTAAAAACAGACCAGTAGAGGTAGGGGTAACCTCCAGCCCAAGAAAGTAGCTAAGAGTACCAAGATCCTTGACCGAGAACTCACGATCAGCCCGAGCAATGAACTGGCGGATGGCTACAGTGTTATTCCCGGTAAGAATAATATCATCGACATAGACCAGAAGATAAAGAGTAATGGCCCCCCTAGAAAACACAAAGAGAGAAGGATCCGACAAACTGCCAACAAAACCGAGCAGCCGAACAAAGGCACTGAATCGATCAAACCATGCCCTGGGAGCCTGCTTAAGACCATAGATAGCCTTCCGTAAACGACAAACATGAGCAGGGCGAGTAGGATCCTGATAGCCAGCAGGCTGAGCCATGTAAACAGGAGTGTCAAGAACACCATTAAGAAAGGCATTCTTGACATCCAGCTGATGAAGCGGCCACTTTCTCATAGTGGCAATGGCGAGAACAGTGCGAACAGTTACAGACTTGATCACCGGACTGAAGGTGTGATCGAAATCAAAGCCTGGGATTTGAGAATACCCCTGAGCAACCAGACGAGCCTTAAAGCGATCAATAGACCCATCCTGCCGATACTTAAGCTGGTAGACCCACTTGGAACCAACCACATTGACATCCGGTGGACAAGGCACTAAATCCCAGGTGTGCTGAAGACGAAGAGCAGCCATTTCCTCATCCATGGCAGCGACCCATCTGGAATCCTTGACAGCAGTGCGGTAAGTACGAGGCTCCTGTTGATGAAGGAGTTCAACAACCAATCCGGTGGCCACAAAGTCAGGACCAAGATCTCGAGCCACATGTGTCCCATCCTGAAGGCGAGTAATCATCCGATGAGTGCGAGGCGCAGGAGACGACGAAGACTCCTGTGCTGAAGAGACAGCAGACGAGGAGCCCGAGACCGACAAGGCACCATCAGAAGAGGCCGATGAGAAACTCGAAGACACAGGGGAACGTGCGGGAGGGATAATAGGATCGTCATCAACAAGTGTCGATGGTGCAGTCTCCGTTAACAAGTCAGGACACACCGAGCAAGCAGAATCATTCACAGCAGGAGCATCAACATGAACAGTGAAGGATGGGTCGGGGTCAGTGGGGTCCAAAAAGGAGGAGACATCCAAGGATGTAAACTGGGCTGCCGAAGATGCCGTGGAAAAGGGAAAAAGCGACTCATCAAAACGAGCATGGCGAGTCATGTAAGTACGTCCTGAGGCTGGATCCAAACACCTAAACCCTTTGTAGTGCGCACTGTATCCAAGAAAAACACATGGAAGACTACGAGGGGCAAGCTTGTGAGCCGCAGTGGGGCGAACATAGGGAAACACCCTGCACCCGAAGGGATGAAAGTTTGAGTACTCAGGTGAGCGGCCAAAAAGAACCTCAAAGGGAGACACATTGTCGAGAACCGGAGTAGGTAAGCGATTAATGGTAAAGACCGCAGTAGCAAAGGCATCATCCCAGTACGAGAGGGGCATGTGAGAATGAAACATCATGGAGAGAGCCATTTCTGCAATGTGGCGGTGCTTGCGTTCAGCCCTACCATTTTGCTCCGGAGTGTAGGGACAGGAAACCTGATGATGGATGCCGCGAGTGCCAAAGTGGGATTGGAGTCTGGTATTGAGAAACTCGGTACCACCATCGCTCTGAAAGATTTTGATGCACGAAGAAAATTGATTCTCAACAAGTGCCTCAAATCGGAAGTAGACATCAACAAAGTCAGATTTCCGTCGTAAAGGATAAAACCATGAAAACCGCGAGTAATCATCCACAAAGACAGCATAATAAGAAAATCCATTTCCAGAAGTCACTGGAGAGGGTCCCCATAAATCACAATGCACTAAGTCAAGAACATGACTAGCGCGTTTAGAGTTCTCAACAAATGATAATTTCTGCCCTTTCGCCATAGCACAAGGCTCACAAACAGTAGGCTTAGGAAGTACTGAAGTAAGAGAAACATAACCAGTCTTATGCAAAAAAGAAATAATACTAGGGGACACATGCCCCAAACGAGCATGCCAGGTCTCGAAAGATGCTCTTTTAATCTTCTCACGAACAAAGGAAACAAGCGCCTCTTCACCACGATCTAGCACATAAAGACCATTCTCACTGTGCCCCCGCCCCAGCACCGCCTTGGTGACCTTGTGCTGAATCACAAAAGACTGATCATCAAAGGAAATAACAGCACCAAGATCCCGAGTAAGCTTGCTTATGGATAACAAATTTTTAGTAATAGCAGGCACAAGTAAAACATCAGATAAGTGTAATGTAGAACTAAGACGAGCATCACCCACAGCAGCAATAGAGAGGGAAGCACCATTACCAACAGAGACAAGAGTGTTACCCTGATAAGGAGTGACACTAGACAGATTCGATGCGGAAGAGCTCATATGGTTGGTAGCTCCGGAGTCCACATACCACGGAATAGCAGATGACTGAACTGGCTGAGCATGATAAGGCAGTAAATGGGCAGCGGACTGAGGAGGCGGAGACAGGAACTGCTGTGCAAGATAAGCATGAGGAGCCTGAGGAGCCGGAAGCTGTGGAGAAGCATAAGGAAGAAAATGCTGAGCAACCGAAGCCTGTGGAGGTGGAGCATACGGAGCAGCAGGTGGCAAGTACTGTGGAGCAGCATGAGCCGAAGGACGAGGAACGGACTTGGGACACTGACTCGATATGTGACCGAAGCCCGCACAGGTAAAGCATTGAACTTGACCACCATTAGCGGCCGATCTGAACCAGGGCTGACGACCAGAAGACCCCCAGGGACGACGACCATCATGCCGGCCGCCGGAGCGGCCAGAAAAGGCCGTGCGTGGACGCCACGCGCCGCCATCACGCGCGGCTCCACCAGGCGTGTGAGCCCACGCGGCGTCAGAAGGAGGCTGTTGCTCGGCCGCCATGAAAGCTACAGGACCTGTACTCGAACCCTGTGCAGAAATACCCCTAGTTTTCTCCAAACTAAGCAAAAACGATTCATATCCCTTTGCTTCGTCAACCACATTAAGATAAGCAGGAAGGGGTTGACGATTAGCGATAGGGGCACTAAAATCCTTATAATCATGTCCTAGGGCAGTAAGAAACCATAACAATGTTTCCTCATTCTTTGCGGGATCACCCATAGCAGACAACCGTACCCGTTTTTCGAAGAAGTGTAGCCTGTTGACGAAGGCTGAAGGCATTGACCAAACTTGCAGGCTGATAGACGGTGGCGAAGGTATCCCACATATCCTTCGCGGTTTCACACATCGAGATCTCATTCTTTGCCTCAGCGGAGAGAGAGGAATAAAGAAGACTGCAGAGACGCTGATCATCAAGAACCCATGCATCATAGGCGCTCCGGGCAGCGGAGAAGGTATCCTCGACGGCCTTAACGGTGGCAGCATCTGGCGGCGTGGAGGAGGAGGAATCCAAAGTCGGCATCACCGGAAAACTGGGGAGAGGAGAGGAGCCATCTAGATAGCCAAATAAACCCTGTGAACGAAGCACAAACTGAACATGTTGCTTCCATTGCAGATACGTAGCAGCTTCAAGCTTGGTATTGAGAAGATGAATCAACGTGGTGAGGGACAATTTATCCGAACTCTTATCATCGGCCATGATCAATTAATCAAGAAAATCACAAAAAGAAAAAAAAATTCGATGAAGAGAAAAAGAAGAGGGGGACGGCTGATGCTCACTGACACTTGCTATTATTGGTATATATTTACTAGCATAAGTTCACTATGCCAGCAGGAACCAAGAATGCCAAAACATTAATATCCATGAAAATAAGAGGGCCAAGTAGGCGACTAATGCTCACTTCCACTGCGGAAGAGAGGAGCGGAAGAAGGGAAAGGAAGAGAGGAGATGAAAGGTTTGTAAAACACTAAGAAAAAGAAAGAGAGAGAGGATCTTAGAATGGCTCTGATACCATATCAAATGAATTTCTTTTGATGATTTGTAATAGGATTTACATGGCTATATATATAGCACAAGTGAGGCCCTATCATCTTCTAAAACTTACAAAACTAATTACAAAGAACTAACTACAAAGGACTAATCAACTTCCAAACTTACAAAACTAATTACAAAGAACTAACTACAAAGGACTAATCAACTTCCAAACTTTCTATTGTCACAGTTGCAACTCAATAATACCATATTTATATAATTTCTACAAATTGCCAATTAGATAAATCTAAACTTTACACTTTTTTATATATACGTGCATGACTGTTGTTGTGAAGTATGTCGAGCTATAAACATGCAAGCTTATAGTCGCGATGTGTGGCAAACTAGAAATTGTGCAAAGTTATTAGTTCTGGCATACCAATAAACTAAAGTTATTAGTTCTAGATTATCGTGCATTTATGGTCATCGCGCAACGTGTTGGATTATAGGCATTCCCCTTAAATGAAGTGCAATATTGAAAATGCGCAACATTATAAATGCGGTGATATCTAAATGTGGTGAGTAATTAACAAGTCAAATTGTTATTGTGGTACCATGACAAACGGTGACGTGTGATTTTTTAAAAGGTAAAGTTATATATTTTAAAAAATATTAAATAATAAGGTTATTACATCCAAAATTAGAAATCTAACCTATTAGCATACCTATGCTCTCTCCGAAGAGCACTTCTTGTAAATTTTTTGAAGACTATTCTCTGAATTTTTCCCACTAATGCTATGATGTCTTCAAATAAGTTTTCTTCTATGATTGTATATTAGATTATTAGTACCTTACATTTAGAATGTGAAGAAAACACTAGAAAGAGGAGCTGAGTCAAGGCCTTAAGGCTCTTAACCATTCCCTTTCAGAGATTATCACTTCAGAGGTCATGGGCTTCTCTGACAACATAAACAGTTGCATGAATCACACGACCCTTGTCATGAACATGCTTGTTAGCATTAAAGTTTTGTCAAACAAGTAATTCGTATCATTAATTTACAATCCTAATTTTATTAGAATAGTCATGTTTATAGTACTAGTTTCTAGCGTTAATTTTTTTTTTAAATAAATACATATATATGTGTGTGATTGTTGTTGTGAACCATGTCGAGCTATAAATGTGCAAGATAATAGTCGTGATGCAGGTGAAACTAAAAACCGTGCAAAGTTTTTAGTTCTATCATACAAATAAGTTAAAGTTATTAGTTATAGATTAACGTGAAAATATGATCATCGAGCAACATGTCGGATTATAAACTTGCACCATGATTGCAAGGACATTCCCCCATAAATAAACGTGCAAGATTATAAACGTGCAACATAATAAATGCAGCGATTTATAAATGTGGTAATTAATAAACATGTCAAATTGTAAATGTGATAGAATAACAAACGATAACGTATGATTTTTATCTTGGAAGGTAAAATTATATTAACAAAATGAAAGGATAAGGTTATTACATAAATTACTAGAACAATCAGAAAAGCACTTCTTGAATCTTATTGAAAACTATTCTCTGAATTTTTTCTACTAATACTTTGATGTCCTCAATTATGTTATCTTTTTCTTATAACGCTTTCTTTTCATGATCGTATATCAGATTAATTAGTATCTTATAGTTAGAATGTGAAGCAAACTATAGAATCTGAAGAGGGACTGAGCCAAGGCCTTATGGATCTCAACCATTCCCTTTCAGACATCATCACTTTGGAGGTCCTTGGCTTCTTTGACAACATGGGCAGTTTCATGAACCAAATGACCCTTTTCATAAACATGCTTGTTAGTTTTGAAAGTTTCATCCAATGAGTAATTTTATATCATTAATTTACAATCATGATTTCATTAGAAGAGTTATATTTATAATACTAGTTTCTAGCATAAAAAATGATTTTTCAAAAAAAATAATTATATGTATAATGTATTTACTAGAATTAGCATTAAAATACTTTTCTAAAGTATTTACTAGAATATGTTTTCTACTGCAGCCTATAAGCAAATTTGTTAGCCTTGGCTGATGTGTTGACTTTGGACCCTTCCATTTCATCATGGGCCAGACAATCAACGAAAAGATCCAGTCTTTTTACTGCAAAAACTACAAGGCGAAGATAAAAATGGCCGATGCTCAGGATTCTCACCAGCCAGGTGTGTGGTCGTTTTAGTGACAGGATGCTTAACAGGAATAGACAATGCAATGAACATGCTTGTTAGTATTGAAAATTTCATCAATGAGCAATTTTGTATCATTAATTTACAATCCTGATTTCATTAGATGGGTCGTGTTTATAATACAAGTTTCTAGCACCAAATAATGATTTCAAAAAAGAATTACACATATACGTGTGTGATTGTTGTTGTGAAGCATGTCGAGCTATAAACGTGCTAAAGTAGAAACAATGTGAAGTTTTAAGTTTTGGCTTACCAATAAATTGAAGTTTGTAATTCTAGATTATCGTTCATTGATGATCGTAGTGCAACATGTAGGATTATAAATGTTTAACATGATAATCAATTTATAAGCGTGCAACATGCAGGATTATAAATGTTCAACATGATAATCAATTTATAAGCGTGCAACATATCTGTGCGGTGATTTATAAATGTGGTGAGTAATAAACATGTCAGCTTGTAAGTGCGACACAATAACGAACGATAACGTGTGATTTTGTTTCTTGAATGTACAGTTATATTAAAAAAATTAATGAATAAGGTTATTACATAAAAAAACTAGAATAATTTGTAGAGCACTTCTAGAAACTTTTTTTGAAAACTATTATGTTATTTTTTCCGCTAATATTTTGATGTCTTCAATTATGTTATCTTCTTCCTATGATGCTTTCCTTTCATGATAGTATATTAGATAGATTAATAAGTTTCTTACAGTTAGAGTGTCAAGCAAACTCTAGAAGCTGAAGAGGGGCTGCACCAAAGTCTTAAGGCTCTTAACCATTCCCTTTCAAACATCATCACTTCGGAGGTCCTCGATTTCTTTGACAACATATGCAGTTTCATGAACCACATGGTCCTTATCATGAACATGCTTATTAGTATTGAAAGTTTCGTCCAATGAGTAATTTTGTATCATTAATTTACAATCATGATTTCATTAGAAGAGTCGTGTTTATAATACTAGTTTCTAGCATCAAAAAATTATTTGTCAATAAAGAATTACATGTATAATGTATATGAAATTTGGTTTTACCAAAATTTCTTAATTATTGCTAGTATGTTCTAACATAACCTATCCAGCCAAGTTCGCAATAAAGCAAAGCATTAAAGACACGAGACTTGGTTACGTATTCCGGTGAAATTTACCTACATCTGCAGGGCCTGACCTAGTTCACAATAAATGAATCCACTAATCAGAAAGATACAGTATAAAGTACATCATACAAAATACTTACCTTTACAAATCAAACGTGTGAATTTTGCTAGCTCCCCTAGCTACTGATCCACCTTGATCAGACCCCCTCTGACCTCAAAACTCATCGACGCTGAATCTCCTCCTCCCGAGGAAGTAAGGCATACGATTTTGAACTTTGAACGGCAGGTCATATATGTTGGAACATATAAATCTGGCTCTTTGCAAGACTCTAGTAAGGATCAAAATCTATGTGCTGATTTTCTCTATTAAATTGTGAGTTTAATACAGCCATGGTATCCTCTTTTATGGCCATGAGCAGATTGGAACTCTCTATGATTATCTCCATAATATTCCTATTCCTTATCTGCTTCTGAAGCATATCCAAATCCCATAAATAAAGAGATTTTCCTTATCACAATATCTCTCATATATTCGATAATATCAATACCATATTTGTAGCGATTTTCCATAAACCAACTATGTTTCTACCACGCCTAGCATATTGCAGAATATTCAGATTTCAATAAATCACAAATAACATAATATTATGATCTTCTTCTTTCGTAAAACTTGTTGGCGTAAACGTGGCTATCCACATGTTCCAACATGGAAAGTTTTTCATTTCCAAATATGTTCACAAATTGCCAATTAAAATATTCAATAAACACCACTTAACTTTACAATCTCTCCCTTTGCCATTTTGTGGACCCAACCATTTTAGACATTAAGAACACAATGAAAAAAAACTTCCAATCAAACACATAAGGCTTCCTGAACTCCACCTATGTTGGAACATATGCATACTACTGAATCTGATCATAAAAAATACCATCCAAAAACCAGAATTCCAGAATACTGAAAAAATATTCAAATTACGGTCATCCAAAAAATAATTTCCAAAAATCACCAAATATTCTCCCCCCCCTGGGACCATGAATATTCCAAAGGCAGTAAACCATATAATTAAAGTTTTAAATAAACAAAAGACTAGCTGCCCCTGAACATAACATGGGATCTATGTTGGAACATAGATACTGCAGAAAAATCAGTCCTGCTCAGAAGCAGCATCCTGTGCCTCTAGCTGAGCCTTCTCCCCCTCAAGTCTGGCCTTCTCCGCTTCAAGTGCCGCAATTTGTATGACTATAGCCCCCAACCTTGCATTGAGTGCCAATATCTTGGCCTTCTTTTTAGCATCTGCAGAGGTAGTAGCTTCAGGGTTCCATGGCGGATCATGAACTTGCCGCATGCCATAAGTCTTCTTGTTAGGCCGGAGAAACTCTGTATCGATGATCACATCCTTTGCCTTTCCCTTCACCTTAGCACTCTTAGCCAATGCGAATATCAAACATGGGTACACTAGAGCATGCTTTGCCTTTGGAGCAGTGGCTTGACTAACTAGACTCTGCTGGATAAAGAACCCCAGGTTGACTGGTTCCAACACAGTACAACAACTTTGCCATTTCTCTTATCAAAGCAGTAGTATTGGAGGATGGCATCCAGCAGTTCACAGCTACCTGATATAGACCAAAGAATCTAAAAGACAGGCAGGAAGCATGTGAATATCCAGTCTCAGGCCATTCCATCTTGTACCCACCTAAGACTACCTCTAGAATCTTGTCATCATACACTTCTAAATTATCTGGAAAAAATCCCTCAAAATCCGGAGTCTTCATCCCCAAAATTCTATTTATCCTGGCAGCAGAAAAGTCAATAATCCTCCCCCTAACATATACCCTGTCAAGCCATGGGGAATCAACCTTCAAGTTCCCAGCCATCAGATTGGAGTAGACTTCAGTAACCACCTGCTTGTAGTACTGAAGTTGTACTGTAGCAGCCATTTTCATCCCAATTGCTTCCAAAAAAATCAGAAAAACCACTAGCTCTATATGCTTCTAGATCTACTGGTCTCTTAGACATTACCTTTCTCTCAGCAAACACCTTCCCATCTCCTCAAAGTTAATATCATAGTAAGAAAAAAACAATGCTTCACTTACAGGAGGAGCTGGAAACAACTTCTTCTTGGGAGTGGTTTGGGTTTTCTTGGATTTCTTGGTTGGTTGGGAGTCCTCAGCAGCATCCATCTTTCTCTTGCCCCTTGCATCTTGGAAGAATTCATCTAGCACCTCATCACTGGAGTAGTTCAACCCAGGCTCCTGTGTTGGAACATACTCAGAACCTCCAGCACCCTTTTCTTCAGCAGTCTTTTCCCTGCCTTGTGTTCCAACATGCTGATCCTTAACTGATTTATCTTGCCTCAACTCATATCCTCCAGTATGTCCTCCGTCTGAATACTCATGTTCATCATGTGCATTATCAGTGACATCACACTGATCTTAACCCCCCATGTTTACATCATCAATTTCCATATCTTCAACCCTTCCTGAATCTGCTCTCTGTGTTGGAACATACCCAACACTACTTCCTTCTTCACTATCTGTAATCTTTTTTATCACTGGTTTTCTAAGCTCTTCAATCCTTTGAGCAGCCTTAGTATCATAGAACCCTACAAGCATCCTGTCAGTGGACTTAACCACTTCCAAACCCTCAGCCTCATCATCACATATCTCTTTAATCTTCATATAGCTAGGGCCAGGAATAGGCGAGTAAACATGAAATATATCCTTCCCTCTGTAAACTCCATATTTCCCCTTCAAAAATTTGACTTCATAATTTTCAATATCCTCTAGATCGCCAATATCACCAGACAAAAGTTCTCTGACATTAACATTCGGAAATTCTCTCTCTACACTCTTAAGTTTAGTCAAATCTAAAATTTTAAATTTCATTCCAAGAAATTTGAGAGTAGGAGGATCAGGACCTGTTACCTTCTGATAGGGACTTTTCCTTTTGCCTCTGAGTTTATCACTTCATTCGTCATCACATGTCGGGTCAGCCTCCACATTTTCTTGAATCTGCTCAACATTGTCCTTTTCTGGAGGTTGAGAGATTTCTTGAGTCTCGTTCTCAATGGTAGGAGATTTAGGGCTTGAAGACATTTTTCGGCAGAACTTTGAAAGGAAAAGAGAAGATCTTGGCAGAAAATTTTGCAACAAGAATTCGCAGAACACCAAAAATAGTAGGAGTGTGGCTGAAAAGAGTAAGATATGGAGGGATTGAGATATTTTTGAACAAATACAAACTCTTTTCTTCCTTACCTCTTTTTCCGAGAAAACACATTTCTTCCTTACCTCTTTTTCCGTGAAAACACAACTTTTTACCTTTTCAAGAAAAGTAATGATTTTACTTTTCTCACTTGTCAACTCAAGGCACATCTTCTTCCAATATACCATAACTCTTATTTTGTTAGTTTTCTTTTCCTTCCAACATACTATAACTTCACAGCCTCTATTTTTTGTTTTTTCTGATTGTCTGAGCAAAAGTAAAATGGAAAAATATTTACAGCCAACTAAAGGCAAAAGTTACCTCAAATCTGACAAACACCTAAGTGTTGTCTGAGAATTTCAAATGTGGTGGTATCCAATGGTATTGTGAAAATATCTGTGAATTGCTCAGATGTTGGAACATAGACTGCCACAACTTCCTTCCTTTCAACAAGATCTCTAATAAAATGAAGCCTTATGTCAATATGCTTAGTTCGAGAGTGCTGGACTGGATTTTTTGAAATATCAATAGCACTTGTGTTGTCACATAAGATCTTCAAAGGGCTTTGATGAATTCCATAGTCGTTCATCATTTGCTTCATCCAAAATAATTAAGCACAACAACTTCCAGCAGCAAGATACTCAGCTTCCGCAGTAGACAAAGTGATCAAATTTTGTTTCTTACTGTACCAAGAAACTAGGTTTGTACCAATAAAGAAACATCCACCTGTAGTGCTCTTTCGATCATCAGCATTACCAACCCAATCAGAATCACTGTACCCAATTAGATCAGAATCTTGATTCTTAGAATACCATACACCATACTCAAAAGTCCCACTTACATATCGAATGACTCTTTTGACTACAATGAGATGAGATTCCTTTAGATTAGCCTGAAATCTTGCACATATTCCTACGCTGAGACATATATCTAGTCTATTTGCTGTCAAATGTAATAGGCTCCCAATCATGCCCATGTATAACTTTTGATCAACTGCAACTCCTTTCTCATCCTTTACCAATTTATCAGAAACTCCCATAGGTGTTTGAACTGCTCTGGCATTGGTTAAACCAAATCTTTTCATCAAATTCAGGGCATACTTGCGCTAATTTATAAACTGGACATTTTTTCTTTGCTTAACTTGAAAACCTAGAAAATATGTGAGATCTCCAACTATGCTCATCTCAAATTCAGTCTGCATAATAGTGACGAACTCCTGTACCATAGATGGTGAAGTAGAGCCGAAATCTATATCCTCAACATAAATTTGGGCAATCAGAATTTTTTATGCGTTTTCAAGCACAAACAGGGTGCGGTCTACTCCCTCTTGACGATAACCTTTCTTAAGAAGAAAGTTAGTAAGTCATTCATACCATGCCCCCGGTGCTTGCTTTAAGCCATATAAAGCCTTCTCGAGGCGATACACATGCTGAGGGTAATGAGGATCCTCAAAACCTTTAGGTTGTTCCACATATACTTCTTCATTTACCACACCATTTAGGAAAGCACTCTTGACATCCATTTGATACAGAGTAAAGTTCATAGAGCATGCAATAGCAAGTAAAATTTGAATTGACTCTAACCTAGCAGCTGGTGTGAATGTCTCATCAAAGTCGACTCCTTCAACTTGTGTATAACCTTGAGCTACCAGTCTTGCTTTGTTTCGAGTAATATGTTCGCCAGCATCAGATTTATTATTGAAGATCCACTTTGTGCCGATAACATTAACACCTTTAGGGCGAGGAGTGAGATACCATACACCATTTCTTACAAACTGACTGAGTTCTTCTTGCATTGCAGCAATCCAGTATTCATCTAGTAATGCCTTCTTGTAGTTCTTGGGTTCAATGAGAGAGATGAAGCATTGTAATCCTACCAACTTTCTATAATCCACCAGAGGAACTTATCGAGTACTCCGTGTCATTGATTCAGGTTGATCCTGTGTTAGAACATAGGATATGGCAGTGGGGGTTGATGTTCCAACATGCTCAGTTTCTTCTGGTTCAGCATCAGTCTGCTCAGATGTTCGAACATACGATGGGTTTGGCTTGTTAGGTTGACTCGGCTGTGTTGGAACATGGTTTTTATCGGGTTCGTCTTCTACAGCATCTGAACCTTGTCCTTCTTCGAAATCATCCACAATAATGTTTATAGATTCCATGAGAGTGTTTTTTCGAAGGTTGTAAACATGATATGCCTAGTTGTTCACAGAATACCTAAGAAAGATTCCAATATCAATGCGATTGTCAAATTTTACCAATTGCTCTCTATCTCTGAGGATGTAGCACTTGCTTTCAAATACATGAAAGTATGAGACATTTGGTTTCCTGCCTTTCCAAATCTTGTAAGCCATCTTGCTTGTGAATGGACGCAAATACACTTGGTTGATTGCATAGAAAATTGTGTTAATGGCTTTTGCCCACCATTTTTTGTGAATTTATTTCTCGGCTAACATAACTCGAGCCATCTCTTGTAGAGTTCGGTTTTTCCGTTCTACAACACCATTTTGTCGAGGGGCAATTGGTGCAGAAAACTAATGTTGTATACCGAGCTCATCGCAGAAGTCACTGAATTGAAAATTCTCAAATTCTCTACCGTGGTCTCTATGAATTCAAACAATCTTCTCGACTGGAATTCCTTTATCAGTCTGTAATTTTATCACAAGACTTCTAAACACTTTCACAATATCATATTTTTCTTTTAGAAATGCTACCCATGTAAATCTGGAGAAATCATCAACACATATAAAAATATATTTCTTGCCACCTATGCTAGGTGTATTGGCTGGACCCATCATGTCCATATGCAATAATTCTATATTTCTTGAGGTGGTTATATATTGAACTGAAGAGTGGGGAGATCGAATTTGTTTACCTTGTTGACATGGTCCATAGACAATTTCGTCCTTGCTTGTTAATGTAAGCATACCTCGTACTGCCTTTGCATTTGTAAATTTGACCAAGGTTTTGTAATTGATGTGACCGAGCTTCCTGTGCCACAGAAATCCTTCATGTTATTTAGAGATCATACACCTCACTTCATGTTCGAGCAGATAACAATTATCTGCTGATCGAGTGCCTGAAAGGACTTTGGCTTCTCTATGTTTCACTATGCATTTGTCTTTATAAAATTCCACAGTCATATTGTCGTCACATAGTTGACTTATGCTCAGCAGATTGGCCTTTAAGTCTTCAATAAACATAACACTGGTGAATACCGGGAATCCTTCAATTTGTACTTCACCTTTTCCAACCACTCTACTCTTCTTTCCATCGCCGAAAGGGACAAAACCACCATCGTAAGGTGTGATATTTGTGAGGGATTCCTGGGTGCCAGTTATGTGGCGAGAACATCCACTGTCAAAGTACCACGAATCTCTGGAATGTGCTATAAGAGAAGTATGTGCAACAAGGCACATACTAGAGCTTTTGACAACCCATACCTTTCTAACCATCTTTGATTTCTAGACATCATCTATGTTGGAACACACCGAGAGTTGATGACCTTCCATGATATCTCTGAGTAGTTTCTGGAATTGTTCCTCTGTGTGCCCTTGGTATGAGCAGTAGGTGCATATGAGAGGTTTCCGTTGATGAGGCTTGTCAAACTTCCTCTTTATCTCTCGGATCTTTGATTTGAGTTTGACTGTGTTCTTCAGTGAATTGTCATACCCAATTCTGTGTCGATCTCCAAAGCTCTTTCCCATCACTAGAATATCATCAAAATTTTCCTTTCCAGAGTTCAGTTTAGTAATATCAGCTTCAGACGTCTCAGCTCTCTTGGTTACTGAAATTAGCTTCACATTCAACTCGTCATTCTCCTTTCTGAGTTCAGCAACTTCCATACGCAACTCCTTTTTATCTCTATCAGATGAGTTTTTTCATCCTTCAGTACTTTGTTTGTATCAACTACTTGGAGCCACATAGTATACATCTTTTCGTATGTACTGTAGATTTCTTCATTACGTACATCAAGTCCATCATCATCACTAGACTCTTCATATGAATTTATGTTGGAACATACAACTTTGACTCTATCTGATGTGTTGGAACATCCATCTTCCGATGCATCATGAATTTTTGCTCCAAACGCCACAGAGTTACTAGTAAGTTCCTCTTCATTTTTTGTGTCCTCTTCATTTTTTGTGTCCTCTTCATCTTCACTCCAAGTGGTGACATATGATTTTCCCTGTTTCTTTCGGACATTTGCGCACTCAGCCTGAATATGACCATATCCTTCACATTCTCTGCATTGAATTCGTCCAGGCTGTTTTGGTTCACTACTTTGATTTCTAAAGAACTGCCAATTTCCTTTTTTAAATCTTGTCCTGCGATTACTTCAAAATTCTTGTGGCCTTAGTCTATTTCCACCAAACCTTTCCTGAGATTTCTTGTTTACTACTTTCTTCAGCATTCTCGAGAAATTTTTTGTGATGAGTGCAAGCTTTTCAAATTCATCATCATTGTCGAATTCATGATTGTCCTTTGATGACGATGTTTTGAATGCCAACTCCTTTTGGACACTTTTTGTAGTATGTTGGAATGTTATCTCATAAGTTTGTAATGATCCCATTAATTCATCTAAGCTCATGGTGGCTACATCTCTTGCTTTTTCTATTGCTGCAACCTTCAGTGCAAACCTTTTAGGAAGTGATCTTAAGGTTTTTTTCACCAATTTTGCCTCTTTGTAGACTTTTCCCAGTTGATATGCCATATTGGAGATGTCCCTGATTTTTCCGTTGAATGCAGCAATAGTGTCATCTTCCTCCATCTTGAGTTCCTCGAACTTTGTAGCCAATATCTGTAATTTAGATTCTCGAACTCGACTAGTTCCTTCATGAACTGTTTGCAGAATATTCCATGCTTTCTTGGCTTGATAACATGTAGAGATGAGTTTGAACTAATTTTCATCAACTGCCGTGAAGATAGCATTTAATGCTTTTGAATTTGCCAGTGAGGCATTCAGTTCATCAAGAGTCCAAGTAGATTTGTCTTTGAGTTTCTGCTCCCTTTAACTTGACTCTCCTTCTTTCGCCTTAGCGCTTGTATTCCACTCGTTTTCAACATAGTGCAAAGCAAGTTCATCCAGTGAGTTGATGAAAACTCTCATACGTGTCTTCCAAAATTTGTAGTTGTTGCCTTCCAGTAGAGGTGGCCAAAACACCGAAGCTCCTTCTTTGGTCACCATGGTAAAACCGGATCACACTTACCTTGACACAACCAAGGGAAAATAAGTGACCAAGCTCGGATACCAATTGAAATTTGGTTTTACCGAATTTTCTTAATTATTGCTAGTATGTTCCAACATAACCTATCCAACCAAGTTCATAATAAAGTAAAGCATTAAAGACACGAGACTTGGTTACGCAGTTTGGTGAAATTCACATACATCTGCGGGGCTTGGCCCAGTTCATAATGAATACTTATCAACTAATCCGAAAGATACAGTACAAAGTACTCAATACAAAATACTTATCTTTACTAATCAAACATGCAAATTTTCTAGCTCCCCTAGTTATCGATCCGCCTTGATCAGACTCCCTCTGACCTCGAAACTCATCAACGCTGGATCTCCTCCTCTCGAGGAATTAAGGCATACGATTCTGAACTTTGAACGGCAGGTCACGTATGTTGGAACATATAAATCTGGCTCTTTGCAAGACTCTCATAGGGATCAAAATCTGTGTGCAGATTTTCTCTATTAAATTTGTGAGTTTAATGCAGTCGTGGTGTCCCTTTTTAAGGCCATGAGCAGATCGGAACTCTCCATGATTATCTCCATAATATTCCTATTCCTTATCTGCTTCTGAAGCATATCCAAATCACATAAATAAAGAGATTTTCCTTATCATAATATCTCTCATATATTCGATAATATCAATACCATATTTGTAGGGATTTTTCTTAAACCAACTATGCTTCTACCATGCCTAGCACATTGCAGAATATTCAGATTTCCATAAATCACAAATGCCATAATATTATAATCTTCTTCTTCCGTAAAACTTGTTGGCATAAACGTGGTTGTCCATATGTTCCAACATGGAAAGTTTTTCATTTCCAAATATGTTCACAAATTGCCAATTAAAATATTCATTGAACACCACTTGACTTTACAATCTCCCCCTTTGGCATTTTGTGGACCCAACCATTTTGGACATTAAGAACACAACGAAAACAAACTTCCAATCAGACACATAAGGTTTCCTGAACTCCACCTATGTTAGAACATATGCATACTACTGAATCTGATCAAAAAAATACCATCCGAAAACCAGAATTCCAGAATACCAAAAAAATATTCCAGAATTCTAGAATACCAAAAACCAGGTTTGGGTGCCTTTCTCCTCTCTTTCCCACCAACGAATACAACCGCGTTCTCCCCCAACTTGTGACCTACATGCAAAAATTTATGGTGACCCAAATAAATAGTCTTCCGCCCATTCCTCAACTAATGGTAATTTGTCTCATCCTCACAAACTGGGCAAGCCTTGTGACCCTTGAACACATACCCGAAAATGTTACCATATGCCGGGAAATCATTTATGATACTAAAAATCACTGCCCTCAATGTAAACTCTTTATCACTACAACCATCAAACACTAAGGTGCATTCCGACCAAAGCACCTTCAAATCTTCTATCGAAGGGGCAAGATAAGTGTCTATGCCGTTTCTAGGTTGTTTCGGGCCTGAAATCCTGATGGGCATCAACACATATTTTCTCTTCATGCACAAGTACGGGGAAATACTGTAAATGGCAAGCATAACCGGCCACGAACTGTTTTTTGAGGACATATTTCCAAATGGGTTCATACAATCAGTACACAAAGAAAATCTAAAATTCCTAAGTTTGGATGCAAAGTGTGGATACATCCTGTCAAATTTCTTCCACTGGTCTGCGTCTGCCAGATGTTAAATTATATCGTCATCTTTACAACCTCCCATATCAACGCACCATGTCAAGTTGTTTGCATCATTTTCATTCTTAAACAACCTTCTCAGCCTTGTCATGACAACGTACAGGTTTGTTGTTGTGAAGCATGTTGAGCTATAAACGTGCAAGATGCATGCCAAAATAGAAACATAGTGTGAAGTTTTAAGTTCTAGCATACCAATAAATTAAAGTATGTAATTCTAGATTATTGTGAATTGATGATCGTAGTGCAACATGTCGGATTATAAACATTCAACATGATCATCGGGTAATTCTCCTTAAATAAACGTGCAAGATTATAAGCGTGCAAAATTATCAGTGCGGTGATTCATAAATGTGGTGATTAATAAACATGTCAACTTTCAATAACAAACGATAATGTGTGATTTTAGTTCCGGAAGGTAAAGATGTATTAATAAAATTAAAGAATAAGATTATTAAATAAAAAATAGAACAATTAGTAGAGCACTTCTAGAAACTTGTTAGCCTTGCCAGATGTGTTGACTTTGAACTCTTCCATTTTATTTTGGGGTAAGCAATCAACGAAGAGATTCAAAAAATACAAGGCGGAGATAACAATGGCCGATGCCAAGGATTCTCACCAGGCAAGTGTGGTCGTTTTAGTGACAGGATGCCTAGAAGGAATAGACAATTATGATGAACATGCTTGTTAGTATTGAAAGTTTCATCCAATGAGTAATTTTGTATCGTTTATATACAATCATGATTTCATTAGAAGGGTCGCATTTAAAATTCTAGTTTTTAGCTTCAAAAAGTAATTACATATATACATGCGTGATTGTTGTTGTGAAGCATGTCGAGCTATAAACGTGCGAGATGCGTGCTAAAATAGAAACTGTGTGAAGTTTTAAGTTCTAGCATACCAATAAATTAAAGTTTGTAATTATATATTATCGTGCATTGATGATCATAGTGCAACATGCCAGATAATAAACATTCATCATGATAATCAGGAAATTCTCCTTGAATAAACGTGCAAGATTATAAGCGTGCAACATTATTAGTGCGGTGATTTATAAATGTGGTGTTTAATAAACATGTGAACTTGTAAATGCAATACAATAACAAACGATAATGTGTGATTTTATTCTTGGAAGATAAAATTATAATAACAAAATTAAAGAAGGTTATTACAAAAAAAATAGAACAATTCGTAGAGCACTTCTAGAAACTCTTTTTGAAAACTCTTCTATTATTTTTCCCCTAATATTTTGATGTCAATTATGTTATCTTCTTCTTATGACGCTTTCCTTTCATGATCATATATTATAATAATAAGTATCTTATAGTTAGAATGTAAACCAAATTCTAGAAGCTGAAGAGGGGTTGAGCCAAGGCCTTAAGGCTCCCAACCATCCCCTTTCAGACATCATCACTTCAGAGGTGCTCGGATTCTTTTAGAACATGAGAAGTTTCATGAACCACATGGCCCTTATCATGAACATGCTTATTAGCATTGAAAGTTTTAACCAATGAGTAATTTTGTATCAGTAATTTACAATCATGATTTCATTAGAAGAGTAGTGTTTATAATACTAGTTTCTAGCATCAAAAAATGATTTTTCAAAAATGAATTACATGTATAATGTATTTACTAGAATTAGCAGCAAAAAAATTTTCCAATGTATTTACTAGAATATGATTTCTACTGTATTCCGTAAGAAAATTTGTTAGCCTTGTCTGATGTGTTGACTTTGGACCCTTCCGTTTCATTTTTGGGCAGTCAATAAACGAAAAGATCCAGTCTTTTGACTTCAAAAACTACAAGGCAGAGATAAAAATGGACGATACTCAGAGTTCTCACCAGGCAGGTGTGGTCGTTTTAGTGACAGGATGCCTAACATGAATAGGCAATTATGATGAACATGGTTGTTAGTATTGAAAGTTTCATTCAATAAGTAATTTTGTATCATTAATTTACAATCCTAATTTCATTAGAATAGTTGTGTTTATAATGCTACTTTCCAACATCAAAAAATGATTTTAAAAAAGAGCTACATATACGTGATTGTTGTTGTGAAGCATGTCGAGCTATAAACGTGCAAGATGCGTGCAAAAATAGAAACACAGTGTCAAGTGTTAAGTTCTTGCATACCAATAAATTAAATTTTGTATTTCTATATTATCGTGAATTGATGATCGTAGTGCAACATGCCGGATTATAAATGTTCTACATGATCATCAAGGAATTCTCCTTAAATAAACGTGCAAGACTATAAGCGTGCAACATTATCAGTGCGGTGACTCATAAATGTAGCGATTAATAAACATGTCAACTTGTAAATGCGATACAATAACAAACGATAACACGTGATTTTAGTTCTGGAAGGCAAAGTTTAACAATATTGAAGAACAAGGTTATTACATGAAAAATAGAACAATTCGTAAGGCACTTTTAGAAATTTGTTAGCCTTGCTCGATGTGTTGACTTTGGACTCTTCCATTTCATTTTGGGGTAAGCAATCAACGAAAAGATACAAAAACTACAAGGCGGAGATAAAAATGGCCGATGCCAAGGATTCTCACTAGGTAGGTGTGGTCGTTTAGTGACAGGATGCCAAACATGAATAGACAAATATGATGAACATGCTTGTTAGTAACGAAAGTTTCATCCAATGAGTAATTTTGTATCATTAATTTACAATCCTGATTCATTAGAAGGCTCGTGTTCATAATACTAGTTTCGAGCATCAAAAAATGATTTCAAAAAAGAGTTATAGATATACATGCCTGATTGTAGATGTGAAGCATGTCGAGCTATAAACGTGCAAGATGCGTGCTAAAATAGAAACAGTGTGAAGTTTTAAGTTCTGGCATACCAATAAATAAAAGTTTGTTATTTTAGATTATCGTGCATTGATGATCTTGGTACAACATGCCGGATTATGAACGTTCATCATGATCATCGGGGAATTCTCCTTAAATAAACATGCAAGATTATAGGCATGTAACATTATCAGTGCCGTGATTTCTAAATGTGGTGATTAATAAATATGTCAACTTGTAAATGCGATACAATAACAAATGATAACGTGTGATTTTGTTTCTAGAAGGAAAAGTTATATAAACAAAATTAAAGAATAGCGTTATTACATAGAAAACTAGAACAATTCGTAGAGCACATCAGGAAACTTTTTTTGAAAACTATTCTATTTTTTTTCGATAATATTTTGATGTCTTCAATTATGTTATCTTCTTCTTATGATGATTTCCTTTCACAATCGTATATTAGATTAATAAGTATGTTATAGTTGGAAAGTAGAGCAAATTCTAGAAGCTGAAGAGGGGTTGAGCCAAGGCCTTAAGGCTCTCAACCATCCCCTTTCAGACATCATCACTTCAGAGGTGCTCGGATTCTTTGACAACATGAGCAGTTTCATGAACCACATGGCCCTTATCATGAACATGCTTATTAGTATTGAAAGTTTTAACCAATGAGTAATTTTGTATAATTAATTTACAATCATGATTTCATTAGAAGAGTCGTGTTTATAATACTAGTTTCTAGCATCAAAAAATTATTTTTCAAAAAATAATTACATGTATAATGTATTTACTAGAATTAGCATCAAAAAACCTTTCCAATGTATTTACTAGAATATGTTTTCTACTGCATTCCGTAAGAAAATTTGTTAGCCTTGCCTGATGTGTTGACTTTGGAACCTTTCGTTTCATTTTTGGGCAGGCAATAAACGAAAAGATCTAGTCTTTTGACTTCAAAAACTACAAGGCAGGGATAAAAATGGCCGATACTTAGGGTTCTCACCAAGCAGGTGTGGTCGTTTCAGTGACAGGATGCCTAACAAGAATAGGCAATTATGATGAACATGGTTGTTAGTCTAAAAAGTTTCATTCAATAAGTAATTTTGTATCATTAATTTACAGTCCTAGTTTCATTAGAATAATTGTTTTTAAAATACTAGTTTCCAACATCAAAAAATGATTTTAAAAAAGAGCTACATATACGTGATTGTTGGTGTGAAGCATGTCAAGCTATAAACGTGCAAGATGCGTGCCAAAATAGAAACACATTGTGAAGTGTTAAGTTCTTGCATACCAATAAATTAAAGTTTGTAATTCTAGATTATTGTGAATTGATGATCGTAGTGAAATATGCCGGATTATAAATGTTCTACATGATCATCAAGGAATTCTCCTTAAATAAACGTGCAAGACTATACGCGTGCAACATTATCAGTGCGGTGACTCATAAATGTAGCGATTAATAAAATTATCTTGTAAATGTGATACAATAACAAACGATAACTCGTGATTTTAGTTCTGGAAGGCAAAGTTTAACAATATTGAAGAACAAGGTTACTACATGAAAAATAGAACAATTCGTAAGGCACTTTTAGAAATTTGTTAGCCTTGCTTGATGTGTTGACTTTGGACTCTTCCATTTCATTTTGGGGTAAGCAATCAACAAAAAGATACAAAAACTACAAGGCGGAGATAAAAATGGCCGATACTTAGGGTTCTCACTAGGTAGGTGTGGTCGTTTAGTGACAGGATGCCAAACAGGAATAGACAAATATGTTGAACATGCTTGTTAATAATGAAAGTTTCATCCAATGAGTAATTTTGTATCATTAATTTACAATCCTGATTCATTAGAAGGCTCGTGTTCATAATACTAGTTTCTAGCATCAAAAAATAATTTCAAAAAAGAGTTACATATATACGTGCCTGATTGTTGATGTGAAGCATGTCGAGCTATAAACGTGCAAGATGCGTGCCAAAACAGAAACACATTGTGAAGTGTTAAGTTCTTGCATACCAATAAATTAAAGTTTGTAATTCTAGATTATCGTGAATTGATGATCGTAGTGCAACATGCCGGATTATAAATGTTCTACATGATCATCAAGGAATTCTCCTTAAATATACGTGCAAGACTATAAGCGTGCAACATTATCAGTGCGGTGACTCATAAATGTAGCGATTAATAAAATTGTCAACTTGTAAATGTGATACAATAACAAACGATAACACGTGATTTTCGTTCTGGAAGGCAGAGTTTAACAATATTGAAGAACAAGGTTATTACATGAAAAATAGAACAATTCGTAAGGCACTTTTAGAAATTTGTTAGCCTTGCTCGATGTGTTAACTTTGGACTCTTCCATTTCATTTTGGGGTAAGCAATCAACAAAAAGATACAAAAACTACAAGGCGGAGATAAAAATGGCCGATGCCAAGGATTCTCACCAGGTAGGTGTGGTCGTTTAGTGACAGGATGCCAAACAGGAATAGACAAATATGTTGAACATGCTTGTTAATAATGAAAGTTTCATCCAATGAGTAATTTTGTATCATTAATTTACAATCCTGATTCATTAGAAGGCTCGTGTTCATAATACTAGTTTCGAGCATAAAAAAATGATTTCAAAAAAGAGTTACAGATATACGTGCCTGATTGTTGATGTGAAGCATGTCGAGCTATAAACGTGCAAGATGCGTGCTAAAATAGAAACAGTGTGAAGTTTTAAGTTCTGGCATACCAATAAATAAAAGTTTGTTATTTTAGAATATCGTGCATTGATGAACTTGGTGCAACATGCCGGATTATGAACGTTCATCATGATCATCGGGGAATTCTCCTTAAATAAACATGCAAGATTATAAGCATGTAACATTATCAGTGCGGTGATTTCTAAATGTGGTGATTAATAAATATGTCAACTTGTAAATGCGATACAATAACAAATGATAACGTGTGATTTTGTTTCTAGAAGGTAAAGTTATATAAACAAAATTAAAGAACAGCGTTATTACATAGAAAACTAGAACAATTCGTAGAGCACATCTAGAAACCTTTTTTGAAAACTATTCTATTTTTTTAATAATATTTTGATGTCTTCAATTATGTTATCTTCTTCTTATGATGCTTTCCTTTCACAATCGTATATTAGATTAATAAGTATGTTATAGTTGGAATGTAGAGCAAATTCTAGAAGCTGAAGAGGGGTTGAGCCAAGGCCTTAAGGCTCTCAACCATCCCCTTTCAGACATCATCACTTCAGAGGTGCTCGGATTCTTTGACAACATGAGCAGTTACATGAACCACATGGCCCTTATCATGAACATGCTTATTAGTATTGAACGTTTTAACCAATGAGTAATTTTGTATAATTAATTTACAATCATGATTTCATTAGAAGAGTCGTGTTTATAATACTAGTTTCTAGCATCAAAAAATGATTTTTCAAGAAATAATTACATGTATAATGTATTTACTAGAATTATCATCAAAAAACTTTTCCAATGTATTTACTAGAATATGTTTTCTACTGCATTCCGTAAGAAAATTTGTTAGCCTTGCCTGATGTGTTGACTTTGGACCCTTCCGTTTCATTTTTGGGCAGTCGATAAACGAAAAGATCTAATCTTTTGACTTCAAAAACTACAAGGCAGGGATTAAAATGGCCGATACTTAGGGTTCTCACCAAGCAGGTGTGGTTGTTTTAGTGATAGGATGCCTAACAAGAATAGGCAATTATGATGAACATGGTTGTTAGTATAAAAAGTTTCATTCAATAAGTAATTTTGTATCATTAATTTACAGTCCTAGTTTCATTAGAATAATTGTGTTTATAATACTAGTTTCCAACATCAAAAAATGATTTTAAAAAAGAGCTACATATACGTGATTGTTGGTGTGAAGCATGTCGAGCTATAAACGTGCAAGATGCGTGCCAAAATAGAAACACATTGTGAAGTGTTAAGTTCTTGCATACCAATAAATTAAAGTTTGTAAGTATCGTGAATTGATGATCGTAGTGCAACATGCCGGATTATAAATGTTCTACATGATCATCAAGGAATTCTCCTTAAATAAACGTGCAAGACTATACGCGTGGAACATTATCAGTGCGGTGACTCATAAATGTAGCGATTAATAAACATGTCAACTTGTAAATGCGATACAATAACAAACGATAACACGTGATTTTAATTCTGGAAGGCAAAGTTTAACAATATTGAAGAACAAGGTTATTACATGAAAAATAGAACAATTCGTACGGCACTTTTAGAAATTTGTTAGCCTTGCTCGATGTGTTGACTTTGGACTCTTCCATTTCATTTTGGGGTAAGCAATCAACGAAAAGATACAAAAACTACAAGGCGGAGATAAAAATGGCCGATGCCAAGGATTCTCACCAGGTAGGTGTGGTCGTTTAGTGACAGGATGCCAAACAGGAATAGACAAATATGATGAACATGCTTGTTAGTACTGAAAGTTTCATCCAATGAGTAATTTTGTATCATTAATTTACAATCCTGATTCATTAGAAGGCTCGTGTTCATAATACTAGTTTCTAGCATCAAAAAGTGATTTAAAAAAAGAGTTACATATACACGTGCCTGATTGTTGATGTAAAGCATGTCGAGCTATAAACGTGCAAGATGCGTGCTAAAATAGAAACAGTGTGAAATTTTAAGTTCTGGCATACCAATAAATAAAAGTTTGTTATTTTAGATTATCGTGCATTGATGATCTTGGTGCAACATGTCGGATTATGAACGTTCATCATGATCATCGGGGAATTCTCCTTAAATAAACATGCAAGATTATAAGCATGTAACATTATCAGTGCGGTGATTTCTAAATGTGGTGATTAATAAATATGTTAACTTGTAAATGCGATACAATAACAAATGATAACGTGTTATTTTGTTTCTAGAAGGTAAATTTATATAAACAAAATTAAAGAATAGTGTTATTACATAGAAAACTAGAACAATTCGCAGAGCACTTCTAGAAACTTTTTTTGAAAACTATTCTATTTTTTTCCGCTAATATTTTGATGTCTTCAATTATGTTATCTTCTTCTTATGATGCTTTCCTTTCACAATCGTATATTAGATTAATAAGTATGTTATAGTTTGAAAGTAGAGCAAATTCTAGAAGCTGAAGAGGGGTTGAGCCAAGGCCTTAAGGCTCTCAACCATCCCCTCTCAGACATCATCACTTCAGAGGTGCTCGGATTCTTTGACCACATGAGCAGTTTCATGAACCACATGGCCCTTATCATGAACATGCTTATTAGTATTGAAAGTTTTAACCAATGAGTAATTTTGTATAATTAATTTACAATCATGATTTCATTAGAAGAGTCGTGTTTATAATACTAGTATCTAGCATCAAAAAATGATTTTTCAAGAAATAATTACATGTATAATGTATTTGCTAGAATTAACATCAAAAAACTTTTCCAATGTATTTACTAGAATATGTTTTCTACTGCATTCCGTAAGAAAAATTGTTAGCCTTGTCTGATGTGTTGACTTTCGACCCTTCCGTTTCATTTTTGGGCAGGCAATAAACGAAAAGATCTAGTCTTTTGACTTCAAAAACTACAAGGCAGGGATAAAAATGGCCGATACTTAGGGTTCTCACCAAGCAGGTGTGGTCGTTTTAGTGACAGGATGCCTAACAGGAATAGGCAATTATGATGAACATGGTTGTTAGTATAAAAAGTTTCATTCAATAAGTAATTTTGTATCATTAATTTACAGTCCTAGTTTCATTAGAATAATTGTGTTTATAATACTAGTTTCCAACATCAAAAAATGATTTTAAAAAAGAGCTACATATACGTGATTGTTGGTGTGAAGCATGTCGAGCTATAAACGTGCAAGATGCGTGCCAAAATAGAAACACATTGTGAAGTGTTAAGTTCTTGCATACCAATAAATTAAAGTTTGTAAGTATCGTGAATTGATGATCGTAGTGCAACATGCCGGATTATAAAAGTTCTACATGATCATCAAGGAATTCTCCTTAAATAAAAGTGCAAGACTATAAGCGTGCAACATTATCAGTGCGGTGACTCATAAATGTAGCGATTAATAAACATGTCAACTTGTAAATGCGATACAATAACAAACGATAACACGTGATTTTAGTTCTGGAAGGCAAAGTTTAACAATATTGAAGAACAAGGTTATTACATGAAAAATAGAATAATTCGTAAGGCACTTTTAGAAATTTGTTAGCCTTGCTCGATGTGTTGACTTTGGACTCTTCCATTTCATTTTGGGGTAAGCAATCAACGAAAAGATACAAAAACTACAAGGCGGAGATAAAAATGGCTGATGCCAAGGATTCTCACCAGGTAGGTGTGGTCGTTTAGTGACAGGATGCCAAACAGGAATAGACAAATATGATGAACATGCTTGTTAGTACTGAAAGTTTCATCCAGTGAGTAATTTTGTATCATTAATTTACAATCCTGATTCATTAGAAGGCTCGTGTTCATAATACTAGTTTCTAGCATCAAAAAGTGATTTAAAAAAAGAGTTACATATATACGTGCCTGATTGTTCATGTGAAGCATGTCGAGCTATAAACGTGCAAGATGCGTGCTAAAATAGAAACAGTGTGAAGTTTTAAGTTCTGGCATACCAATAAATAAAAGTTTGTTATTTTAGATTATCGTGCATTGATGATCTTGGTGCAACATGCCGGATTATGAACGTTCATCATGATCATCGGGGAATTCTCCTTAAATAAACATGCAAAATTATAAGCATGTAACATTATCAGTGCGGTGATTTCTAAATGTGGTGATTAATAAATATGTTAACTTGTAAATGCAATACAATAACAAATGATAACGTGTGATTTTGTTTCTAGAAGGTAAAGTTATATAAACAAAATTAAAGAATAGCGTTATTACATAGAAAACTAGAACAATTCGTAGAGCACTTCTAGAAACTTTTTTTGAAAACAATTCTATTTTTTTGGCTAATATTCTGATGTCTTCAATTATGTTATCTTCTTCTTATGAAGCTTTCCTTTCACAATCGTATATTAGATTAATTAGTATGTTATAGTTGGAATGTAGAGCAAATTCTAGAAGCTGAAGAGGGGTTGAGCCAAGGCTTTAGGCTCTCAACCATCCCCTTTCAGACATTATCACTTCAGAGGTGCTCGGATTCTTTGACAACATGAGCAGTTTCATGAACCACAGGGTCCTTTTCATGAACATGCTTATTAGTATTGAAAGTTTTAACCAATGAGTAATTTTGTATAATTAATTTACAATCATGATTTCATTAGAAGAGTCGTGTTTATAATACTAGTTTCTAGCATCAAAAAAAGATTTTTCAAAAAATAATTACATGCATAATGTATTTACTAGAATTAGCATCAAAAACCTTTTCCAATGTATTTACTAGAATATGTTTTCTACTGCATTCCGTAAGAAAATTTGTTAGCCTTGCCTGATGTGTTGACTTTCCGTTTCATTTTTGGGCAGGCAATAAACGAAAAGATCTAGTCTTTTGACTTCAAAAACTACAAGGCAGGGATAAAAATGGCCGATACTTAGGGTTCTCACCAAGCAGGTGTGGTTGTTTTAGTGACAGGATGCCTAACAAGAATAGGCAATTATGATGAACATGGTTGTTAGTATAAAAAGTTTCATTCAATAAGTAATTTTGTATCTTTAATTTACAGTCCTAGTTTCATTAGAATAATTGTGTTTATAATACTAGTTTCCAACATCAAAAATGATTTTAAAAAAGAGCTACATATACGTGATTGTTGGTGTGAAGCATGTCGAGCTATAAACGTGCAAGATGCGTGCCAAAATAGAAACACATTGTGAAGTGTTAAGTTCTTGCATACCAATAAATTAAAGTTTGTAAGTATCGTGAATTGATGATCGTAGTGCAACATTCCGGATTATAAATGTTCTACATGATCATCAAGGAATTCTCCTTAAATAAAAGTGCAAGACTATAAGCGTGCAACATTATCAGTGCGGTGACTCATAAATGTAGCGATTAATAAACATGTCAACTTGTAAATGCGATACAATAACAAACGATAACACGTGATTTTAGTTCTAGAAGGCAAAGTTTAACAATATTGAAGAACAAGGTTATTACATGAAAAATAGAACAATTCGTAAGGAACTTTTAGAAATTTGTTAGCCTTGCTCGATGTGTTGACTTTGGACTCTTCCATTTCATTTTGGGGTAAGCAATCAATGAAAAGATACAAAAAATACAAGGCGGAGATAAAAATGGCTAATGCCAAGGATTCTCACCAGGTAGGTGTGGTCGTTTAGTGACAGGATGCCAAACAGGAATAGACAAATATGATGAACATGCTTGTTAGTACTGAAAGTTTCATCCAATGAGTAATTTTGTATCATTAATTTACAATCCTGATTCATTAGAAGGCTCATGTTCATAATACTAGTTTCTAGCATCAAAAAATGATTTAAAAAAAGAGTTACATATATACGTGCCTGATTGTTGATGTGAAGCATGTCGAGCTATAAACGTGCAAGATGCGTGCTAAAATAGAAACAGTGTGAAGTTTTAAGTTCTGGCATACCAATAAATAAAAGTTTGTTATTTTAGATTATCGTGCATTGATGATATTGGTGCAACATGCCGGATTATGAACATTCATCATGATCATCGGGGAATTCTCCTTAAATAAACATGCAAGATTATAAGCATGTAACATTATCAGTGTGGTGATTTCAAAATGTGGTGATTAATAAATATGTCAACTTGTAAATGCGATACAATAACAAATGATAACGTGTGATTTTGTTTCTAGAAGGTAAATTTATATAAACAAAATTAAAGAATAGCGTTATTACACAGAAAACTAGAACAATTAGTAGAGCACTTCTAGAAACTTTTTTTGAAAACTATTCTATTTTTTTGGCTAATATTTTGATGTCTTCAATTATGTTGTCTTCTTCTTATGATGCTTTCCTTTCACAATCGTATATTAGATTAATAAGTATGTTATAGGTGAAAAGTAGAGCAAATTCAAGAAGCTGAAGAGGAGTTGAGCCAAGGCCTTAAGGCTCTCAACCATCCCCTTTCAGACATCATCACTTCAGAGGTGCTCGGATTCTTTGACAACATGAGCAGTTTCATGAACCACTTGGTCCTTTTCATGAACATGCTTATTAGCATTGAAAGTTTTAACCAATGAGTAATTTTATATAATTAATTTACAATCATGATTTCATTAGAAGAGTCGTGTTTATAATACTAGTTTCTAGCATCAAAAAATGATTTTTCAAAACTAATTACATGTATAATGTATTTACTAGAATTAGTATCAAAAACCTTTTCCAATGTATTTACTAGAATATGTTTTCTACTGCATTCCGTAAGAAAATTTGTTAGCCTTGCCTGATTTGTTAACTTTCCGTTATTTTTTGGGCAGGCAATAAACGAAAAGATCTAGTCTTTTGACTTCAAAAACTACAAGGCAGGGATAAAAATGGCCGATACTTAGGGTTCTCACCAAGCAGATGTGGTCGTTTTAGTGACAGGATGCCTAACAAGAATAGGCATGAACATGGTTGTTAGTATAAAAAGTTTCATTCAATAAGTGATTTTGTATCATTAATTTATGGTCCTAGTTTCATTAGAATAATTGTTTTTATAATACTAGTTTCCAACATCAAAAATGATTTTAAAAAAGAGCTACATATAAGTGATTGTTGTTGTGAAGCATGTCGAGCTATAAACGTGCAAGATGCGTGCCAAAATAGAAACACATTGTGAAGTGTTAAGTTCTTGCATACCAATAAATTAAAGTTTGTAATTCTAGATTATCGTGAATTGATGATCGTAGTGCAACATGCCGGATTATAAATGTTCTACATGATCATCAAGGAATTCTCCTTAAATAAACGTGCAAGACTATAAGCGTGCAACATTATCAGTGCGGTGACTCATAAATGTAGCTATTAATAAACATGTCAACTTGTAAATGCGATACAATAACAAACGATAACACGTGATTTTAGTTCTGGAAGGCAAAGTTTAACAATATTGAAGAACAAGGTTATTACATGAAAAATAGAACAATTCGTAAGGAACTTTTAGAAATTTGTTAGCCTTGCTCGATGTGTTGACTTTGGACTCTTCCATTTCATTTTAGGGTAGGCAATCAACGAAAAGATACAAAAACTACAAGGCGGAGATAAAAATGGCTGATGCCAAGGATTCCTACCAGGTAGGTGTGGTCGTTTAGTGACAGGATGCCAAACAGGAATAGACAAATATGATGAACATGCTTTTTAGTACCCAATGAGTAATTTTGTATCATTAATTTACAATCCTGATTCATTAGAAGGCTCGTGTTCATAATACTAGTTTCTAGCATCAAAAAATGATTTAAAAAAAGAGTTACATATATACGTACCTGATTGTTGATGTGAAGCATGTCGAGCTACAAACGTGCAAGATGCGTGCTAAAATAGAAACAGTGTGAAGTTTTAAATTCTGGCATACCAATAAATAAAAGTTTGTTATTTTAGATTATCGTGCATTGATGATCTGGGTGAAACATGCCGGATTATGAACGTTCATCATGATCATCGGGGAATTCTCCTTAAATAAACATGCAAAATTATAAGCATGTAACATTATCAGTGCGGTGATTTCTAAATGTGGTGATTAATAAATATGTCAACTTGTAAATGCGATACAATAACAAATGATAACGTGTGATTTTGTTTCTAGAAGGTAAATTTATATAAACAAAATTAAAGAATAGCGTTATTACATAGAAAACTAGAACAATTCGTATAGCACTTCTAGAAACTTTTTTTGAAAACTATTCTATTTTTTTTCGCTAATATTTTGATGTCTTCAATTATGTTGTCTTCTTCTTATGATGCTTTCCTTTCACAATCGTATATTAGATTAATAAGTATGTGATAGTTTGAAAGTAGAGCAAATTCCAGAAGCTGAAGAGGGGTTGAGCCAAGGCCTTAAGGCTCTCAACCATCCCCTTTCAGACATCATCACTTCAGAGGTGCTCGGATTCTCTGACAACATGAAGAGTTTCATGAACCACATATCCCTTATCATGAACATGCTTATTAGCATTTAAAGTTTTAACCAATGAGTAATTTTGTATAATTAATTTACAATCATGATTTCATTAGAAGAGTCGGGTTTATAATACTAGTTTCTAGCATCAAAAAATGATTTTTCAAAAAATAATTACATGTATAATGTATTTCCTAGAATTAACATCAAAAAACTTTTCCAATGTATTTACTAGAATATGTTTTCTACTGCATTCCGTAAGAAAAATTGTTAGCCTTGTCTGATGTGTTGACTTTCGACCCTTCCGTTTCATTTTTGGGCAGGCAATATACGAAAAAGATCCAGTCTTTTGACTTCAAAAACTACAAGGCAGAGATAACAATGGCCGACACTCAGGGTTCTCACCAAGCAGGTGTGGTCGTTTTAGTGACAGGATGCCTAACAGGAATAGGCAATTATGATGAACATGGTTGTTAGTATAAAAAGTTTCATTCAATAAGTAATTTTGTATCATTAATTTACAGTCCTAGTTTCATTAGAATAATTGTGTTTATAATACTAGTTTCCAACATCAAAAAATGATTTTAAAAAAGAGCTACATATACATGATTGTTGTAGTGAAGCATGTCGAGCTATAAACGTGCAAGATGCGTGCCAAAATAGAAACACATTGTGAAGTGTTAAGTTCTTCCATACCAATAAATTAAAGTTTATAATTCTAGATTATCGTGAATTGATGATCGTAGTGCAACATGCCGGATTATAAATGTTCTACATGATCATCAAGGAATTCTCCTTAAATAAACGTGCAAGACTATAAGCGTGCAACATTATCAGTGTGGTGACTCATAAATGTAGCGATTAATAAACATGTCAACTTTTAAATGCGATACAATAACAAACGATAACACGTGATTTTAGTTCTGGAAGGCAAAGTTTAACAATATTGAAGAACAAGGTTATTACATGAAAAATAGAACAATTCGAAAGGCACTTTTAGAAATTGTTAGCCTTGCTCGATGTGTTGACTTTGGACTCTTCCATTTCATTTTGGGGTAAGAAATCAACGAAAAGATACAAAAACTACAAGGCGGAGATAAAAATGGCCGATGCCAAGGATTCCCACCAGGTAGGTGTGGTCGTTCAGTGACAGGATGCCAAACAGGAATAGACAAATATGATGAACATGCTTGTTAGTACTGAAAGTTTCATCCAATGAGTAATTTTGTATCATTAATTTACAATCCTGATTCATTAGAAGGCTCATGTTCATAATAATAGTTTCTAGCATAAAAAATGATTTCAAAAAAGAGTTACAGATATACGTGCCTGATTGTTGATGTGAAGCATGTCGAGCTATAAACGTGCAAGATGCGTGCTAAAATAGAAACAGTGTGAAGTTTTAAGTTCTGGCATACCAATAAATAAAAGTGTGTTATTTTAGATTATCGTGCATTGATGATCTTGGTGCAACATGCTGGATTAAGAACGTTCATCATGATCATCGGGGAATTCTCCTTAAATAAACATGCAAGATTATAAGCATGTAACATTATCAGTGCGGTGATTTCTAAATGTGGTGATTAATAAATATGTCAACTTGTAAATGCGATACAATAACAAATGATAACGTGTGATTTTGTTTCTAGAAGGTAAAGTTATATAAACAAAATTAAAGAATAGCGTTATTACATAGAAAACTCGAACAATTCGTAGAGCACTTCTAGAAACTTTTTTTGAAAACTATTCTATTTTTTTCCGCTAATATTTTGATGTCTTCAATTATGTTATCTTCTTCTTATGAAGCTTTCCTTTCACAATCGTATATTAGATTAATAAGTATGTTATAGTTGGAATGTAGAGTAAATTCTAGAAGCTGAAGAGGGGTTGAGCCAAGGCCTTAAGGCTCTCAACCATCCCCTTTCAGGCATCATCACTTCAGAGGTGCTCGGATTCTTTGACAACATTAGCAGTTTCATGAACCACATGGCCCTTATCATGAACATGCTTATTAGTATTGAATGTTTTAACCAATGAGTAATTTTGTATAATTAATTTACAATCATGATTTCATTAGAAGAGTCGTGTTTATAATACTAGTTTCTAGCATCAAAAAATGATTTTTCAAAAACTAATTACATGTATAATGTATTTACTAGAATTAGCATCAAAAAACTTTTCCAATGTATTTACTAGAATATGTTTTCTACTGCATTCCGTAAGAAAATTTGTTAGCCTTGCCTGATGTGTTAACTTTGGACCCTTCCGTTTCATTTTTGGGCAGGCAATAAACGAAAAGATCTAGTCTTTTGACTTCAAAAACTACAAGGTAGGGATAAAAATGGCCGATACTTAGGGTTCTCACCAAGCAGATGTGGTCGTTTTAGTGACAGGATGCCTAACAAGAATAGGCATGAACATGGTTGTTAGTATAAAAAGTTTCATTCAATAAGTAATTTTGTATCATTAATTCACAGTCCTAGTTTCATTAGAATAATTGTGTTTATAATACTAGTTTCCAACATCAAAAAATGATTTTAAAAAAGAGCTACATATACATGATTGTTGGCGTGAAGCATGTTGAGCTATAAACGTGCAATATGCGTGCCAAAATAGAAACACATTGTGAAGTGTTAAGTTCTTGCATACCAATAAATTAAAGTTTGTATTTCTAGATTATCGTGAATTGATGATCGTAGTGCAACATTCCGGATTATAAATGTTCTACATGATCATTAAGGAATTCTCCTTAAATAAACGTGCAAGACTATAAGCGTGCAACATTATCAGTGCGGTGACTCATAAATGTAGCGATTAATAAACATGTCAACTTGTAAATGCAATACAATAACAAACGATAACACGTGATTTTAGTTCTGGAAGGCAAAGTTTAACAATATTGAAGAACAAGGTTATTACATGAAAAATAGAACAATTCGTAAGGCACTTTTAGAAATTTGTTAGCCTTGCTCGATGTGTTGACTTTGGACTCTTCCATTTCATTTTGGGGTAAGCAATCAACGAAAAGATACAAAAAATACAAGGCGGAGATAAAAATGGCCGATGCCAAGGATTCTCACCAGGTAGGTGTGGTCGTTTAGTGACAGGATGCCAAACAGGAATAGACAAATATGTTGAACATGCTTGTTAATAATGAAAGTTTCATCCAATGAGTAATTTTGTATCATTAATTTACAATCTTGATTCATTAGAAGGCTCATGTTCATAATACTAGTTTCTAGTATAAAAAATGATTTCAAAAAAGAGTTACAGATATACGTGCCTAATTGTTGATGTGAAGCATGTCGAGCTATAAACGTGCAAGATGCGTGCTAAAATAGAAACAGTGTGAAGTTTTAAGTTCTGGCATACCAATAAATAAAAGTTTGTTATTTTAGATTACCTTTCATTGATGATCTTGGTGCAACATGCTGGATTATGAACGTTCATCATGATCATCGGGGAATTCTCCTTAAATAAACATGCAAGATTATAAGCATGTAACATTATCAGTGCGGTGATTTCTAAATGTGGTGATTAATAAATATGTCAACTTGTAAATGCGATACAATAACAAATGATAACGTGTGATTTTGTTTCTAGAAGGTAAAGTTATATAAACAAAATTAAAGAATAGCGTTATTACATAGAAAACTAGAACAATTCGTAGAGCACTTCTAGAAACTTTTTTTGAAAACTATTCTATTTTTTCCGCTAATATTTTGATGTCTTCAATTATGTTATCTTCTTCTTATGATGCTTTCCTTTAACAACCGTATATTAGATTAATAAGTATGTTATAGTTTGAAAGTAGAGCAAATTCCAGAAGCTGAAGAGGGGTTGAGCCAAGGCCTTAAGGCTCTCAACCATCCCCTTTCAGACATCATCACTTCAGAGGTGCTCGGATTCTTTGACAACATGAAAAGTTTCATGAACCACATGTCCCTTATCATGAACATGCTTATTAGCATTTAATGTTTTAACCAATGAGTAATTTTGTATAATTAATTTACAATCATGATTTCATTAGAAGAGTCGTGTTTATAATACTAGTTTCTAGCATCAAAAAAAGATTTTTCAAAAATTAATTACATGCATAATGTATTTACTAGAATTAGTATCAAAAACCTTTTCCAATGTATTTACTAGAATATGTTTTCTACTGCATTCCGTAAGAAAATTTGTTAGCCTTGCTTGATGTGTTGACTTTCCGTTATTTTTTGGGCAGGCAATAAACGAAAAGATCTAGTCTTTTGACTTCAAAAACTACAAGGCAGGGATAAAAATGACCGATACTTAGGGTTCTCACCAAGCAGGTGTGGTTGTTTTAGTGACAGGATGCCTAACAAGAATAGGCAATTATGATGAACATGGTTGTTAGTATAAAAAGTTTCATTCAATAAGTAATTTTGTATCATTAATTTACAGTCCTAGTTTCATTAGAATAATTGTGTTTATAATACTAGTTTCCAACATCAAAAAATGATTTTAAAAAAAAGCTACATATACGTGATTGTTGGTGTGAAGCATGTCGAGCTATAAACGTGCAAGATGCCTGCCAAAATAGAAACACATTGTGAAGTGTTAAGTTCTTGCATACCAATAAATTAAAGTTTGTAATTCTAGATTATCGTGAATTGATGATCGTAGTGAAACATGCCGGATTATAAATGTTCTACATGATCATCAAGGAATTCTCCTTAAATAAACGTGCAAGACTATAAGCGTGCAACATTATCAGTGTGGTGACTCATAAATGTAGCGATTAATAAACATGTCAACTTGTAAATGCGATACAATAACAAACGATAACACGTGATTTTAGTTCTGGAAGGAAAAGTTTGACAATATTGAAGAACAAGGTTATTACATGAAAAATAGAACAATTCGTAAGGAACTTTTAGAAATTTGTTAGCCTTGCTCGATGTGTTGACTTTGGACTCTTCCATTTCATTTTGGGGTAAGCAATCAACGAAAAGATACAAAAACTACAAGGCGGAGATAAAAATGGCTGATGCCAAGGATTCTCACCAGGTAGGTGTGGTCGTTTAGTGACAGGATGCCAAACAGGAATAGACAAATATGATGAACATGCTTTTTAGTACCCAATGAGTAATTTTGTATCATTAATTTACAATCCTGATTCATTAGAAGGCTCGTGTTCATAATACTAGTTTCCAGCATCAAAAAATGATTTAAAAAAAGAGTTACATATATACGTGCCTGATTGTTGATGTGAAGCACGTCGAGCTACAAACGTGCAAGATGCGTGCTAAAATAGAAACAGTGTGAAGTTTTAAGTTCTGGCATACCAATAAATAAAAGTTTGATATTTTAGATTATCGTGCATTGATGATCTGGGTGAAACATGCCGGATTATGAACGTTCATCATGATCATCGGGGAATTCTCCTTAAATAAACATGCAAAATTATAAGCATGTAACATTATCAGTGCGGTGATTTCAAAATGTGGTGATTAATAAATATGTCAACTTGTAAATGCGATACAATAACAAATGATAACATGTGATTTTGTTTCTAGAAGGTAAATTTATATAAACAAAATTAAAGAATAGCGTTATTACATAGAAAACTAGAACAATTCGTAGAGCACTTCTAGAAACTTTTTTTGAAAACTATTCTATTTTTTTTCGCTAATATTTTGATGTCTTCAATTATGTTGTCTTCTTCTTATGATGCTTTCCTTTCACAATAGTATATTAGATTAATAAGTATGTTATAGTTTGAAAGTAGAGCAAACTCCAGAAGTTGAAGAGGGGTTGAGCCAAGGCCTTAAGGCTCTCAACCATCCCCTTTCAGACATCATCACTTCAGAGGTGCTCGGATTCTTTGACAACATGAAAAGTTTCATGAACCACATGTCCCTTATCATGAACATGCTTATTAACATTTAAAGTTTTAACCAATGAGTAATTTTGTATAATTAATTTACAATCATGATTTCATTAGAAGAGTCGTGTTTATAATACTAGTTTCTAGCATCAAAAAATGATTTTTCAAAAAATAATTACATGTATAATGTATTTCCTAGAATTAACATCAAAAAACTTTTCCAATGTATTTACTAGAATATGTTTTCTACTACATTCCGTAAGAAAAATTGTTAGCCTTGTCTGATGTGTTGACTTTCGACCCTTCCGTTTCATTTTTGGGCAGGCAATATACGAAAAAGATCCAGTCTTTTGACTTCAAAAACTACAAGGTAGAGATAACAATGGCCGATACTCAGGGTTCTCACAAAGCAGGTGTGGTCGTTTTAGTGACAGGATGCCTAACAGGAATAGGCAATTATGATAAACATGGTAGTTAGTATAAAAAGTTTCATTCAATAAGTAATTTTGTATAATTAATTTACAGTCCTAGTTTCATTAGAATAATTGTGTTTATAATACTAGTTTCCAACATCAAAAAATGATTTTAAAAAAGAGCTACATATACATGATTGTTGTAGTGAAGCATGTCGAGCTATAAACGTGCAAGATGCGTGCCAAAATAGAAACACATTGTGAAGTGTTATGTTCTTGCATACCAATAAATTAAAGTTTGTAATTCTAGATTATCGTGAATTGATGATCGTAGTGCAACATGCAGGATTATAAATGTTCTAAATGATCATCAAGGAATTCTCCTCAAATAAACGTGCAAACTATAAGCGTGCAACATTATCAGTGCGGTGACTCATAAATGTAGCGATTAATAAACATGTCAACTTGTAAATGCGATACAATAACAAACGATAACACGTGATTTTAGTTCTGGAAGGCAAAGTTTAACAATATTGAAGAACAAGGTTATTACATGAAAAATAGAACAATTCGTAAGGCACTTTTAGAAATTTGTTAGCCTTGCTCGATGTGTTGACTTTGGACTCTTCCATTTCATTTTGGGGTAAGCAATCAACGAAAAGATACAAAAACTACAAGGCGGAGATAAAAATGGCCGATGCCAAAGATTCTCACCAGGTAGGTGTGGTCGTTTAGTGACAGGATGCCAAACAGGAATAGACAAATATGATGAACATGCTTGTTAGTACTGAAAGTTTCATCCAATGAGTAATTTTGTATCATTAATTTAAAATCCTGATTCATTAGAAGGCTCATGTTCATAATAATAGTTTCTAGCATAAAAAATGATTTAAAAAAAGAGTTACAGATATACGTGCCTGATTGTTGATGTGAAGCATGTCGAGCTATAAACGTGCAAGATGCGTGCTAAAATAGAAACAGTGTGAAGTTTTAAGTTCTGGCATACCAATAAATAAAAGTTTGTTATTTTAGATTACCGTGCATTGATGATCTTGTTGCAACATGCTGGATTATGAACGTTCATCATGATCATCGGGGAATTCTCCTTAAATAAACATGCAAGATTACAAGCATGTAACATTATCAGTGCGGTGATTTCTAAATGTGGTGATTAATAAATATGTCAACTTGTAAATGCGATACAATAACAAATGATAGCGTGTGATTTTGTTTCTAGAAGGTAAAGTTATATAAACAAAATTAAAGAATAGCGTTATTACATAGAAAACTAGAACAATTCGTAGAGCACTTCTAGAAACTTTTTTTGAAAACTATTCTATTTTTTTTCCGCTAATATTTTGATGTCTTCAATTATGTTATCTTCTTCTTATGAAGCTTTCCTTTCACAATCGTATATTAGATTAATAAGTATGTTATAGTTGGAATGTAGAGCAAATTCTAGAAGCTGAAGAGGGGTTGAGCCAAGGCCTTAAGGCTCTCAACCATCCCCTTTCAGGCATCATCACTTCAGAGGTGCTCGGATTCTTTGACAACATTAGCAGTTTCATGAACCACATGGCCCTTATCATGAACATGCTTATTAGTATTGAATGTTTTAACCAATGAGTAATTTTGTATAATTAATTTACAATCATGATTTCATTAGAAGAGTCGTTTTTATAATACTAGTTTCTAGCATCAAAAAATGATTTTTCAAAAAATAATTACATGTATAATGTATTTACTATATTTAGCATCAAAAAACTTTTCCAATGTATTTACTAGAATATGTTTTCTACTGCATTCCGTAAGAAAATTTGTTAACCTTGCCTAATGTGTTGACTTTGAACCCTTCCGTTTCATTTTTGGGCTGGCAATAAACGAAAAGATCTAGTCTTTTGACTTCAAAAACTACAAGGCAGGGATAAAAATGGCCGATACTTAGGGTTCTCACCAAGCAGGTGTGGCCGTTTTAGTGACAGGATGCCTAACAAGAATAGGCAATTATGATGAACATGGTTGTTAGTATAAAAAGTTTCATTCAATAAGTAATTTTGTATCATTAATTTATAGTCCTAGTTTCATTAGAATAATTGTGTTTACAATACTAGTTTCCAACATCAAAAAATGATTTTAAAAAAGAGCTACATATACGTGATTGTTGTTGTGAAGCATGTCGAGCTATAAACGTGCAAGATGCGTGCTAAAATAGAAACACATTGTGAAGTGTTAAGTTCTTGCATACCAATAAATTAAAGTTTGTATTTCTATATTATCGTGAATTGATGATCGTAGTGCAACATGCCGGATTATAAATGTTCTACATGATCATCAAGGAATTCTCCTTAAATAAACGTGCAAGACTATAAGCGTGCAACATTATCAGTGCGGTGACTCATAAATGTAGCGATTAATAAACATGTCAACTTGTAAATGCAATACAATAACAAATGATAACACGTGCTTTTAGTTCTGGAAGGCAAAGTTTAACAATATTGAAGAACATGGTTATTACATGAAAAATAGAACAATTCGTAAGGCACTTTTAGAAATTTGTTAGCCTTGCTCGATGTGTTGACTTTGGACTCTTCCATTTCATTTTGGGGTAAGCAATCAACGAAAAGATACAAAAACTACAAGGCGGAGATAAAAATGGCCGATGCCAAGGATTCCCACCAGGTAGGTGTGGTCGTTCCGTGACAGGATGCCAAACAGGAATAGACAAATATGATGAACATGCTTATTAGTACTGAAAGTTTCATCCAATGAGTAATTTTGTATCATTAATTTACAATCCTGATTCATTAGAAGGCTCATGTTCATAATACTAGTTTCTAGCATTAAAAATTATTTCAAAAAAGAATTACAGATATACGTGCCTGATTGTTGATGTGAAGCATGTCGAGCTATAAACGTGCAAGATGCGTGCTAAAATACAGTGTGAAGTTTTAAGTTCTGGCATACCAATAAATAAAAGTTTGTTATTTTAGATTATCGTGCATTGATGATCTTGGTGCAACATGCCGGATTATGAACGTTCATCATGATCATCTGGGAATTCTCCTTAAGTAAACATGCAAGATTATAAGCATGTAACATTATCAGTGCGGTGATTTCTAAATGTGGTGATTAATAAATATGTCAACTTGTAAATGCAATACAATAACAAATGATAACGTGTGATTTTGTTTCTAGAAGGTAAAGTTATATAAACAAAATTAAAGAATAGCGTTATTACATAGAAAACTAGAACAATTCGTAGAGCACTTCTAGAAACCTTTTTTGAAAACAATTCTATTTTTTCCACTAATATTTTGGTGTCTTCAATTATGTTATCTTCTTCTTATGATGCTTTCCTTTCACAATCGTTTATTAGATTAATTAGTATGTTATAGTTGGAATGTAGAGCAAATTCTAGAAGCTGAAGAGGGGTTGAGCCAAGGCCTTAAGGCTCTCAACCATCCCCTTTCAGACATCATCACTTCAGAGGTGCTCGGATTCTTTGACAACATGAGCAGTTACATGAACCACATGGCCCTTATCATGAACATGCTTATTAGTATTGAACGTTTTAACCAATGAGTAATTTTGTATAATTAATTTATAATCATGATTTCATTAGAAGAGTCGTGTTTATAATACTAGTTTCTAGCATCAAAAAATGATTTTTCAAGAAATAATTACATGTATAATGTATTTACTAGAATTAGTATCAAAAACCTTTTCCAATGTATTTACTAGAATATGTTTTCTACTGCATTCCGTAAGAAAATTTGTTAGCCTTGCCTGATGTGTTGACTTTGGACCCTTATCATGAACATGCTTATTAGTATTGAATGTTTTAACCAATGAGTAATTTTGTATAATTAATTTACAATCATGATTTCATTAGAAGAGTCGTGTTTATAATACTAGTTTCTAGCATCAAAAAATGATTTTTCAAAAAATAATTACATGTATAATGTATTTACTATAATTAGCATCAAAAAGAATTTCCAATGTATTTACTAGAATATGTTTTCTACTGCATTCCGTAAGAAAATTTGTTAACCTTGCCTAATGTGTTGACTTTGAACCCTTCCGTTTCATTTTTCGGCAGGCAATAAACGAAAAGATCTAGTCTTTTGACTTCAAAAACTACAAGGCAGGGATAAAAATGGCCGATACTTAGGGTTCTCACCAAGCACGTGTGGTCGTTTTAGTGACAGTATGCCTAACAAGAATAGGCAATTATGATGAACATGGTTGTTAGTATAAAAAGTTTCATTCAATAAGTAATTTTGTATAATTAATTTACAGTGCTAGTTTCATTAGAATAATTGTGTTTATAATGCTAGTTTCCAACATCAAAAAATGATTTTAAAAAAGAGCTACATATACGTGATTGTTGTTGTGAAGCATGTCGAGCTATAAACGTGCAAGATGTGTGCCAAAATAGAAACACATTGTGAAGTGTTAAGTTCTTGCATACCAATAAATTAAAGTTTGTAATTCTAGATTATCGTGAATTGATGATCGTAGTGCAACATGCCGGATTATAAATGTTCTACATGATCATCAAGGAATTCTCCTTAAATAAACGTGCAAGACTATAAGCGTGTAACATTATCAGTGCGGTGACTCATAAAAGTAGCGATTAATAAACATGTCAACTTGTAAATGTGATACAATAACAAACGATAACACGTGCTTTTAGTTCTGGAAGGCATAGTTTAACAATATTGAAGAACATGGTTATTACATGAAAAATAGAACAATTCGTAAGGCACTTTTAGAAATTTGTTAGCCTTGCTCGATGTGTTGACTTTGGACTCTTCCATTTCATTTTGGGGTAAGCAATCAACGAAAAGATACAAAAACTACAAGGCGGAGATAAAAATGGCCGATGCCAAAGATTCTCACCAGGTAGGTGTGGTCGTTTAGTGACAGGATGCCAAAAAGGAATAGACAAATATGATGAACATGCTTGTTAGTACTGAAAGTTTCATCCAATGAGTAATTTTGTATCATTAATTTACAATCCTGATTCATTAGAAGGCTCATGTTCATAATACTAGTTTCTAGCATAAAAAATTATTTCAAAAATGAGTTACAGATATACGTGCCTGATTGTTGATGTGAAGCATGTCGAGCTATAAACGTGCAAGATGCGTGCTAAAATACAGTGTGAAGTTTTAAGTTCTGGCATACCAATAAATAAAAGTTTATTATTTTAGATTATCGTGCATTGATGATCTTGATGCAACATGCCGGATTTTGAACGTTCATCATGATCATCGGGGAATTCTCCTTAAGTAAACATGCAAGATTATAAGCATGTAACATTATCAGTGCGGTGATTTCTAAATGTGGTGATTAATAAATATGTCAACTTGTAAATGCGATACAATAACAAATGATAACGTGTGATTTTGATTCTAGAAGGTAAAGTTATATAAACAAAATTAAAGAATAGCGTTATTACCTAGAAAACTAGAACAATTCGTAGAGCACTTCTAGAAACCTTTTTTGAAAACTATTCTATTTTTTCCGCTAATATTTTGGTGTCTTCAATTATGTTATCTTCTTCTTATGATGCCTTCCTTTCACAATCGTTTATTAGATTAATTAGTATGTTATAGTTGGAATGTAGAGCAAATTCTAGAAGCTGAAGAGGGGTTGAGCCAAGGCCTTAAGGCTCTCAACCATCCCCTTTCAGACATCATCACTTCAGAGGTGCTCGGATTCTTTGACAACATGAGCAGTTTCATGAACCACATGGCCCTTATTATGAACATGCTTATTAGTATTGAAAGTTTTAACCAATGGGTAATTTTGTATAATTAATTTACAATCATGATTTCATTAGAAGAGTCGTGTTTATAATACTAGTGTCTAGCATCAAAAAAAGATTTTTCAAAAAATAATTACATGTATAATGTATTTACTAGAATTAGCATCAAAAAACTTTTCCAATTTATTTACTAGAATATGTTTTATACTGCATTCCGTAATAAAATTTGTTAGCCTCTCCTGATGTGTTGACTATGGACCCTTCCGTTTCATTTTTGGGCAGGCAATAAACGAAAAAGATCCAGTCTTTTGACTTCAAAAACTACAAGGCAGAGATAACAATGGCCGATACTCAGGGTTCTCACCAAGCAGGTGTGGTCGTTTTAGTGACAGGATGCCTAGGAATAGGCAATTATGATAAACAAGGTTGTTAGTATAAAAAGTTTCATTCAATAAGTAATTTTGTATCATTAATTTACGGTCCTAGTTTCATTAGAATAATTGTTTTTATAATACTAGTTTCCAACATCAAAAATGATTTTAAAAAAGAGCTACATATAAGTGATTGTTGTTGTGAAGCATGTCGAGCTATAAACGTGCAAGATGCGTGCCAAAATAGAAACACATTGTGAAGTGTTAAGTTCTTGCATACCAATAAATTAAAGTTTGTAATTCTAGATTATCGTGAATTGATGATCGTAGTGCAACATGCCGGATTATAAATGTTCTACATGATCATCAAGGAATTCTCCTTAAATAAACGTGCAAGACTATAAGCGTGCAACATTATCAGTGCGGTGACTCATAAATGTAGCGATTAATAAACATGTCAACTTGTAAATGCGATACAATAACAAACGATAACACGTGATTTTAGTTCTGGAAGGCAAATTTTAACAATATTGAAGAACAAGGTTAGTACATGAAAAATAGAACAATTCGTAAGGCACTTTTAGAAATTTGTTAGCCTTGCTCGATGTGTTGACTTTGGACTCTTCCATTTCATTTTGGGGTAAGTAATCAACGAAAAGATACAAAAACTACAAGGCGGAGATAAAAATGGCCGATGCCAAGGATTCTCACAAGGTAGGTGTGGTCGTTTAGTGACAGGATGCCAAACAGGAATAGACAAATATGATGAACATGCTTGTTAGTACTGAAAGTTTCATCCAATGAGTAATTTTGTATCATTAATTAACAATCCCGATTCATTAGAAGGCTCGTGTTCATAATACTAGTTTCTAGCATCAAAAATGATTTCAAAAAAGAGTTACAGATATACGTGCCTGATTGTTGATGTGAGCATGTCGAGTTATAAACGTGCAAGATGCATGCTAAAATAGAAACAGTGTGAAGCTTTAAGTTCTGGTATACCAATACATAAAAGTTTGTTAGTTTAGAATATCGTGCATTGATGATCTTGGTGCAACATGCCGGATTATGAACGTTCATCATGATCATCGGGGAATTCTCCTTAAATAAACATGCAAGATTATAAGCATGTAACATTATCAGTGCGGTGATTTCTAAATGTGGTGATTAATAAATGCGCCAACTTGTAAATGCAATACAATAACAAATGATAGCGTGTGATTTTGTTTCTAGAAGGTAAAGTTATATAAATAAAATTAAAGAATAGCGTTATTAAATAGAAAACTAGAACAATTCGTAGAGCACTTCTAGAAACTTTTTTTGAAAACTATTCTATTTTTTTCCGCAAATATTTTGATGTCTTCAATTATGTTATCTTCTTCTTATGATGCTTTCCTTTCACAATCGTATATTAGATTAATAAGTATGTTATAGTTTGAAAGTAGAGCAAATTCTAGAAGCTGAAGAGGGGTTGAGCCAAGGCCTTAAGGCTCTCAACCATCCCCTTTCAGGCATCATCACTTCAGAGGTGCTCGGATTCTTTGACAACATGAGCAGTTTCATGAACCACGTGGCCCTTATCATGAACATGCTTATTAGTATTGAAAGTTTTAACCAATGAGTACTTTTGTATAATTAATTTACAATCATGATTTCATTAGAAGAGTCGTGTTTATAATACTAGTTTCTAGCATCAAAAAATGATTTTTCAAAAAATAATTACATGCATAATGTATTTACTAGAATTAGTATCAAAAACCTTTTCCAATGTATTTACTAGAATATGTTTTCTACTGCATTCCTAAGAAAATTTGTTAGCCTTGCCTAATGTGTTGACTTTGGACCCTTCCGTTTCATTTTTGGGCAGGCAATAAACGAAAAGATCTAGTCTTTTGACTTCAAAAACTACAAGGCGGGGATAAAAATGGCCGATACTTAGGGTTCTCACCAAGCAGGTGTGGTTGTTTTAGTGACAGGATGCCTAACAAGAATAGGCAATTATGATGAACATGGTTGTTAGTATAAAAAGTTTCATTCAATAAGTAATTTTGTATCATTAATTTACAGTCCTAGTTTCATTAGAATAATTGTGTTTATAATACTAGTTTCCAACATCAAAAAATGATTTTAAAAAAGAGCTACATATACGTGATTGTTGGTGTGAAGCATGTCGAGCTATAAACGTGCAAGATGCGTGCCAAAATAGAAACACATTGTGAAGTGTTAAGTTCTTGCATACCAATAAATTAAAGTTTGTAATTCTAGATTATCATGAATTGATGATCGTAGTGCAACATGCCGGATTATAAATGTTCTACATAATCATCAAGGAATTCTCCTTAAATAAACGTGCAAGACTATAAGCGTGCAACATTATCAGTGCGGTGACTCATAAATGTAGCGATTAATAAACATGTCAACTTGTAAATGCAATACAATAACAAACGATAACACGTGATTTTAGTTCTGGAAGGCAAAGTTTAACAATATTGAAGAACAAGGTTATTACATGAAAAATAGAACAATTCGTAAGGAACTTTTAGAAATTTGTTAGCCTTGCTCGATGTGTTGACTTTGGACTCTTCCATTTCTTTTTGGGGTAAGCAATCAACGAAAATATACAAAAACTACAAGGCGGAGATAAAAATGGCTGATGCCAAGGATTCTCACCAGGTAGGTGTGGTCGTTTAGTGACAGGATGCCAAACAGGAATAGACAAATATGATGAACATGCATGTTAGTACTGAAAGTTTCATCCAATGAGTAATTTTGTATCATTAATTTACAATCCTGATTCATTAGAAGGCTCGTGTTCATAATACTAGTTTCTAGCATCAAAAAATGATTTAAAAAAAGAGTTACATATATACGTGCCTGATTGTTGATGTGAAGCATGTCGAGCTATAAACGTGCAAGATGCGTGCTAAAATAGAAACAGTGTGAAGTTTTAAGTTCTGGCATACCAATAAATAAAAGTTTGTTATTTTAGATTACCGTGCATTGATGATCTTGGTGCAACATGCTGGATTATGAACGTTGAATCATGATCATCGGGGAATTCTCCTTAAATAAACATGCAAGATTACAAGCATGTAACATTATCAGTGCAGTGATTTCTAAATGTGGTGATTAATAAATATGTCAACTTGTAAATGCGATACAATAACAAATGATAACGTGTGATTTTGTTTCTAGAAGGTAAATTTATATAAACAAAATTAAAGAATAGCGTTATTACATAGAAAACTAGAACAATTCGTAGAGCACTTCTAGAAAGTTTTTTTGAAAACTATTCTATTTTTTTTCCGCTAATATTTTGATGTCTTCAATTATGTTATCTTCTTCTTATGATTCTTTCCTTTCACAATCGTATATTATACTAATAAGTATGTTATAGGTGGAAAGTAGAGCAAAATCTAGAAGCTGAAGAGGGGGTGAGCCAAGGCCTTAAGGCTCTCAACCATCCCCTTTCAAACATCATCACTTTAGAGGTGCTCGGATTCTTTGACAACATGAGTAGTTTCATGAACTACATGGCCCTTATCATGAACATGCTTATTAGTATTGAAAGTTTTAACCAATGAGTAATTTTATATAATTAATTTACAATCATGATTTCATTAGAAGAGTCATGTTTATAATACTAGTTTCTAGCATCAAAAAATGATTTTTCAAAAACTAATTACATGTATAATGTATTTACTAGAATTAGCATCAAAAAACTTTTCCAATGTATTTACTAGAATATGTTTTATACTGCATTCCGTAAGAAAATTTGTTAGCCTTGCCTGATGTGTTAACTTTGGACCCTTCCGTTTCATTTTTGGGCAGGCAATAAACGAAAAGATCTAGTCTTTTGACTTCAAAAACTACAAGGCAGGGATAAAATTGGCCGATACTTAGGGTTCTCACCAAGCAGGTGTGGTCGTTTTAGTGACAGGATGCCTAACAAGAATAGGCAATTATGATGAACATGGTTGTTAGATAAAGTTAATAATCAGCAAACACAAAAGGTACGATATTGTAGAGCATGAAAATATAAGAACTTTTCGAAAAGAAATCGGTATAAATTGTATCTGAGCACCAAATTATGATCACCTTAATCCTTATTTTCATTTGATTGGTTTAATTTTGGAAATTAGATAAAGTTAATAAACAGCAAAAACAGAAGGTAAAAAGTTTCATTCAATAAGTAATTTTGTATCATTAATTTACAGTCCTAGTTTCATTAGAATAATTGTGTTTATAATACTAGTTTCCAACATCAAAAAAATGATTTTAAAAAAGAGCTACATATACGTGATTGTTGTTGTGAAGCATGTCGAGCTATAAACGTGCAAGATGCGTGCCAAAATAGAAACACATTGTGAAGTGTTAAGTTCTTGCATACCAATAAATTAAAGTTTGTAATTATAGATTATCGTGAATTGATGATCGTAGTGCAACATGCCGAATTATAAATGTTCTACATGATCATCAAGGAATTCTCCTTAAATAAATGTGCAAGACTATAAGCGTGTAACATTATCAGTGCGGTGACTCATAAATGTAGCGATTAATAAACATGTCAACTTGTAAATGCGATACAATAACAAACGATAACACGTGATTTTAGTTCTGGAAGGCAAAGTTTACAATATTGAAGAACAAGGTTATTACATGAAAAATAGAACAATTCGTAAGGCACTTTTAGAAATTTGTTAGCCTTGCTCGATGTGTTGACTTTGGACTCTTCCATTTCATTTTGGGGTAAGCAATCAACGAAAAGATACAAAAACTACAAGGCGGATATAAAAATGGCTGATGCCAAGGATTCTCACCAGGTAGGTGTGGTCGTTTAGTGACAGGATGTCAAACAGGAATAGACAAATATGATGAACATGCTTGTTAGTATTGAAAGTTTCATCCAATGAGTAATTTTGTATCATTAATTTACAATCCTGATTCATTAGAAGGCTCGTGTTCATAATACTAGTTTCTAGCATCAAAAAATGATTTCAAAAAAGAGTTACACATATACGTGCCTGATTGTTGATGTGAAGCATGTCGAGCTATAAACGTGCAAGATGCGTGCTAAAATAGAAACAGTGTGAAGTTTTAAGTTCTGGCATACCAATAAATAAAAGTTTGTTATTTTAGATTATCGTGCATTGATGATCTTGGTGCAACATGCCGGATTTTGAACGTTCATCATGATCATCGGGGAATTCTCCTTAAATTAATATGCAAGATTATAAGCATGTAACATTATTAGTGCGGTGATTTCTAAATGTGGTGATTAATAAATATGTCAACTTGTAAATGCGATACAATAACAAATGATAACGTGTGATTTTGTTTCTATAAGGTAAATTTATATAAACAAAATTAAAGAATAGCGTTATTAGCACTTCTAGAAACTTTTTTTGAAAACTATTCTATTTTTTATTTGCTAATATTTTGATGTCTTCAATTATGTTATCTTCTTCTTATGATGCTTTCCTTTCACAATCGTATATTAGATTAATAAGTATGTTATAGGTGGAAAGTAGAGCAAATTCTGGAAGCTGAATAGGGGTTGAGCCAAGTCCTTAAGGCTCTCAATCATCCCCTTTCAGACATCATCACTTCAGAGGTGCTCGGATTCTTTGACAACATGAGCAGTTTCATGAACCACATGGCCCTTATCATGAACATGCTTATTAGTATTGAAAGTTTTAACCAATGAGTAATTTTGTATAATTAATTTACAATCATGATTTCATTAGAAGAGTCGTGTTTATAATACTAGTTTCTAGCATCAAAAAATGATCTTTCAAAAACTAATTACATGTATAATGTATTTATTAGAATTAGCATCAAAAAAATTTTCCAATGTATTTACTAGAATATGTTTTCTACTGCATTCCGTAATAAAATTTGTTAGCCTTGCCTGATGTGTTAACTTTGGACCCTTCCGTTTCATTTTTGGGCAGGCAATAAACGAAAAGATCTAGTCTTTTGACTTCAAAAACTACAAGGCAGGGATAAAAATGGCCGATACTTAGGGTTCTCACCAAGCAGGTGTGGTCGTTTTAGTGACAGGATGCCTAACAAGAATAGGCAATTATGATGAACATGGTTGTTAGTATAAAAAGTTTCATTCAATAAGTAATTTTGTATCATTAATTCACAGTCCCAGTTTCATTAAAATAATTGTGTTTATAATACTAGTTTCCAACATCAAAAAATGATTTTAAAAAAGAGCTACATATACGTGATTGTTGGTGTGAAGCATGTCGAGCTATAATCGTGCAAGATGCGTGCCAAAATAGAAACACATTGTGAAGTGTTAAGTTCTTGCATACAAATAAATTAAAGTTTGTATTTCTAGATTATCGTGAATTGATGATCGTAGTGCAACATGCCGGATTATAAATGTTCTACATGATCATCAAGGAATTCTCCTTAAATAAATGTGCAAGACTATAAGCGTGCAACATTATCAGTGCGGTGACTCATAAATGTAGCGATTAATAAACATGTCAACTTGTAAATGCGATACAATAACAAACGATAACACATGATTTTAGTTTTGGAAGGCAAAGTTTAACAATATTGAAGAACAAGGTTATTACATGAAAAATAGAACAATTCGTAAGGCACTTTTAGAAATTTGTTAGCCTTGCTCGATGTGTTGACTTTGGACTCTCCCATTTCATTTTGGGGTAAGCAATCAACGAAAAGATACAAAACAATACAAGGTGGGGATAAAAATGGCTGATGCCAAGGATTCTCACCAGGTAGGTGTGGTCGTTTAGTGACAGGATGCCAAACAGGAATAGAAAAATATGATGAACATGCTTGTTAGTACTGAAAGTTTCATCCAATGAGTAATTTTGTATCATTAATTTATAATCCTGATTCATTAGAAGGCTCGTGTTCATAATACTAGTTTCTAGCATCAAAAAATGATTTCAAAAAAGAGTTACATATACACGTGCATGATTGTTGATGTGAAGCATGTCGAGCTATAAACGTGCAAGATGCGTGCTAAAATAGAAACAGTGTGAAGTTTTAAGTTCTGGCATACCAATAAATAAAAGTTTGTTATTTTAGATTATCGTGCATTGATGATCTTGGTGCAACATGCCGGATTCTGAACGTTCATCATGATCATCGGGGAATTCTCCTTAAATAAACATGCAAGATTATAAGCATGTAACATTATCAGTGCGGTGATTTCTAAATGTGGTGATTAATAAATATGTCAACTTGTAAATGCGATACAATAACAAATGATAACGTGTGATTTTGTCTCTAGAAGGTAATATTATATAAACAAAATTAAAGAATAGTGTTATTATATAGAAAACTAGAACAATTCGTAGAGCACTTCTAGAAACCTTTTTTGAAAACTATTCTATTTTTTTCCGCTAATATTTTGATGTCTTCAATTATGTTATCTTCTTCTTATGACGCTTTCCTTTCACAATCGTATAATAGATTAATAAGTATGTTATAGTTGGAAAGTAGAGCAAATTCTAGAAGCTGAAGAGGGGTTGAGCCAAGGCCTTAAGGCTCTCAACCATCCCCTTTCAGACATCATCACTTCAGAGTTGCTCGGATTCTTTGACAACATGAAAAGTTTCATGAACCACATGTCCCTTATCATGAACATGCTTATTAGCATTTAAAGTTTTAACCAATGAGTAATTTTGTATAATTAATTTACAATCATGATTTCATTAGAAATGTCGTGTTTATAATACTAGTTTCTAGCATCAAAAAATGATTTTTCAAAAAATAATTACATGTATAATGTATTTACTAGAATTAACATCAAAAACCTTTTCCAATGTATTTACTAGAATATGTTTTCTACTGCATTCCGTAAGAAAAATTGTTAGCCTTGTCTGATGTGTTGACTTTCGACCCTTCCGTTTCAATTTTGGGCAGGCAATAAACGAAAAGATCCAGTCTTTAGACTTCAAAAACTACAAGGCAGAGATAACAATGGCCGATACTCAGGGTTTTCACCAAGCAGGTGTGGTCGTTTTAGTGACAGGATGCCTAACTCAGGGTTCTCACCACACCCCTGCCAGCACTCCTCCTTCCCCTGCCACCACTTTGCATCTGCTCTGACTCCTCCTCCTTCCCCTGCCACCACTTTGCATCTGCTCCGACTCCGCTTCCTCCCCTCTCCTCTGCCACCACTCCCCACCAGCTCTGACTCCGCCCCTCCCCTCCGCCACCACTCCTCACCAGCTTTGACTTCCCTCCCCTCCCTCGGCCACCACTCCTCTCCCCTCCCCTCCCCTCTGCCACCACTCCTCTCCCCTCCCCTCTGCCTCTTTCTATCACCTATTGTTCCACCTCCCTCCAGATCTACCGTTGTGTTCTTCCATCCACCGCGACTATGGAGATGCCGATGCGGAAGTTTTCCGATGCGAGAGTCGCAACTATGGAAATGTCGGAGCACGAGATGTTTGATGAAGGTGAGAGATTTTATTAAGGTGAGAAGTTTGATGTTTGGAGTTGGGATTGATGAATGTGAGAAATTATATTGGGGTTTTCAAGGTGGAGTCGTAATGGTGAAGAAGATAAAGGAGGAGGCAGAGTCGGAGCAGGTGGGGAGTGGTAGCGGAGGGGAGGAGGAGTGGTGGTTGTGGAAAGAAGTAATGGTGAAGAAGATAGTGGCGGAAACATAGAGGCTTTGGGAATGAGGGTTGGGAAGGTGAAGAAGATAGGGGTAATTTAGACATTTCACGTCATTGAAATAAAACTTCAATCTTCTCTTTCTGCAGATTCTCCTGGGACGGAGGGAGTATTTAATTTTTAACTTGGACATATTTTACTTGGTTGCATCAATTATAAAAGAGTTTGTATCTTGAAAGACAGTATTTCCATAAGTTAGGGATAAACCAAGTTTTAAAGTGTAAATTAGAAGAAATCATGACAAAATTTTTGGGTTGCATTAATCAGGTCATAAACTTATAACTATTTCACGTTGCATGTTAAATTTTTAATATTTCAATTAAAATATTTTACCTTTTTATAATTGTAATTTGATCCCTTCTTTCATATATTTATGAAAAGATGGTATTTCCGGACACTTTTCTATTATAAAATGACCACACGTTAGTCATTGTTTAAAGTAAAAGTCAACCGACTGTATCAAGTACGTGTTGACGGAATCGAATCCACCTGAGGACTAACATGGCCCGCGAAGCACCTGATCAGGATCACAGATTCTTCGTCGCCCTCCACGCCGGCGCCGGATACCACCCGCCGGCCGACGAGAAAGCTATTCGCGCCGCCATGAACCGCGCCTGCCTCGCCGCGGCTAATGTACTTCGCCAGGTCAATCTTGTCCCCCTTTTCCTCCCTGTATTAACATTTCTGCAAATATATTGTAATCAATCAGTAACTATCATAAATTTCTGATTAGGGCGCCGGCAGGTGTGTAGATGCTGTGGTTGCGGCAATTGAAGTTCTGGAGGTGCCTTTCCTTCTTTTTATCCCTTTGTTTTAGGGTCATCGAGCTTGATTATTTGCAGTAATTTATCAGTTTATTTATGGCTAATTTTGATTCATTAGTGTCTGGATTCTTTTGGACTTAACTCTGGTTCGGTTTCGTTTTTGATATAGCTGTTATAAAATTTTCAGTTCTGTATGGTTCTAAATCATTTGTTGTGCAAATAGGATGATCCTAACATAAATGCTGGACGCGGCTCGAATTTAACGGAGGATGGACATGTGGAGTCTGATGCTAGTGTGATGGATGGCTGTTCTGGAGCTTTTGGTGCTGTTGGAGCTGTTCCAGGTACTTTGGATGGTGTAAGTTTATGTAGGATTATGTGGAGATATGCATAGAGTTGTGTGAAATGGGGATTTGGGTTTATGATTGGTTTGGAGAATGTTCATGTGTTTAACTGACATACTAGTTTTGGCTTCCATGGTGCTTAAATGGAAGATTGTTTGGTGGTTATCGGTAATCAGGTGTGAGGAATGCGATCAGAATCGCAGGACTGTTGGCTAAGGAACAGGCTGTTGGTTCATCTATGCTTGGTAGGATAAATCCCATGTATGGTTGTTTGATTTCCTTATGCACTTCTTGTATGATTTCCTTTACATTTTGATTTACATTGTGATAGAGGATTGAATTTGTTGTTTAGGTTCTTGGTTGGTGAAGGAGCTCGAACATGGGCAATCTCCAATGGTGTTATCTTGCCAGAGACAATAGTAGAAGCCGAGAAAGTAATTCCTCATTATGCAAGCCCATTTAGTTTTTTGTCCTAAGGGAATTGTCTTTTTAAACTTTAGTGCGGATTTTGTATTTGCAGTGGCTAATAACTGAAAGGGCATTCAAGAATTGGAAAACATTCAGAAGAAGGCTGGATGATGCTGAAGCTTCAGCACATGCTTCTGCCAGACCTCCCCTCCTATTGCAAGAGGATGTTGCTTCAGGTGAGCTTGTGAGCAGCAACATAAATACCCTATTTCAACTAAGATAGGCCCCCCTTAAATAATTCATCCATCCTCATGAGAAGCAATAATATGAGTTAAAAAATCGTAGATGGTCTATTCAAATCGCTTCTTTGTTCTTTAACCTTAAAAATGTAGCACCATTGATTTATTTTGACAGAAAAAAGGAAACTACAAAAATATCAGTTTTGAGTGATCGAACTTTTAATGTGAAATGCTGACACATTGATTTGTTTGGTTGTGATTGAAAATTTTCCTCTCCGCCAAGCAGATGTTCTGCACAGTAATAAGTTGGAAGGAGATGAAGTCAGTTCTCAAACTTCGATGCATGATGCAGTAGATGAGAATGGTGTTAAGGACACTGTAGGAGTTATATGTGTTGATTCCGAAGGAAATATAGCAGCTGGATCCTCAAGTGGTGGAATTTCTCTCAAGGTAATTGAATAGCTCTGAATTGACATAGTTGTGAGACATTGATTAGTTCAATCTTGTTGACTATCCTTTATCAATATTTTCTTCAGGATACTAATTTTGTTATCTCAAACATTATTTAGTCTCATAAGGATCTCTCTTCTCCTGAATGATATTTTCTGTTGCTGGTTGGAATATGTGTCTACAATGAAATCTTGTGTAGTGATTTTGTTACTAATGATCCATGGTACATTCATGCATCGTCATTTTTATACTGTAGTGGTTTGATAAGTATTTTCTTGTTAACTCGTGAAATTTTGCCAAATATTTGTGACAGGTCAGTGGTCGGGTGGGATTGGCAGCAATGTATGGTTGCGGCTGCTGGGCATCTTCCAAAGGATCATTGGGTGCTCCTGTTAATGTTGGCTGTTGTGTGAGTGGTTCTGGAGAGTACCTAGTAAGGGGCTTAATCGCCAGAGAATGCTGCATATCATCATCTGTGTATGCATTCGGATATAATTTCTTTTCTTGTCACTCAACTTCAGCAAAGCAAAGATATGGAGTTAAATGTCGTGGTTTAAATACAACCTTTTTCAAGTCTGGCGGATTGTTCATGATTCATTTCCTTCGTAAGAATATTAATCGGTTACTCTTGCTCTTGTAGGTCTGTAGCTGGGCCAGCCTCTGTATGCAGAGTAGTATTGCGTGACTTAATTCAGAAAAATAGTCAGAATTCTATTGAAATAGTGGCAGGGATCCTTCTAGTTGAGGTTGATACTCAAAAGGTGGTAAGTTATCAAAGCGAAAATATTTTTATCTTTGTTCACCTCCCATTCATGATTCAATCTCCTTATATAAACTTACTTTCTGTTGAAGGCTCCAAGGGGGTTGTCGTTTTTTATCTTTGCTCACCTCCCGTTCATGATTCAATCTCCTTATGTAAACTTACCTTCTGTTGAAGGCTCCAGGGGGTTCGCCGTTGTTGGCAGCAGTTGAGATTGCAGCCGGTTATAACTCCTCATCCTTTGGGTTCGGCTACTTTGCAAACAACATGAAGCGTCCCAAGGTATCGATACTTCGAAAGCAAACAAAAGCTGAGACAGATCAGTTGTTCGCAACACGAATTAATCTCTGAGATGAGAATCACACGTAGCTGGTAAGTTACCGAGCTCCCTTGCCCGTCTTTTGGCTTCCCGGAAACTGTTGGTACATTGATGTGTTTGCATCTCCTGAACATGTTACTATTTTTCAGTCTTGAAGCAACTAAAGATATTGACCAGTTTTTACCTCCAAAATTGCTTGGTTGTTTCAACGGGGATATCATCTTCCGGTGACACAATGAAGCAATGCTCGAGTCTGTTCATAGGCTTGGAGAATGTTATGTAATCTTGGTTTTTTTGTTTCCAGTCATATACTAAAGGGATCTTATAGCTGTGGTGTAAACACCCATACGTACCCTATGTAGTTCCATTCTTGTGGTATGTTAAAAGCTGCAAAATTTCAACATTTTCAGCAACAAAATGAAGCCAACCTATTATTATCAATGTGCACATATATCATTCTGAAACTGGGCTGTTCAAATTACCCAACTTAATCCATTTTTATCTGATTCATTTAGATTGGGTCGGGTTAATGTCATGTTTGGATCAAGTGGGTCAATTCAATTTGGGTCGGATTGGGTATGGGTTGGGTCGAATTCCAACCCAAATCAGTCCATTTCTGTTTTTGTCATATTTTATTGAAAAAATTAAACCTTTAAAAAATTTAAATTTAAATTAGTACTTTCTCTGTCCCACCTAAATTTGCACTTATTTTTTGACATTATTCTCTATCAAAGTTTGACCACATATTTGAATACCATATATGAACAATATTATCATATATAAATATATTATTTGTCATTATTATACGTAGTTAAATATATTAACGGTCAAACATTTTTCTTGAACAACGTAATAATGATGAGAGTGCAAATTCAACTGGGACAGGGGGGTATAGCTTATCCAACATTAATTTACTCCATAAAAATTTTAAATAATTCTGAATAATAACGCAAACTAGTTTAACACCCGTGCCATTCACGATTTAAAATAAGTGAGGTTGGTAATTAATATAGTATTTTATTTACGAACAAATATTAAAATATAACTTATTTGAGAAAAACTCCTGTGAGACCTTCTCACCATAGGAAATGGTAGACCAGGGACCAAACTGCAATAAATAGGAGGGGAACTAAAAAATGGGATCAGACTGCATATATATAGAAAATGAGGGCTGAAGAAAACAGGTATAATTTCGGGTTATAAGTGAAATGGGTCATCAATCTGGTTCATAACCAATAGCCATATTTTGGAAACAAAATCCTCAAAATAAAGTAATCTGAATCCCTATGAAATTCAATCCGATTAAACCGGATTTAATGTCGCAAATCGCGGATCAATCCTTTGAAATCAACGAATTGTCCTCAGGTTGAAGCTCGCGATCTCCAAAATCAGGTCTGCAATTTTGCAACGGAATTACATCTTATTTGCTTCGGATTTGCGCCGGAATCGGATTCAGAGACAACTTTGTGGCGGAAACATCAAAGAAAGCTTCTACATCTGCGAAGGTGAGATATGCAATTTAAGATCTTAGTTTTACAGTTTAAAATCTTAGTTTTAACAGTTGAAATCTACAATCTAAGGTGTTGTTGGTATAAACTATGGAAGACGAAGCAATTCAAGGCAATGAAATTGTTCTGTATGAAGGAGAAAGCAACGATTATGTTAAATCTGAAAATTCAACTAGTTTACATCCAAGTTAGGTTTTGATTTTGTATATACAGTTAAACGCATGAAGAAGTTGCATGAACACATGAAGTAATGTTTATTTATTGTGAATTTTATTTTGACAGATCTGGAATTCAGTTATATGCATGTTATGAAGAAAACATTGGTGTTTTACAATTTTCTGAAACATATTAGGTAATATGAGGAACATTGGATGTAATTGCATGAACACATGAAGTAACGCGATAATATTCTAATAGACGGTTCCCCAAAGGCAGAAATTTGGATATAGACAAATTGTTGGGAAAATGTTGATGTTTTTTAATTTTCTGAAATATATGAGGTAATATGATGAACAAATGATGTAGCTGCATAAACACATTAAGTAACGTGATGATATTCTGATTTTGTTGAGAAAATGTAGGTGTTTTATAATTTTTCGAAACATATGAGGTAATACGATGAACACTGGATTTAACTGCATGAACACATGAAGTAACGTGACAATTATCTGATTGACAAATCCCCAAGGTCTAAAATATGGTTATATGCAATTTGTTGGGAAAATGTAGGTGTTTTTAAATATTCTGAAATGTTTGAAGTAACATAGTAATTCAATGATGTGACTGCATGAACACATGAACTAAAATCAATTACATTCATTTTGTTAAGACTATTTTCATATTTTCAAAGTTACTTCATCACAACAAGTAATATGTTAAATACACGATGTAACTTAATAAAAATATAATCTGTGTGATTAATGCCTGAAAATTAATTAGTAGGATATGTTATCAAAATATTTAGAAATTGTACAAATATATCAGTGACTTAACAACTGTTAAGGAAGGCCGAACTAAATTGTGAAATATACGAACAAACTAATATAATAGTTGATGTAATGAGTTACTGAAAGGATAAAATTTTGCAGGACCAGATTCTGTCACCAATTTAAGCGACCTATCAAAAGTTGATGTCACAGATTGCTTAAAGGTTTGAGCAAAAACACTGTCAGAGTTCCATGATTTATACAGAAAACAGTCAAATGCATTGGGATTTGGGGTGCGATGTTCAACCCAAAGAGGTAAAAAAGATGGAACCATCCTAGAGAAGTATTTTGTTTGCTCAAATTAGGGAAACACAAAATTGAAGAATGAAACACCCGACACACCTTCCAATAACAATATCATTGAAGAGGGCTCTGAGAAGAAAAGAAGAAAAACAAGGGAAAATGTGGTTACGAGAACTGGATGCAAGGCTGGAATTCAGGTTAAATTTATCAATGGAGCCTATGAAGTTTTGCATCATGTGACATCTCACAATTATCATTTCACTCGAGTCGAATGATAGTATTTGCAGAGAAGTGAAAGGAGAATTACCGAAGAAAAGGGGAAAGCTATAGAAGGAATGGAAGGTGCAAGATTAAAATCTAGTCATGGATTCAAGTTTGTGGCTTTTGAAGCTGGTGGTATTCAGAATCTAGGACACACGATTAAGGATCATCTAAACTACGTGAATAGGTTGCGCATGAGAAGATTGAAGGAGGCGATGCTCAACAAGTAATTGAAAGACTCCCACAGAAGTGTACCGAAGAGGAAGATTTCTTCTTTAGAGTTAAATTGGATAATAATGGTTAGCTGACAACATTATTTTTTGAGGGACTCAATGATGAAGGAAGACTACTCCTTATTTGGCGATCTAATGGTATTTGACACCACATACAGGTATGATTTATATTTCATAAAATACAATTTAAACACATGAAGTAACGGCTGGAACACATTTAGTATGTTATACACACGATGTAAATTCATAAACAAATGAAGTAAAAAATAAGTTACATTTTTTGGAGAAAATTCGGCTGTTTTTAGATTTGAAAAAACGTATTAAGTAATCTATTAGAAACACGATGTAATAGTATGAAAACATGAATAAAAGTGATATAATTCAACTTGATAATTCACAAAAGTCTAAAATTGGCCTATATGTATTTTATTGAGAAAATTTAGGTATTTCAAAGTTTGTTGAAACGTACTAAGTAGCATACTAAATAAATAGTGTAACTGCATTAACACATGAGTACATGATCTAACTTTGTTAAGTGATCTGTCAACATACAGGACCAACAAATACAACTTGATTTTTGCTCCAATAGTCGGAATGAACAACCACGACAACATAGTGATGTTTGGATGTGCTTTCATTGCCGACAAAAAAGCTTCGACTTTCGAATGGCTCCTTGATGTTTTCAGAAAATCAATGGGTGGTAAAGAGCCGATAACAATATTTATAGACCAAGATCCGGCCATGGCCAAAGCAATCGAAAAGGTAACCGTTCTTTAATTTGATTGATCTGGACTATAATTGGTTGATATGTTTATGTACTTACCTTTAGTATTTAGTTTAATAGTTCTTGTGTATGTTCACAACATCTAATGTAATTTCAGTAATCATTGTCAACATAAAAAAAATCTGATAATTGGAAAAAAAATCAGGAACAATTACATTTAAAGTTTATATTTTAGTTCGTGTTTAATTGCTTTTAGATCATATGTTTATACATGAACTTGTTTTGAATAAAATTATTCATGTAATTTTATAGGTTTTCACAAACACGAGGCATAGATTGTGCCTGTGGCACATTACACAAAATGCCATCAGTCATTTTGGTGAATTAAAAAAGGATGGTCCCTTCAAGGAAGCATTTGAGCATTGTTTGAAATACTGTAAAGAAAAAAAGAGTTTGAAATGGCATGGAACAATATGATTAAGAATTTTCAGCTTGGAGACAAGGAATAGTTCAAGAGGCTATATTCTATTAGAGATAAGTGGTGCCCTGCAATGAGCAAAAACTTTTTCTCCACATGAACTATTTCATCACAACGAAGTGAGAGCGCAAACAAAGCTTTGTCATTCAATGCCAGCAAAATGACAACACTTAACAGGTTCTTAACCATCTTTAATGAGACTATTGATCGCTGGAGAGCAAAGGAAATAGCGAAGGAAAATCAATGCTCATAATTAGTGCCAAAGTAAGCTATACATGGATCAAAACTACTCAAACATGCAGCTCAAGAGTACACATTATCAATGTACTATAAGTTTGAGAAGGAATACAAGATTGCACAAGCAACAAAAGCATGTAGAGTTTTCACCCTAGGATCGGCAACAAAGTATGAAGTAAGTCCAGAAGAAGATGATACAAAAGTTGAAATTGTAACCTTCACACAACAAAGTGGAATGGTGGAAGTTAACTGCTCTTGCAAAACTTTTGAAGAAATAGGTATATACTGATGAAATACAATTTACATGTTACCTTATATGTTAATATCTTTAGTTCTTTAGTTTGGATCATTAACTTTTGGTTAAATATTAAGGTTCATCTTTTTGTAGGCAGGTTTCATAGCAAGAATCTGATAATACATCTTATGTATATGTCATTAGTTCTTCATTCGTATAATTAACTTTAAAATGCAGGACATTATATGCTTTAGACCTTTAGTTTGGATGTTTATCTAATTAACTTGAATATATGCAAGGTTATCTTTTTATGCAAGGAATGCTCTGGTTTCACTGTATCCGTATATTGCACATCAACTCAATCAGTGAGATACCATCACAATACATTCTGAAGCGATGGACAAAGCTTGCTAAAATGCAAGTATGGGACAAACTGAAAGTAGCACAAGAAAATCAAGAAGTAGAAAAAACCAAAGACAAAGTTCCATGGCGACACCAAATGGAAAGAAACTACTACAATCTGGTACTAAAATGTGAAGGTGACACAGAAACCCGGAAAATTCTTGAAGAAAGCTTCAAGAAATACAATGAGGAGGTAGACCAAATTCTTGTCCCAAAAAGTACAAAAGAACATGAAAATTCAAGAAGCATAGTAGAATCTTCTATCACTAAACCGCCAACAATCCAAGATCCATCTCCCACAAAGACAGAAGGAAGAAGCAAGAGAATTAAAGGATGGGAGCACAGAAAGAAACCAAAAACAAAGGAGTTTGGTACCAAGACACCAAAGCAACAAGTCTAGACCTATGAGTTCCAATTTGACATTTATTTATATTAACATTCTATACATGAACAAATCATTTAAATTTCCCTTCAAATGCTTGAAACACCTGAACTAACGAGTGTTTTTTTATTAAACAAAAATATATTCATCAAGTAAACTGTGCCTGAAACTAATGACTCTAACAAATGAGCTAAAGTGAAATACATGAACAAATGTTAGAAAAGTACATAAAAATATAAGTGTCAAAAATTGAAGACTAAATTATTTTTTTTGGTCCCCTACAAAGTATCTTAAAGGGTTCGAGGGCCCGAGGGCTTGAGGCAGGAGGGCTTGAGGGCTCGAGGCAGGAGGGTTCAAGGGCTCGAGGCAGGAGGGTTCGAGGGCTCGAGGGTTTAGGGTTTAGGGTTTAGGGGCTTCAGGCAAGAGGTTCGAGGGATCGCGACAGGAGGCTTCGAGGGCTCGAGGTAGGAGGTTTGATGGCTCGAGGGCTTGAGGCAGGAGGGCTCGAGGGCTCGAGGCATAAGGTTCGAGGGATTGAGGCAGGAGGCTTCGAGAGCTCAAGGTAGGAGGCTTCGAGGGCTCAAGGCAGGAGGGCTCGAGGCAAGAGGGCTCGAGGGATCGAGGCAGGAGGTTCGAGGGCTTGAGGGCTTGAGGGCTCGAGGCAGTAGGACTCGAGGCCTTGAGGGCTCAGGATGAAGTTTTTGAAATTCTGAAAAAAAAATTTAATTAGGCTTTTTTAATTGAAAATATTTTTTTTATTAGTAAAATTACCATTATACCCCTGACTATATCGGAAAACCATTTAGTCTTACCTGAAAACCACCTTTGGGGACCAAACAAATTGTTTTGAATTTGTTGGGTACCGTATAAGGGTTGTTTTACAAATGGGGACCAAAAGATGGTATAAGATACTTTGTAGGGGACTAACAAAACAATTTAGTCAAAATTAAACAACACATAGTTGGAAAATACCTAATATTTAAACCAAACTATATACCTAAATAACCGAACAATTTACCTAAACGACACATGGCGTTGAACATACAAAATATAATTACTAGACAAACTGTTAAACTATAATAGAAACAAAAGAGATAAACAATGCAACTAAATAGATAAACATTATAACTAAACTCATACTGGAATCATCATAAAAAAAATTTAAAGTTTCAATCCATTCTAAAATCATCTAAAAAACATCATTCAGAATCAATCAATCCAACAACCTAGCAAATAGACCATTCAGAATCATCCATAACATCATTTCAACAAATTCAAACATTCAAATCACTCCATAACAAATCCAAATCACATCATTCAAATCAAATCATATCTACGTTGTTTGTGGACGTTCCTCCCATGCCATCCAATTCACCATCTTTATACAAGTTAAAAGATGGAAGAGGCTCGTTCTGAGGCTGGTACTGTTTCCTTCTCCTCCATTGGTGGCATGCTTCATCAACCATAGCAATTAACTTGTTATTCCATTCGATTGGTGATTCTTCAATTAGTGGCGAGTCATCTTATTGATTCGGAAGTTCTGCACTAGTCCCAACAATAGGTGGCAAGTCTTACAATGATTCATCCCCAACATCAGCCTTCACCATCTCCAACCTCTGATACATATCAGCGGTAACAACTTCAAAGTTACGCTTCACGCTCATTAAGGCCTCATCATAAGCCTACACAAGAAAAAAATCAATAAATTTATACAGAAAACTAAAAAAAACATATTAAATAGCCAATGAAAGCACAATCAACTAACCATAAACAATTCATATATAAACCGAGCCAAAACTATTAAACACCCAAACAGAAAGATTAAGCACATGAACTAACTATACTAAAATTCAACAATATAAAATAATGAAACTAAAAAAGCAAAGACATCAGAGAAAATTTTAAACACTTACATTCTTAGCAAGACTTTTAATCTTGGAGTCATTCAAAACTTTGCGTGAGATTTTGAACTACAGCACTTCATCACCTTCAGGAACAGATCAGCTCCAATCTCAAGCTAAGCTCCAACATCACTCTTACCACTGTGACCCTCTTTCACTTTTTCGGCATAGCTGATTGGATAACCCTTCCCCATGATTGTCTTGTCATAACCTCCTCCAATGTCCAACAGCTTCACTCTCTCCCTCAACTTCGCTTTAGTCCAATGCTGGCCTAGAGGAAGACATGTTGCCTCCAACACACCACGGACAGAAAATCGGTGCAAATATCGAATCAAAAGGATAAGGACACGAGCACTACAGGTTTGGTATTCTACATTGTTCTTATACCTCCTAATCATTGAAGCCATTTTGTCTAACACGAAAGTACACCAATCGAGATTCTTAATCTCATCAACATTTTCAATAGCTTCAAGAATTTTCATATCTACCTTCCCAGAAACCATAAGAGCTAAAAAGTATGAAGAACAATAGATCACAAAAAGTCTCTTAAACGCATCCCCTCCCTCCTTAAGTTCATTTATCCTATTTAAAATCAAGTGAAGGGGTATATCATGTTCATTCTCCCTACCAAACCTAGCCTTGTAACTATCCTTCAATTGCATACCGGAATTTCTCTTCTCCACAACTTTCCTACCAGGGTTTCGAGGCAAGCACAGAACATCATAAACATCATCAGCAGTAACAAAGTATCTATCTACCCTAACCAGCTAAACACATGCACCAGGGTTTAAATTACTCACCAACCGAGGCACAATACCTGAGGGAAGTGCAATCTCCAATCTTAGCTTCACAATGCCCCCGAAACCAATGGCTTCAGCATCATCCTTCTGCTTAGCACTAAGATCAGCGCACAGATCTGTGATCTTTACATGCTGGCTTCCAGGCATAAACTTTTTTAAAAACCTAGAAAACAATATAATACAACAAGTTAGTAAATATAATAATTGGGAACACAAACACCCAAACTAAGAAATAAAACACATCAAGTAAATATACAGTAATTTTAAAAAGAAAGTTTAATTAATAAACATCCAAATCAATATGAAATTAATAAAAAAAGCAACTTATTTTTTAATAAAACTAAACAGGTGAACACATAAATAAAATCAACAAGTACATAAACTATTTATACTGTAACTCTGCACATAAACAATTAAAAGTATAGTGAAACAAAACACTGAAAAACCAAAGGTAAAGGAAAACATACCTAAACTAATAAATTCTAAATCATTCAATTTATTATGAAAAAATATTTAAACGGAAATATTCAAAGTATACGTACACACATAAAGTAAAATCACAAATACTTAAAGTAATAAAACGTACCTAGAACCATCAGGAAGCTGAATTTCACAGACTTGTTTAATCTGGCGTGTCACTTCCGTGCCATCATTAGCGTTCCCCATTGAACGATGAGTAGAAACATTTCTCTTTGCAGCAGGTCCAGAAACACCATCTCCATCCCGATTGCGCTTTCCCGTAGTAGAAGAATTCTTCGATGGCCCACTCCCATCTGCAGCAACATCCTCATTATTGTTCCCATATGACTTCTTCTCAACAGGCTTCTTCACTTCAGACACCTTTGCTGCAGGCTCCATCACAGTCGGCTCCTTCACAGCCGGCTTCTTCACAACTGGCTTGTTTGTAGTAGGCTGGTTCACAGCCGGCTCGTTTGCAGCGGGCTTCTTTGGAGCGAGCTTCTTCACTGTAGGATTCTTCAATGTAGGCTTCACAGTCAGCTCCTTCACAACTGGCTCCATTACAGCAGGCTCGTTCACAGCCGGCTCATTTGCAGCAGACTTCTTTGGAGCGGGCTTCTTAAGTGCAGGCTTCTTCGCTGGAGGCTTCATAGCCGGCTCCTTCACAACTGGCTCCATTGCAACAGGCTCATTCAAAGTCGGCTCGTTCGTAGCAAGCTTCTTCGCTGCAGGCTTCATAACCGGCTCCTTCACAACTGGCTTCTTTGCATCAGGCTCGTTCACAATCGGCTCATTTGCAGCAGGCTTCTTTGGAGCTGCCTTCTTCGCAACTGGCTCATTTCCTTTCCCTTCACAAACCTTTGGTTTTCCCTCTTCATTTGCATTCACCACAGTAGGAGGCGGATCAATAAAATCATCATCTTCCATATAATTTTCATCACTAATAATTTATTTAACTTTAACCGTCTTCCTAACCTTTCTTTTGACAAATTTTCTGACCTACAACACACAAATGAAAAATAAATACTAAATCAAAAACACAAAATTCCATTCAGCAATTTACGAACTAACAATATACATACCATCCAGCAATTTAGACTGCAATCTACTCGATTTCCTCAAGCAAATTCCATCACCTACATTTGAAAAGTAATCACATAAAAACTTAAGGTAAAAACTGAAACACCTAAAGTACACAAACTAATATAACTGTGTATATACACGTACAGAAAGGCAGTGCAAACAGAAAACACATTAACATGCAAACCAAACACAAAAATAGGCTAACTAAAAAAAGTGCAAACAAATAACATGCAAACAAAATAGATCCTAAACTGAACCACAACAAATCTACAACAAAGCCTGAACTAAATACATAAACAGCCTAACTAAACACACAAAAAACCTAACTAAACACATGAACAACCTAACAGAAAGACAATGCAAACTAAACCGAGCCTAAACTAAACACATAAACATGAAAAATAAACACATAAATATTCTAATATAAAGGCAAATCAAACAGAAAACATACAAAGTAAACAGAGCATAAAATAAAACACAAAAAAGGCACAACAAAGCCCGAACCAAACACATGAACGACCTAACTAAACACATAAACATCCTAACTAAACACATGAACATCCTAAATAATTGTTTATACACCGTTTCATATATAAAATAGAGCAAATTTAATAACAACGAACAACACATCAAATCAATAAATAATGAAATAGAAAAATCAAAGAAACCGAACAAAAAAACCCTAACAATACAAAAATTAACAAAAAAAATAGAAAAAAAACCTTTAGATTAAAGCACGGATGAGGCACGAACAACATCATCAACATCCCGGCCATCTTTGTTCGATTTCATCATATCTACAAAATGCTGAAACAAATATGGAATTGGATTTATGAGATATATGGGATATATTGAGATAAGGAAAATCCTTTATTTATGGGATTCGGATATGCTTAAGAAGCAGATAAGGAATAGAAATATTATGGAGATAATCATGGAGAGTTCCAATCTGCTCATGGACTATAAAGGGGACATCGCGACTGCATTATACTCACAAACTTAATTGTGAAAATTTACACACAGATTTCTATCTTTCCGAGAATACTGCAGGAGCCAGCAAATATATGTTCCAACATACGTAACTTGTTGTTCATAGTTTAGAATCGTATACCTTAATTCCTCGGGAAGAGGAGATCCAGCGTCGACGAGTTTCAAGGTCAGAGGGAGTCTGATCAAGGCGGATCGGTAGCAATGGGAGTTTGTGGGATTCACGTTATAGTTAGATAAGATAAGTATAATTGTATGGTTTACTTTGTACTGTATCTTTCTGATTAGTGGATTCGTTCTCAATCGGGTCCTACCCCACAGATGTTGGTGGATTTCACCAAACTGCGTAACCAATTCTTGTGTCTTTATGCTTTACTTTATCTCACACTTGGTTAGATAGGTTATGTTGGAACACAGTAGTGATAATTGAATTAATTACGTAAAACTAAATTTCAATTGGTTTCAGAGCTAAGTCACTTGTTTTACCTTGGTTGTGACAAGGAAAGTGTGATCTGGCTTTACCCATGGCGACCAGGGAAGGAGCTTTTTGTGTCTCAACCACCACTGCTGGACAAATTACAATTACTAGAAGGCTCACATGTGAGTGTTCATGAATTCACTGAATGAACTGGCTTGGAAATTTGTTGAAACTGAATGGAGTCCTCCCACTGGAGATGCTGAAATTAGTTCAAAGGAGAAAGAAGGAGAATCGAGTACAAAGAAGGAGAATCGAGTACAAAGAAGCAGAAACTCAAGGACATGTCTACATGGACTCGAGATGAACTGAATGCTTCATTGGAAATTTAAAGGTGTTAAATGTTATCTTCACAGTGGTAGATGAAAATCAGTTTAAACTCATCACAACATGCCACCAGGAAAAGAAAGTTTGGGATATCTTGCAGTCTGTTCATAAAGGAGCAAGTCGTGTAAGTGAATCCAAACTACAGATGTTGGCTACAAATTTTGAGGAACTGGAGATGGATCAGGATAATACTATTGCTATATTCAATGAGAAACTTAGAGACATCTCCAATATGGTGTATCAACTTGGGAAAATTTACAAGGAAGCAAAATTGGTGAAAAAAAAACTTTAAGATCCCTTCCTAAAATATTTTCAATAAAAGTTGCAGCAATAGAAGAAGCAAGAGTTGTAACCACAATGACCTTATATGAGCTAATGAGATCACTACAGAACTATGAGATGATAATGCAACAGCCTACAAAGAAAGTCCAAAAGGAGTTAGCCTTCAAAACCTCGTCATCAAGGTTCATCAATGAATCTGGTAGTGATGATGGAATTGAAGAACTTGCTCTTATCACTAAGAATTTCTCAAGAATGCTAAAAAATGTGGTAAATAAGAAATCACAAGATATATTTGGTAGAAATAGACCTCAAGCACAAGACCTTGGTAATATTCGTGGAACGCGATTGGAACAAGGAAATCAACAATTCGCTAGAAATCAAGGTGGTGAAGCAAAGGAGTTTGGAAGAATTCAATGTAGATAATGTGAAGGATGCGGCCACATTCAGGCTAAATATGCTAATACCCGAAAGAAACAAGTAAAATCATACATCACCTCATGGAGTGAAGATGAAAGGGACGAAGAGGAACTTACAAGCAATTATATGGCACAAATGATGATGTATGCTCCAACATGTCAAAGAAAAATGATGTTATATGTTCAAACATTTCAAATAAAAAATGAGGATGTATGTTCCAACACAGGTTCCGATGATACTTTCAGTGATGTTATGTTCCAACACAGGTTCCGATGATACTTCCAGTGATGACGAAGAGAAAGTTGTGAGTGATGAAGAGATCTACACTGTATATGAAAAAAATGTATGACATGTGGGTGAAAATTGCTGATATAAACAAGTAGTTGAAGGAAGAGAAAAATCAACTGGCTGAGAAGAAGAAGGAATTGTTATTTCTAGTTGTTGGACTCGGAAGAGAAATTGAAGGATTAAATTTGAGTCTAAGCTCAACAACTAAGAGAGCTAAGATGGTTGAAGTAGCAATTACCAAGTTGAACATTGGTAAGGCAAAACTTGATGATATTCTAACCATGGGAAAGAACTTTGGAGATCAACACGGAATTGGGTATGACAACTCACCGGGTAGCACAGTTGATTTCAACACGGAGATTCGAGAAATAAAGAGAAAGGTGATCAAGACTCATCAACGCAAACCTCTCATCTGTAGCTACTGCATGTATCAAGGCCATACTAAGGAACAATGCATGAAATTGCTCAGGGATATCATGACTGGACGTCAACTGTCTGCATGTTCCAACATAGACGGTGTCCAGCGATCAAGGATGGTCAAAAAGGTATGGGTCATTAAACACACTAGTACTTGTCTTGTTACTCATACTTCCCTTATTGACCACTCTAGAGACTTGTGGTAATTTTATAGTGGTTTCTCTCGTACATGACTGGAACTCATGAATTTTTTACAAACATCAAACCATATGATGGGGGTTCTATTACGTTTGGCGATGGAAAAAATAGTGAGTGGTTGGAAGAGGTGAACTGCGTATTAAAGGATTCCCTGTATTTACTTGTGTTCTGTTGGTGGAAGAACTAAAGGCTAATCTCCTAAGTATCATCCAGCTATGTGATGATAATATGACCACGGAATTCCACAAGGAGAAGTGCATAGGGAAACTTGACAACAAAGTGCTTATTGGTATCCGATCATCAGACAAATGTTACTTGTTGGAACAAGAAGTGAACTGCTTGAGTGTCAAATATGATGAGGTAGATCTTACAGGTAACCGTGTTCCAACATCGGATGATTTCTCATATTAGGGATGTAATGATGTTGGAACATCAGATGAGGTAGATCTTATAGATGGAGTTGATGGCTCTTATAACTTCAGCAATGTTGGAACACCATCCTCCCCAGAACTCTCCCATGTTCCAACATCATTGCAGGCTGAATCAAGCAGAAGAAGAACTCTATCAATCCCTCAAATTAATCATAGGGAACTTGTTGGTCTACAATATTTTCCCTTTCATTGAACCCAAGAATTACAAAGATGTTCTACTTGATAAGTATTGGATTGCGGCAATGCGAGAAGAACTTGGGAAATTCAACCGCAATGGCAATAAAGCAAGGTCAGTTTCTCAGGACTACACTCAGGTTGAAGGAGTTGATTTTGATGAGACATTTGCACCAGTTTCCAGGTTAGAATCTATTTGCATTCCCTTTGCTTGCACTATGAATTTTACATTGTACCATATAGTTGTTAAGAGTGCTCTCCTAAATGGTGTGTTTAATGAGAAATTATATCATCGACTCAAGAAGGCTTTGTATGGATCAAAACAAGCACCAAGGGTGTGGTATGAGTGATTCACTACCTTTCCTATTCAGAAAGGTTATCGTCGAGGGGGAGTAGATCGCACCTTGCTTGTTTTTTAAGAATCATCAAATATACTGATTGCTCAAATCTATGTTAATGATATGATCTTTAGGTCTACTTCACCATCCTTGGTACACGATTTTGTGACTCTGATGTAAGCTACATTTAAGATGAGTATGGTGGGAGTATTTGTAAGATTTCAGGATGATCTTAAGGAATCTCACTTGAATGCAGTCAGAAGGATGATTCCATATGTTAGTGAGACTTCTGAGTATGGAATCTGGTATTCTAATAATCGAGACTTTCATCTGATTGGGACAGTAATGCAGATGATTGTAAAAGCACCACAGGTGGATGTTTCTTTCTTGGTGTAAGTTGCTGTGCACAAGTATTATTGATGAAGTAAATGTTGAGTGAATATGGAATTAAAGAAGGGCTTCTAACAGTGTTATGTGACAACAAAAGTGTTATTGACATCTCATAAGAATCCAATACAGAATTCTAGAAAAAATCTCATTGATATAAGGCTTCATTTTGTTTGAGAACTGGTTGAGAAGAAAGAAGTGGTAGTTGGCTATGTTCCAACATCGGAAACTTTTAAGCCTTCATTGAACTGGTTGGACTCTATAACTTTTGAGCTCCTCAGACAACACTTAGATGTTTGTTGAATTTGAGGTATTTATTATTTTCTCAAGCTTTGTGTGATTTTATTTTTTGTACATACATTAGAAAAATACAAAAAAAATTGAAAAGGAGAAGAAGAAAAAAATGTAGGCGTAGTTGGACATGTTGGAAGTATGTGTTGAAGGCATTATGGTGATTGATGAGATACATAGATCAAAGAGATGGCTCCTCCTGGTATTCTGGTTTATGATGATGAGGAGTTGGAAGGCAATGATGCTGGTCATGTTCCAACACAGAGTATGGAGACAGGTACAGAAGATGTGGACATAGAAATAAATGAGCCTGGTGTGATTAAACATTCTGATGTCAAATATCAGTAAATGTGGCTGGAGAAGATTATGATCTGGGTGGTGAACAAGCCTATGTTCCAACACCAGACGTGGAGATAGGGGGAGAAAGTACTTATGAAGTGAAGGAAGCTGAGCAGGTGATATTCCAACATCGATACAGACTTGAGGTGTTGATTCTGAAGCAATGAAAGGATCTTACGTTCCAACATAGAGAAAGCGGGTGAAGCTGAGAACTGCTATGTTCCAACATCGGTGAATGATAATCCTACACAAGTTGAGTAGATTAATGAAAGCACTTCTGATCAGACTGCCATGAGAGATATGAGATTGCCTAAGAAGACAACTGATCTGGGTGTATATGAGGAGTGTGAATTTACGCCTACTTGGACTATTTGAGTCTCAAGAGTGTTGCCTCAATTTACAAGGAGTACAACCGAGAGATTGTAGAAGATTTTTATGGAAGACAACATTGATCCAGATTTTGAGTGGTACAAGAGAGTTTACATCATAAGCAAGGCATTGAGATTTTCTAGAAGACTGATGTATCAGTGACTTAGACTACATATCCTCAAGGATTTAGAAACTGTTTGTGCTGAGGACTTTGCAATGACAGGCGATTAGATTTTGTTAAAAATTACTGGAGAATTTCAGTCTCAGTAGCCACTCAAGAAAATGCTACTGCATCTAGCTTGAATATCACGTATTTCTTATTGATGTATATAGTTGGATTCTCTCTTGAAATACTTCAGCTCTTACTCGAGAAATGGCCAAACAAGAGAACATTTGATCAAAAAAGACATGTTCATGCTAAAATTCTGAGGCTACAACTTCTGATGTTGATGAGAAGAAGGTCAAGTTTGTGGCCATTAATGCAAAGTTGAGAGCTCTAGCCATCCAGATTAGATGAGGCACAGATAACTTCTCCTGAAGAGGTTTGAAGGCTCTGTTATGGCTATGTTCCAACATAGGCCAGATATTTGCTTCAGGGGGGCTGGATTTATTGGATATTTTAGTTTTCTGTGTCTATTGCATTTGGCATGTTTATGGTCCCAAGGGGGGAGATATTTTGGATTTCTTGGATGACTTTATTGGCTCTGTTGGGTTGATGTTCCAACATGCTTATTATTCATGGATGTTGAGGGACTTCTGGAATTCAGGAGGAGATGTTATGTTCCAACATCCAGAGTGATTTTCAAAGATTGATGTTCGTATTTGCATAAGCTCTTATGATGAAATTCCAAAAGGTGATTGGTCCACAAAAGGCCAAATAGGGAGATTGTAAAGTCTAGATTTATCTAGTTGGCAATTTGTGGAAGTTATACAAATATGAAATTGTTGGGTTGAAACATCAAAGAAGGTAATTTTGATGATATAAGAAATTTGTAGTTGTAATCCGAGAAGAAGTATTTTCGTTCATGCTGTTTTTATTGAAGAATATATTAATTCCTATATTTATGGAATCGGACTGGATTTATGGAAATTAGAATTGATGTGATAAATATTCTTTTGAATGAGATATGGAGGAGATATTTTAATTCATTTCTTTAAGAGATTAGATTTGATAATTCCTATCTCCAATGGATTTGATTCATATCTCCAATGAATTATAAATATAGGACTATGACCATAAATAACATGCAAAATTATAATGCTGTAATATATATACGTGCAAAATTATGATTGTTGTACTCTCTTCGTCTCATTTATTTTTGCACTTTTACTTTTTGGACACTATTCTCAATCAAAGTTTGACCACATATTTGAATAGATATATAAACAACAATATTATTGTATATGATATTGTTCAAATCATCGTAACAAGTAGTTTTAAAATATTAAATTATTAGTTACCATTATTATACGTAGGTACAAAAATTAAAAGTGTAAAAATAAGTTGGACAGAGTGAGTACGTGTAAAATTATAAATGTAGTATGGTTGTGATGACAATCGACAACACATAAAAGTACAAACATATAAAATTATTAATGTAGTAGTATTACGATAAATAACATGCAAAACTATAACATGGCACGACAATATTGCAAGTTATTAGCGTGTCCGTTATTATGTAGAGCTACATATATTTATATTTAAACATGTTTATTGAAAATTATGGGAAAAAATTTGTGCAAATTATGTTGAGACGAACTAACTAACTGATCTTTTCAAACATCAGTTTTGGCCAAATATGAATGTGATATGTGCGGCAAGTTATAGGTATTTCAAAAAGAGGAAGTTTAATGAAATGTGACAAATTCATAAGTTTACGATATATCACTTTACTTTTTAACTTAGAATTTATTTAATATTGTATTTTGTTAATAAAATAAGTAATAATGTGTATTTAAGTGTGAAAATTTTATTTAAAAAAGGTAAAGTATTGGGAAAAATCGTCTTTCTATAAGCGTATTGAAAGATGAGATTTAATTAGAATAATAAAAAGGTAAAAAAAATTAGTTGCAATATTATAAATTTAGGGTGTTGCTATTTCACGCCCTGTATTTTACTATCCACGCCCTGTATTTATACTGTATATATACAATATACATTTGAAAATATATTGTATTTGGAAGATTTTAAATTGAAAATGTTAAATGGGAGAAGGGAAACCGCAGCTGGTGACCACCGCCGGCCGCCGCCGTCCACCGCCGACCGCCGCCGTCCGCCGCCGTCCACCGCCGACCGCCGCCGTCCACCGCCGACCGCCGCCGGGCGCCGCCGACCACCGCCGACCACCGCCGATGCCGAGCGCCGTGGTAGCGCCGATGCTTCCCGGCTCCGCCGCCGGAGGCTCCGGTTCGCGACGGCCTGGCCGCGAGCAGCCGCCGGTCCGTTCGCAGCGGACCGGGCGTGAGCCGGAGCGGCCTCCGCTCGCCGTAACCTTGGCGCGAGCCGGAGCGGCCTCCGCTCGCCGTGACCCTGGCGCGAGCCGGACGGGCGCCGCTCGCCGTGCCTTGGGCGCGAGCCGGACGGGCTCCGCTCGCCGTGCCCTGGGCGCGAGCCGGACGGGCCTCCGCTCGCCGTGCCCTGGGCGCGAGCCGGACGGGCGCCGCTCGCCGTGCCTTGGGCGTGAGCCGGACGGGCTCCGCTCACCGTGCCCTGGGCGCGAGCCGGACGGTCCTCCGCTCGCCGTGCCCTTGGCGCGAGCCGGACGGTCCTCCGCTCGCCGTGCCCTTGGCGCGAGCCGGACGGGCTCCGCTCGCCATGCCTCGGGCGCGAGCCGGACTTGCCTCCGCTCGCCGTGGCCTGGGCGCGAGCCGGAGAGGCTTCCTCTCCCCAACTAGTAATTTCTACTGCTATAAAAGTGTTTCTAAAAATATGAGGATCTCCAAATTTTTACTCTCCAAATTTTTACTCTCCAAATTTTTACTCCCCAAATTTTTTCTCTCCAAATTTTTACTCCAAACAAGGGTGTTAGAAATTTCATGTCTTCGGAGGTAATTTTACTAATTAGTTTTCTGTCCATAAGTAGTAGTTAAATTTATTAATTTTTGCAGTAGAAATTTATGCTCATGTTTGTGTTTTAATTTATTAATTGTTACGTAAAAATTATTGCACATTTATCTCCTATGAATTTATCTCCTATTAATAGCAGTAACGTTAATTTTGTTGTTAATTTTGTTGTTAATTTTGTTACGTAATTTTGTTGTTAATTTATCTACAATAATTTATCTCCTATTATTACCACATTTTTTTTTTACAATTACATGTAAGTTTTAGCTGTTAATAAGAAATGGAGCAGTGCACCATTAAGTCCGTAAGTGGGACAATTTGAAATGGATGAATGTAATTTCAGTTTAGGGAGTTAATTCATGTACGGGACTTTTATAATTGTAATGTTATTTCTTCTAATTTAATTTTATCTTTATGTTTTCACATTTAAATATATGTTTTAACGTTTTAACTGTAATTTTATCTTTATTTGTTCATATTTCAATATATGTTTCTGACGATAATTAAAAATCAAGCAATGCACTTCTTGGTTTGTAAAAGTTATTTATGTAACGTTGTAAGTGTGAGCCTAAATTTATTTCCTCCAATATAATTTTTACATTATTGTATGTTTGTTTTAAACAATTCATTTGTTTGAACGTTAATTGACGACGTCATTGTTGTTGGTATAGCAGTTGAGTGTAACTAATTACTTGATGTTTATTGCTGTTTAAGGATGACAATCAGTCATGTGAAGCTGCTGCAGAGCGGAATGGATACTCTCCATTTGCCACCTCAAATGTGTTTCCAAGTCACGCCGAGGCTTATTCCTACCTGCAACGGATTGCTCTGCAAGTGGGATTTGAACTTGTCGCGGGGTCCTACAAAAAGAATAGGAATGGTCCCCTGAGGTTATATTGCATTTGCAATCGGGGCCGAAAAGATAAGGTTATCGATACGAGCGATCCCAATGTAGTCCGACGGAGTAACACTTCGACTAGAAGTTGTGACTGTCCATTCACGATTGTCTTGAAAGAGAGTAGCACGGGGGACGGTTGGAATGTAGTGCCGTGCAAGGATCCTAGACGAGGGATGCACAACCACCCTTTCTCAGTGTACGCTGAGGGTCACAGACAGAGCTGCAAGCTCCATGCGGACGCAAAACAAATGATTAGAGATTTGACAGATTCAGAAACAGCCCCCAGGCATATCAATGCCAGCCTCAGTCATTCGTTTCCAGACCTGCATCAGACCATTAGGCAGGTGTACAATGAGAGATCGGCATATGTAACAGAAAGGCGAGGCGGGCGCAACACAGCAGAGAATTGTTTGCATCTTGCCACCTCGAAAGGGTATGTCACTAGTCACTGCTCAGCACTTGATGGTACTTTGACTCATTTATTCATGGCTCATCCCGATGCTGTTGTCGCATTTCACACGTTTCCGTGGGTTGTGGCCATCGACTCAACGTACAAGACTAATCGCTACGGCATGCCATTCATTGAGATGGTTGGGATGTCTCCTTGCAACACAAATTTCCTGATTGCCTACGCAATTGTTGTTGAAGAAACGGCAGATACCTATGAGTGGGTGCTGAACGCACTCAAGAACTTGCTTGTGGATGGACCGTTCCCTGAGGTTGTGGTCACCGATCGAGAGCTGGGACTGATTAGGCCACTTCGGACTGTGTTCCCAGAATCGAATCATTTGCTCTGCACCTGGCATATTAACAAGGATGTGGAGGCACGTGTTACTGTGTTGATAGGGAATAAGAGGAACGGGGCAGCCTTCAAGAATGGTGCATGGTTCCGGGTTTGCAATGCGTCCACCGTTTCAGAGTACGAAGCCGCCTTGGTGGACATGAGGATTGGATGGTCTTGGAGCGAAGCTGTTATTAGTTACGCTGAGACTACGTGGCTCAACCCCCATAAGGAGAAATTTGTGCGGGCATGGACGAACAGATTTCTGCATTTCGGGAACACAACTACATGCAGGGTCAAAAGTGCACACTCGTCATTGAAAGGGTGGTTACAAACGTCAACTGGTTCACTGGATACGATATGGAGGCGTGTCGACCTGCAGATAGCCGCGCAAATTACTATGATCAAGGCCAACCTGGAGAAATCAAGAACGTGCACTGGAAGATTGCACCGTAGGGCCCTTTTCAACAACTTGATCAACAATGTGTCCAAATACTGTCTGGATAAATTGACGGTCGAGTCTGGGAGGATTGATGCACTCGGAGCACAGGTATACGCATACTGTGGTTGTGTACTGCGCTCGACTCACGGAATACCGTGTGCATGCATCATAGCGAGGGCAGTTGCACAAGGAATCCCCTTGTACTTGGACGACATTCATCCGCTGTTTAAGAGCCTGGCATTAGGTGATCTCGTGCGGAGCATGGAAAACATTTCGAGGGCTGAACAGGATCAGTCACGGTTCAACACTCAGTTGGAGGAGCTGGCACGCAGCGACCCTTCGGTCCGCCGACGAGTTTCAAGCTACATAGATGAGCAGTTGCGTCCGGAGGACAGCGGCATTGGCGAGCCGGACAATTGTACTAGTGCACGTGGGAGACCAAGCGAGTAGGTCCCCCGATCAAGATCAACCCGACGTTCACCGAGCTACCACGAGCACGTGAACAGGCGATACGGGCGTAGCTCAAGTCCCCGGGGCGCACCACATCACGGAGCGGTAGCCGGCACGGTAAGTACAAACACCATTCTTCCTATTGAATTAAATTTCTTACAAAGAAATTAATCTTACTGTTTTCTCCTACAGTGACATTCCCGTTCCTCGAAAGTGTCCCCCACATTGTCCGGCGTTACATCGAAGGCTGGAACGATGTCGTGAGTGATGGAAACTGTGGCTTCAGATGCGTTGCTGTTGCGTTCCATGTAGACGGTGAAGGTGAATGGTCTGGAGCGCGTCGGGCAGTGTTTAACGAGATATCAACTCATTGGCCTGACTATGTTCCCATATACGGTTCGAAAGACAACGTTGAATTAGCTAGAGCCCGTATACACCACACCAAAGGTCCGTGTGGTCCAGAGCATTGGTTCACGGTCATTGCAGACATGTTTCCTGTCGCCACCTACTACAACACGGTTGTAGTTTTATATTACATTTTAGAGAATGGGTCGGCAGACTATTGCTGTACAGTCCTTCCATTGAGGGCAGGTGGGGGCGAGGATGGAACAAGGAGGGAGCTACACATTGTATACGTACGCAGTGCAAGCCATTTCGTCCGGATACACGTGAAGGAAAACTGTCCCATGCCCCCCGTGGTTAATCTATGGACCACATTGAGGAAGTCTGATGTAGTCGGTTGGGAGTTACCCTTTCGTAGGAGGATAAGGGCTTGGACCAAAGCATACAATGAGAGTAATTAACTATTGTACCCAGTGAAACATTTCGGCATGTACGCAACCGTTACAATTATTATTGAAGCGTTACAATTAGTCTGAAAGCGTTACCGTTGCAAAAAGCAATGACTTATAAATTTGACATGCACAAACAATTGCGATTACATAAATGAGCAAACTGTGGGCAAACAGTCGGTACATATATAAGCAAACAGTCGCCTAGGGAATGGGTCCATAACCGAGCCGGCGATACTCATCGCGACGACCGATCCAAGTAGTCAACAACTCCTTCAAGCACGGGTCGCCGAGTCCATCAACGGTTGTCGAGTCGAACGGATCCAAGTCGCTCATCATGTCACTCAGCATCTGATGCACAGGAAACACATTTTTCAATAACGGAACAATCAAATGTAATACAATTACTCAAAGCAAACAGTTGGAGAAAACTTACCGATAATTGATGATGTGTCCTATCCCGTCTACTCGTGGCAGCAAGTTCAGGATTCGTGATCAATGGGTGTGAATGAGTCGCGTACCACTCCTCATAATCCAAGGTACACTCTGACGGTCTTGTGGCAATCGGGAACTCGGCAAGCTGACCGTCGTGCCAAGCGTGTGCCATATGCCATAGGGTCAGCTGCAGCATCCCTGGATAGGTCACCGAATAGCTGGCTGGATCAGCGGGCCGGGAACAAGGCTCTGGCACAATCATAAGACTCTGCGGTATACCCTGTACGAGACCGAACTGGTGCACAACGCGATCTGGCATGTACGCCTCCATTGCTTCGAGGTATCGAATCACGCCGCGGTAGTGAGTCCTCCCCCTAGCAGCCCTAACCACGTCCAGTCCATATGGCAACCAATCCACCTGCGCGTGTTTCACAGAAATGTAACGTTCCTATGGAATCCGATATACCCACTACTATTAGAATAAGAGTAAAAGCATGGAATTCATACCTGGTCGGGCTGTAAGGCATCCACCTGACGCCGGATGGTAGCCAGCCTCCCAGTATCCCTCCCTATTTTATCCCCTGTGTGCCACCGGTTGGCGCGTCCCGGAAGAGCTGGCAGAGTACTCAGCCTCGGCCGAAACATTGGAAAGTACTCGTATATCCATGCTTGCAGCAGCGTGCAACAGCCGCATAGGCCGCGCGCCTTGGACCGGGACGCAATTCCCAACTGTAGATACAAACTGGCCAATGTCGCCGAGCCCCAGGACAACTGCGAATCAAGTAGAGGTAGAAGGTTGGCTCTAACCTTATTCCCAGTTTTATCCACGAAAAGCGTTGCTGAAAACAGGGTCAACATGTAGCACATAAATTGGAAGTTATCGCTCTGACCCGCCGCTACACACCTCGCCATCAATGATTGGGCATCTATATTACCCCCGTTCCAGTCTTCCGCGACGAAGGACTCCACGTCTTTCCCAAACAGTTCAGCGCATGCTTCCTGAATACTCTCCACCGAAATGGTACTCGCAACAGCGCCACCCACGATAGGAATGCCAAGAATCACCTCTACGTCGTGCATCAGGATGGTCATCTCCCCGAAAGGCATGTGAAATGTGTTCGTGTCCGGCTGCCACCTCTCGACAAAAGCGGATATCAATGCCATGTCAAGGAACTGGAACATAATCGCAGGAAGGTGGGCCAACCCGGTCGCACGTATCCGGGCCTGTACAACATCGCTCAGGTCAGGGAGCGTAGTGACTAGCTGCTTGCATAGCGGCGACCGAGCATGGCATCTCAGCACACCTCGCTCTATACCATTCCAAACGTCGACAGCGACGTGTCCTCCGAAGCTCGGTATCACGAGGTCATCTTGTGGGCCACCAGCCATCGGTCCCCGCACTAGCCACGTCTCATCGGCGTGTCGTTTCCTCCTGTTCCTCGGTGCCCTTCCGATGCCAGTCTCGCCGGCATTGCACGATCCACCAGAAGATTGCGTGAATTGACCAGCTCTATTCCTAACGGTGTGCCTGGCTCCACCAGCATACCGTTCGAATCCAGCATCCAATGGCACACTCGTCCCAGGTTGGCCAGACGGGGGGACATTGCATGTGTTCAGTCCTTGCCTACCTTCGGCATCGAGTGGGCTGCTTTCTGCCGGCAAGTCATACATCGACTGCCAATCACTATCATCACGGATTCCACCGGACGCGAGAATGTTAAGCTCCGGACCGTCCCATGTTGGCATGGGATCGAATGCATGATCGCGCCGTGGAAAAGGCCGCTCAGCTCCTACATCACACTCCTGCGGCGGAGGCGACTGTTCATCCTCGACCACGTGGCCTCTCGCCTGTCTCGCCGAGGCACTAACACCTCTTCGTCGAATAGAACGACCATGACCGTCAGGTTGACCAGCAGTGCTCATCTACAACACAAGATATGTAATTAGTATAGCAACAATTGATTTAAACTGATATGATAAAATAAATTAGCATACATTTCAACGTGTAAACTAATATTTTTAAACTGTGCATAATTTCAATTTACTACCGGAAACTACATATTCTATAATGCATAGAAAAAAGTTATAACATAAAAAAACAAACCCCACTCCAAACAGCAAATTTAATTCTCTTACAATCCCATACAACGAACTACACATTTTTTTAAATTGCAAATTGGAAATCACATTACTAAATAATCTGAATTTTTAAGCACATCACACTAGTATTAACATTCAAAGAAACAATTGTCAAAACATATCATAAGCATTTACTACACAATTGTTTTCATCGAATTGATAAACTAGATTTTCATAAAGTTAATCTAAATAAGACTATACTCTATTATGGTACATATACTTTCCAAATTACGAAAATAGTTATCATTTCCAAATTTAAACTAAACAATTTCTAAAAATAACAATTTCTTCATTTTAATTCCAAAATTGATTAAATTCCTAATATCAAATTTTTGCAAATTATTCTACTTTTTAATATCCTATTATCTTATGAGAGAAATTAATATAAGATTAAAGCCTCCTATTTTCTTATATTTACAACCAAACCCCTCATCTTCCTCCTCCCTCCACCCTCCGCCGCCGGCCGCCTCCACCACCGCCGCCGGGTGCCTCCTCCGCCGCCGGCCTACTCCGGCGCCGGCCGACCGGCACCACCTCCGCCCGCCAGCTCCTCCTCTTCACCTTCTCCTCCTCCTTCCCCTTCTCCTTCCCCTTCTCCTTCCCCTACTCCTTCCCCTTCTCCTTCCCCTTCTCCTTCCTCTACCCCTTACTATTCCGCCGGCCAAGGCCACCTCCAGCCAATACTCACCACCAACCCAACATCCATTCCACATTTACCAAAATTCTAACAAACCCCAATTCTAACAATTCCAACAAGTTCAACAAAATTCGAATAGATTGGCAACATTCAGGCAACATCCATATAATTTGCACGAAAATTTAAAAAATTTCGCCCAAAACTTACGTTTTCCGGCAGCGGGCGGCGGCGGGCGGCGGGCGGGCGGCGGGCGGCGGGCGGGCGGCGGCGGGCGGCGGCGGCGGCGGGCGGCGGCGGCGGCGGGCGGCGGCGGCGGCGGGCGGCGGCGGCGGGCGGCGGCGGCGGCGGGCGGCGGCGGCGGGCGGCGGCGGCGGAAATGGGAAGGAGATGGAGAGAAGGAGAGAAGGAAATGGAAATGGAGAGAAGAAATGGGAGAGTTGAGTGAGCATTTATACTACTTCTCCCTACATTTCTTTTTTTTAAAATGTTAATACGTGTATTTATACGTATTAGGGCATGGATAGTAAAATACAGGGCGTGATATAGCGATCCACTAAATTTATTATGCAACGTATAGCAGTTATAAAGTATATAACACAATTAATACAACCCAAAAAAACTTATGTTCATTTCTTTTAATTTGTTGTTTAGACCTTGATCTTTCCATAAACCATGGAAAGACCATCTCTTAAAAGATGAATTCATAAAAATGTATAAAATAAAAAGTAAAATATTTAACATTCTATAAGTTAGTGTGTAATTTAACAAATTCAGTGCATAAGTAAATAATAATAATTAAACTGTTTATAATTTAAAAATTGACCACTTGTTAGTTGCCCTCCTCTTCCAGAAATATATGACTTCTACAAATATATAAATTGTAGTCGTCTCACGTGATAAATGCTATAATAGAAATTTGGAAAAAAAATGTTTTGAAGATCGAGTTCACCCAGTAAAAATTACTGCATTTTTTCAAGATCGAGTTCAGTCGGTGCAGTAAAAATGATGCAATGAAAAGAGAGCAACTTGCATCAAATTCGTAACTATTGCTCGAGGAGAAACAGTGAAATGTATCATACATTACAGATCCTAAAATTAGTACAATTGCAACCATTTGCTCTAATAAGAGATGAGAATGAAAACCATATGCCATCTTCTATGTGAGGCTAGCTACCCTAATCTCACAATCTCATATATCATAACTTTCTCACTTCTTGCAAGTTGTCCAAACCATGGTTCAGTTCATGACACGGATAACTCCCGGAACCAGATAGTATGGGGTTCACTACTCATCAACTCTCTATGCAAAATGGCATGAATAACAAGCTTGAAAACAGTATTAAGACTTGTCTAGAGGTGGGCACTTGGTCTTATTTGTGAGAGAAATTATGAAAGAAAAGATCAGTTGAAACTGTTAGCTCGCTTTGCCGAGATGAGAGTATTTGACAGCAGCATGGCTATGGTCATAGGTCCAACTCCACCAGGAACAGGAGTAATGGCCGATGCAACCTTGCTCGCCTCCTCATAGCAAACATCCCCAACAAGCCGATATCCTCGAGGGCTTTTAGGATCCTGTTGTGAAATGCATCCAGAAATAAGCATTTCAACATGATACACAAAGATAAGATCTAAATTCAACCAAACCGAGCTGAAAGCTGTAAGCCTAAGTAGGATAGCAAAGCATTCAATGAATCTATATGTAAAATTAACAGTTTTGAAAGAGCACCAGACCTCTACTGGATTTATCCCAACATCAATGACAACTGCACCAGGCTTTATCCAGCTTCCCCTCACCATGTTCGGTTGCCCCACGGCAGCAATTATAATATCTGCTTCTCTAGTGAATACCTCGGGATTCTTTGTACGGGAATGGACTACAGTGACAGTTGCATCTTCTCTCTACCATATGATTCAGAAAAATAATTAACCTTGGAGGAAGGAACAAGACTTAGTGGGATAGCATCTCATATCAAGATTCATAAGCAGAAAGTTCAAAGTGAAAACCTTACTTGTAGGAGTTGAGCTGCAGGTGTCCCAACAATATTACTCCTGCCAATAACAACTGCTCTCTTTCCTTTGATATTAACACCCTGTCTATGCAACAACTCCAAGCATCCTTTAGGAGTGCATGGAACAAACAACGGTTCTCTATCACGCATAGCAAGACGACCAATGTTCAAGGGATGGAATCCGTCGACATCTTTCTCAATGCAAACAGCATCTAAGACATTTTTCTCATTCATATGCTGCTCAAAATAAAATGAAATATGTGTAAGCGACATGAAAAACTTCGACAAATTAAAGGCATTTAGGTTTATACCACACAATACTAAGGCCTTCGTAATTATGCTGAATCCTACTGAAATAACTCAAATCAAACCTTCAAACCATAAATATAGGACAATGTCACACAACCCCAGACTACATAGGCCCCAATAGTTTTGAAAAAACTAGATGTGAATAACAAGTGCAATCTCATCCAAAGCCAGAGGCAGAAAAATATAACAATTAACACAAAACCAGTTAACCAATCCAGAAACCCATATCAAAACATAAAGAAAACAGACAACATCCACAGCTGGACAAGCGAGCTGGAGATAGAAGTAGCAACACATACAGAAACATGAAACTGCATCAAGAAGTAGACAAAAACTGCAGAAAAAAAATAGTAGACAATGTCCAGGAATTAAGTATCAACAGATAAAACATCCACATCAATAGGGCTGTTCTCCTGATTGACAAACAAACTGTTTTCACTATATAATCAAACCCAAGGAAAATCATCCATCTCCAACCTTTTCTCTTTCATGTACTAAACTGTAATCAAACATTATAAATCAAAGGAAGTAGCATAAAATCAAAACATCACTGTAAGTTAACAGCAAACAAATATTTTAATGAGTTGAAAAACATACCGATGGCAAAGGGAGCTGAACAAGGATGCCATGAACAGCCGGATCATCATTAAAACCCATTATATGCTTAAGCACTTCATCTTCAGATGAATCTTCAGGCAAGCGAACTTCATACGACTTTATCCCCGCAGCCTCGCAAGCCTTCTTCTTGTTGCGAACATAAGTTGCAGAATCCTTCCTCTCCCCTACTAAGATCACCGCTAGCCCCGGTACAACACCTATTTCCTCCTTCATCCTCAACACTTCAGCAGCTACTTCATCTCTAACCTCTTTGGCAATCGCTTTTCCATCAATCACTTTAGCTGAAGCTTCGGTAGCCATAGCAGCTGAATAATGCAATTCATCAAGGGATGAACTGATCAAAATAACATCAAATAAAAAGAAAACAATTAAGCAAAGATCAAAACTTTTTAGCGTGAAATGAAAGATTACCTGATACGATGGAAGGAGGATGGGCAGTGGCGCGAGAGTGAAGAATGGTGGGGCCCTTATAACGGCCAACCTGAAGATGGAGGAGGGGGTTAAACCGGCGGCCGGAGTGGAAAGGTCTGCATGGAAGGAGGCGGTTGGCGGCGGCGGTGGAAGAGGAAGTTGAGCAGCCGGAGAGAATGGATTTAGATGTGGAAGACGACGTCGTTATGGAGGACGAGGCCATCATCTGACGGAGAGATTGGCGCCTGAGTATCAGCCCTATGCTTGCTGTTTAGCAGATACTCCCTCACTTTAGGGTTTAAGGCTTTAAAGCTCTGTGAAGAAAGAAAAAAAATTGTTGAAAATGAGAGGAAAACAAAATCCAAATTCCAGTTAAAGAAAGAAATCAATACAACCCTTGACTTGCTAGTCCAATTCATTCCAAAAATAAACATTCTAAGTTTAGATCAAGAAAAAAAATAAGAGGGAAATGTTAGTTTAAGACGTCGTTTAAATTCTTATTTTCAATTCTGAGATATGATTGTGTACAGTAGAGTGTAGAAGTGTTAATGAAAACAAACACTGTATCAAAAACAATGATTAGACTATTCTTCAAATGCTCTTAGATTTTCCAGAAGAACATTATTTTCGACAAAATTATTTTTATCAGGAGAAATCCCTGTCAAAATTTATCGGAGTAAAACTGTAAAATGTCTTCGGAGTGTTGCTGCTGGTGTATATTTCTGTACAACCGGTAAACTGATGATGGCCATGAGCCATCTTTACGATTCTTCATGCTATCATGGTCATTCTATTTTAAAGTTTAAAAAAAAAAAATCTCCCCCTATTCTTTTTCTGGGGTAAATGAATAAGAATCCCTTTGGCTTTCAGTATTATGCTGAAATTGGAAAATATGACTACGGCGTGATATGAGTTACACTGCTAATTTTCCCTCGCCAATTTGGTAATCCTCCGAGTCCGATTGCTGTGATTTGGACTTGCCCATCACCTTGTTGAATCCATAACCGAGAGAGCTTCCGCTGGTTTCACATAGCTGTGAAATGGAAACAGGATTTAGATTGAATGAGGGAAGCTTGAATTTCAAGCGTAAAGAGAAACTGAATGTCCAAATTAATCATACCTCAGTGAGCTCAGCGAGATGGCGTGACCTAAACTCATTGATAGTTGATGTAATCTCTGACATGGGGAGTTTAGCCTACAAGAAGGAAAAAGCCAGTAAGTAATAGAAATCAGCCCCCATTTATGGTTAACAAGTCTCGAGGCCTTAACAGTTGAGATAACTGCTGAACAAAATATATGCAGATGATAATTATTTCCTTTTTTACATGAAATCTGGCAAAGAACTTTCTCATCGTACTACAATGTCCGGTTTTCTTTTTGCTTTATTATACAAAGTTGCTGACAGTGATGAATGTTTGAAACCCAATTCAAATGCATTCAAGAGAAACCAGTCCGTTTTAATTTCATCTCCACCAGATGGTCCAACTTAATGAACAAAAATCAGAAAATTCAAAGCTTACCCAGATAGAGGATAAGAAATATACGGGGCAATTCAGCCTTACACTACTTTTTAAAGCCTTTTCTTACTGTTCCTTAAATGATGGTGAGAGAAATCTTTAAGACTTACTTGTGCAAGTACTGCTGCTGCTAACTGCAAGCTAGGTTCCAAGGTCTCAGGAACAACCTGTAAAACTTCATTAATTCAGAACTGGAATAGTTTATAGTCTCTGATTCGTAAATTAGTGGTGGTTATTTCTTAGTCTAAATGGAAGACATTTAAAGACAGCAAGAAAGAATAGCTAAAGGAAGGGAATAGAAAGATACCGCTGTTGCCCCAGCCTTTTCCAAATTGAGGCCATGGTCAACATCATGAGCACGGACAAATGTTTTCACATTGGGGAAATTTTTGCTCAGAGCCCAAACAGTTCTATAATTTGCACCAGGAGTATCTAAAGTAATTGCTGCAGCACAAGCCCTTTCTGCACCCACTTTGTGGAGGACCTAAAAGTCATAAAAAGTAAGTCATGATAAGATGTTCAAATTCAATCAGGATGGACGTTCACATCTTGCTTGCTTACCTCTCGACTGCCTGCATCACCAAAGTACACTGGAAGGTCAAGTTGGCGCCCAAATGTAACTCGGTCACTGCATATACAAACAGTCAATTTAAGTACCTGGGTACACTGTAGATTTGATGGCATAGCACTTGCAGCTTTTGCCTACCAAGTGAACACAAAAATGGAAAATTCCCTTCCAAACTCGCATGTAGAGTATGCGTTAAAGGGAAAAGCAACAGAAGAATACAAAACACAAAAAGACTAGAGCAGCTATTGGGTAAACTAGTTTCATGAACAGTGAGTTTCTTTCTGTTTTCTTTTAGAGCCAGCTATTCCCGATACAGAGGTTACTGGGGATTAAACAACCGAATCATCTCGTATTAAATTCCTCAACCTTTAAAGTTCCCCACCGCTCCTGGCCTTCAGCCGCTTCCGAGTGAAAAGAAGATAAGACACTAAGTCTAACTTAGTATGTATATCATCTTCATTTGCTTGCTCTTATAGTGTGGCCTTTTGAGAGGATATAAAGGCAATATAAGCCTAGCAGTTCAAGGCCTACTAAATCTAGGCATGCATGGCTTCTTGTTGCTTTTTCTACTGCAACACTACTTCAGTCCACCAAGCCAAAAACGTGCTATCAATAGCTCACAGTTTCTCTCAGGCGGTTTACTTCACAAAGCCATACTGAACCATCTAATTACTCCTATAACTTTCATATAATATTTCAAATCCATTCTAACCACAACAAATAGAAATATTATTCATTCTGACACTCCAAAGAAGAGTAATTAATTACCTTCTCACATCCAAGGCAACAAATGGAATCAAGCGCTCAGAGAGAAGTTGGGCAATGATCTGAGGGGAGGAAGAATCAATATTAAAAGGGTACATGAAGCAACTGCTTAAATATGACAGAGGTGAATGGAGCAATGAACCAAGATAAAGACATGTACAAACCTGTCCAACCCGTCCAAATCCACAAATGATTATATGACCTTGCAAATCATCCGTCTGTAAAGTTTCAAAATAGGGGACTTCCTCAGTTCACAGACAAAGGCGGTAAAGCTATTCAATACTAAAACAAAGCAGGCACATAGCTCATCAAGTACTTTGACAACTAAGCATAGAAACCATTTGTCTCATCAAGTTGATTAAAGATAAGAGACTAAGGTTTACCCAGCCTATCAACATCTAAACCTGGAGAAAATATGAACCCTCAATTGTTGATTATGTATGATGCTCAAGCATAGCAAACATGCAATCCGTGATCCTTAAGAATATCATAATCCTACTGATTGAACTTACAACCAAATCTACTTGCCCAAAACCATGTCAGACTCAATAAAACTCTTATCCAGATAGCAACCACCATAAACAGGACATGAAGTTCAATACTTCACCTCGCTTTCCACAGGCAATAAGCTTCGGACATCGTGGAGTTCAAAACGAGAGGCTATTAGCTGGCCACCAGCAGCCAACCATGGCGTAAGAGCCATGGAAATTCCCACAACGAGAAACAGTAAAGATGAGAGCTGAGGAGACATAATACCCTGCAAAGTTCAAGTTAAATATTAGTTCATCATCTCCATGCATATGGCATCCATATTTAAAGAAAGGGAATTGTAAACCATATATTCCTACTCCCTACGTCCCTCTATTAATGTCCTACTTCTATTTTTACACCATTCAATGATGGTTTTAAATTGCTAATATCTTTAATTCAATTTAGAAGAGAATTATTAAAAATAGATACTTTAAAAATGTGTTACTATGAATGTAAAAAACTATAACTCGACAATATACATACTTATATATCTATGAAATTTTACAATCTAAATTACTTAAACTTTATTGATGAATAGTGACATCGTACATTAAAAGAGGGACGGAGGGAGTTCAGAATATCCAAGTAGAGGAAGAGTAATTGTAGAGACAATAATTAATATTAAGAAGGTGCATGGTAAAGTTCCATTGCAATACATCCATGTCTCTTAAATATAGAAGGGAAAAATGTGTGGCTAGTGAAAGATACTCCCTCCGTCTTAGCAAAATTGGCATAATTTAACTTTTGGAGTCAATTGCATCAATGTTTAACTATTAATATCTTTTCGTATGCGTTTAAAAAAATTCTCAAAAAATAATAATTTGAAAATATAAGTTATGACGAATTAAAAAACACACTACATGACAATAGCCTTATATATATATATATATATATATATGTAGAGTAGAATAAAATGATCAAAGTTAGCTTAGTTTGACTCCATAAAGTCAACTATACCTCTTTTGCTGGAACGGAGGTAGTATAAAATTCACACCACGTCTTAACAACCGTATGACTCCATTAAAGGACGCAAAAAAATCTAGAAGAACGTGAAAAAAACAGGGAAAACAAACTGTGGGGGAGAAAAAAGGAAAATTAGCCAAGGTACTCTTCAATGAGATGTTTATAGTCACATTTAAAGTGTCAAAACATTTCATGCAGTCAAAAATTTTTGTTCCATGCAGTCAAAAAGTTTGTGCAAGCCTGAATTATACCAGGAGTACGACAATTCCAATATAGAGCATGTAGATCAGAGGAGAGCAAGGCAGTGCCCATAATTGACCACAAATCATTATCCGGACAAGGAAATAATGCCAGCTAACCTGATTAACAGCTTCACCAAATGCTACAAAGGCAAACTCTCCCCCTGGAGCAAGCAGAAGTCCAACTCTTATAGCAGATACAATTGAAACTCCAAATAATTTACCAACCAAAGCGACTAATATGGTCTTTCCAACAATCAAAAGTGCCAAGGTCCCCGCTATAACAGGAAAATTAGAAACGAGAAGTTTAGGATCGATAGACATTCCAACCTGCAAATAGATAAATTATGCCATTAGCTTAAAGTAATGATGATCTCTTAGACATACAATTCTGCCAACACAAACTGTAACTTCACCCTACATCAGAAATGGTCCTTTTTGTAATAGCAGCAGCAACAAATTGCATGTGTTGTAAAAGAGAGAAAGGTGAATACTGAGAAAAGAAATCTGAATACGATTCAAGTAATATGAAAACTTTAGGAAATGTATTGCAAATTCCTCGTACAATCATGGTCTATACTGTAGCGAGACATGTATGGACATACCGTCATGAAGAAAAGTCCTAATAGAAGCCCTCGATAAGGAGCTATGTCTGACTCGACCTGCAGTGAAAATTCAGTTTCTGCAAGAAGCAATCCAGCCAAAAATGCTCCCAAGGCCATGGATAAACCAGCCTTTAAACATGTAACAGCAGACAAATGAATCAATTAGATGTTCTTATAGACTTTCATCGGTTGAAGATGAGTTTGCATACAACAATAAAATCCAAAATAAGAATCTACCTACCCTGGCAGTAAGCAGACTTGTTCCCAGAATGACGAGAAGAGTATTTGCAGAAAATATTTCTGCATTCTGGTTCTCAGCAATTTGCTTGTAAATTGGACGAAGCAACTGCATACATTGGAACATATTAAAAAAAGAACATTATGGCTGTCCAAACAAATGCAGAATCCCTGGTATTGATAATATGCATTCTCAATAAGCTTAAGCTCAAACAACTTTGTAAACCAACTTTAATTAAGAATGCACTAATGTGTACAAAAAAATTTATTATACCACTATGTTGAGCTGGCTGAATGTACTTTTTATAGACATTTAAAAGCATATGAGCATGAAAAGCTTGAAAAATGAAACAGGTTGCAATAACTCTCTACAGCTAAAAATGTGTACAAGCTTACCAGACGCCCACCAGCAATAATTGCAGAAATAGCAACCATTGCCTTCACAGCAGCCAGCCCAAGAGCTTCAGCAATTGCTTGAAAACCAATCTGAAAAGGGGAATCATAGTTCATCCATACTTCATGAGATCTGACAATGAAGTTTAATAACATCATTTCATTCAAAACAAACACGGGAGAATCCACGTATCACAGCCAAGAAAAAAATTTAGTCTAGCAGCAATTACTACTTCATGGCAGACGTAGTCAAATCGTACATCCGAAAAATAGAAGAATGGAGATAAAGAGTACAAAATTCTTATTTTCATCCATAGAACAATATAAGGTAGTAGAGAATTTGTACCCCTCCTTTAGATGAATTTGGTGATATAAGAGGTATAAGAATAAGCAAAACCACCACAGCCAAATCCTGCAAGCAAGTAGAATTGGAGGTATAAGCGACGGCACGACAAGTGAAATAGAGTAAAGAACTGAAGCACAACAGTATAAGAGAGAGAGAACATAATAATCGACCAATGGTTACTCTAGTTTCTGCTTAATCTATATACCTGAAAAAGTAAAACAGAGAACGTTGCCCGTCCATGCCGTGATGTGCTCTCACCTCGTTCTTGTAATACCTGCAGAGATATCCAATACGATGATTTTAATGCACCAAGCAATCAATTGATACAGTGCATGAATTCAAAACAGCCAAACATTGGGTAAGAAAGGCATGAAAGATAAAGCAACTAGAAACATCCTGCTTCACGCAATGTCAGAACAAATACCCACATTTTGGCAGAACAGCTCAAGACAGAGTCTTTCAAATCTTTCAAGAAAATCACATGCGAACTATAGCAAGTTGGTAGTGATTCTAAAATTCATTATGGGAAAACATGTTAATAATCATTAGTAAATGGCCTTGTAGCAGCTATTATCAGATTCAGAACTCTGCAGAATCAGGATATGTGCTATGCTGAATTCATGGCTCTGCTGTCCAAAGAAATAAAACAGGCAGGGAGAATATCAACTTTACCTGAAGGACAACAGCTGTAGATGACAGTGCCAGACCATTCCCAATCACAATTGCAGCAGGACCAGCCTGACCAGCAACAAAATGGGTAATCAAGCCAACCACTGCAGCAGTGACCAAGACCTGCATTGTTGGGTAAAAAGAAAAAGAAAGAGAAACATTAGATTTTAAAGGAAAGAGTCCCGGAATAAAATGGCAAGGCACCCTTATGCAAGAAATATATTAGGAGCAGATTAAAAGGCTATGAATCACCTGAGCAGATCCCAATCCAAAAACATACTTCTTCATGGAACTTAATCTTTCGACCGAAAGCTGTCAAGAGAGGGGATACATATACACCGCTTATTACAACTTAAATGTGAAACATATATCTTAGGAAAGAAGATAGCGAGGACCCCCACCTCAAGGCCAATGTTAAATAACAAAAATACTACTCCAAATTCTGCTATGGCCTTGGTCCCATGTACATGACGAATGATTGAAAGGCCGTAAGGTCCAATTAAAATTCCAGCAGCAAGGTACCCAAGAACAGGACTGCCTGAAAATTACAATCAACAATCACCAGCATATCGATTATAAGTTTCAAAACAAAATTCAACCTCAAACTGGTTATCATGAAAAGATAAATCAGAAAAGAGAAAAGGAAAAACTGAATTTCCAGATAGATTAATCATGTTTAACTGCCTGGTACAACCCAAGAGGAGAAGAATAATGTTTGACTTCAACCAAATAGAAAACTTTCCATTTAATGTGGTGAATGAAAGCAGAGAGCAAACATTCCGAAAAACTTCAAAGAACATGCCTTGGCGTTGTTAAGAGACACAGCACGGCTTGCTTACCACCTCAAAAAAAAGGGGAAAAAGATTTAAAGCATTTATTACCTCCAGGAATTTTTGTGAAAATTGGAACAAATATAACACTTGCCAGCAATAACCACAGCATATCAAAAAGTGAAGCTTCCTCTTCATTTATCTGAAAACCATAAGTAGAAAAACGGACGTAAGTAAGAAAAAGAGCTAAGAAATTGGCAGCAAGACATTAATTGAATGGACCATGGACGGCTTTTTAAACTCTTGCCTCTTGATGAGGAAGCATTTCCATCAGCTTCTTGATCTTTTCAGGCACTCTACGTATTTGTCTAACTATAGGCCTTGCACTGGTAGACACTTCCTCCATGCTAGAAGTGACAATGTCTGCCTGCAGAAAAAACTGAGGAATCCTGTCTGCTCGCTTGACATAAAATGCAAATCTGTAACCAGTTTCAAAAAATATTAAGATGGAAATTTTCACAGCTAAATTACATCACTTAAATGATTGGGAATCAAACTAAAAGAGACAAATAACCACGGAGGTCTAATAATATGATGCAATAAAAGGCAAGCCACAGTTTATGCAACAATTATCTGCCTGAACAAGATTTAACGTGGTCCACATAAAGTTGGACTTACCCTGCACCCACGATCAACGAACCAACCAACAATTTCGGGAACTGTTTCCTGGCAGACTCAATAACACCACGAAACATTGAAGCTGGTGTAAACTCTTCATCTGCAGCAGAAAAGAATGAAGCTGAAAAGAATCGAGAAGATTTCTTCAGTAGTGCTTTCGAAGCACCCAAGTGTTCTCTTATAGGTTCCTGCTTATTAGTTTGAGCATCTTTAGACTTTTCGGCTTCAATTTCCGAATCTCTGGTCAGGTCCACAATGTATTTCTCACTATCATCACCATTACCATCAGGTAAACTCTCAGACTTCTGATTTGAGGGATCAAGTTGAGTGTCAGCTGGAGTCTCAGAAACCAACCTATTATCATTTGATGTAACATCATTGCCGCTGTCACCAACACTGACAAATGTTCCTTCACTTACCACCTCAACAGTTGGCTCCTCACCTAATTCTTGAGAGGTTGGTATATTTTGGAGAACTGTGTTTTCAGAGCCATCTAAGTCAGCAATTGACAGAGTCTTCTCTGCTTTCTGCAAGGCAATCTCTGCATCACTTACCCGTTGGGCAACCTCAAGTTCAACAGCAACTGTTTGCTCTGCTAAATGCATTATGTTTGCTACCTCTTCTTCTGCTTTTGAGGCACTTAATTCTGCCTTCTCAGCAATTTCTTTCAAACTATCCAGCTCCTTCTGTAATTCTTCTTTTCTGTTTAGCAAATGCTTCAGCTCAGCTTCGCAACTACTCAAATCTTTCTGGTATTCCTTTATATCACCTTGAGCAAGCAGGAGGATTTCCTCTTCCTTTTGAATTGCATTTAGTTCTTCCTCAGCAACTTCATCACCAGAACCAGTATCTGTATAAGTCTCCGAAGTCCTACGGCTTTCCTTTGAGGTTCTCACTGCATCTATTGCCACCTGAAGCCTTGCCTCAGCCAAAGAGAGTGCTAATGTTGCTTTCTCGACAGCTTCATTAGCTACTGTCTCTTCATTTACTATCTCTTGGATATTATTAAGGGCATCATTAACATCATTCCACGCTTTAACTGCCTCATCCTTTAATGCGATAGCAGTTTCAGATATGCTTTGAGCTTTTTCCTCGTACAGGGTGCTATTAATTTGCGCAGCCTCCAAATCTTTCAGTGCCTTCTGCAGCAATTCCCGCAATTCGTCTAGACCAGGGGCATTTGATTGCTCTTCTTCTTCTGATTCTTTATTCAAAACACTGGGATCGTCATTGATGTTAGCCTTTGTCCTCGAGCTCTCATCATTAATTCCTTCACTGAGACCTACATCTCTATCATTAGCATCAATAAAAGCTACAGAATCATTTCCCTGACACTGTGCCTTCTTATGCTTTGATGTTCTAAAAGTGCGCCCAGGATAGCCAGTAGCTGAGTTACAAGCATCATTCTGCCACAAAAGATTGTACACTTTCCTTCTAGAGATGATACCACAACAAGAACTCTTTTGTTTTAACGCCTGCACACGACATGTTCGTAATGGAAATCTTGGATAGCCAGGAGTGTTTAGATGAATGCTTTTGGATGTATGTCCTGGGAGGATGCCACACTGTTCTGGTCTCCGACAAGTAACAGCATTGCTTGCATGAGTAATATTTGCCCGATACAAACTAGTTGCAAAATCCATTTCCAATATGCCTTTTCACAGAACAAAGAGAAGAAAATTCATCAATACATTCTCAGTGGGGGTATTCTCTGTCACTAGTACTTGCTGGCTGCTGCAATCAACACCTGAAAATAGCTAATGAGGGCACAAGTAAATTTAAAAAATCAAGATGTAAAATAATTCATAAGGACAAAGTCAAGTAAATATACAGTATGGATCAGAAGATAATATGCAATTCCTTAGGTAACAAAATATGATCATCCAATCATTTTAGAATTTAATTGTAATACTAGAAACTACAACGTGGTTTTAAGGGACAATTTTAATCTATAATCAGCATGTGTTTAGACAATCTTCCATTGCCAAACCTCTTTAAATCCGAAATCTACATGAATATAGGTGTATATAAATAGATGTACTGGCAAATTGTGCATTGATGTCATTATAAGTGTATAAGCAGGCATGTCTGTTAATACAAGTTACGATTTCCTTTTACTCTTACCATTACACACGCAAATGTGAATAAACACGCCAACCCACAAATCAAACACGCCTACACCATGAAAGCATTTAAGCTCCACTAAACAAATATATCCATTTGACAATGTGAAAAGAGCAACTACACATGTCAAAAGAACACGCTTAATCATAGGAAGCACTTTCTCAGAAACCCCAATGTCATTAGAAATGCTAGTATTCGCAACATACATTTGAACATAAACCATCGCCATATACACCGCATGCCAAAATCATCCTCCTCAACTATTAAGAAACTCACTGTAAATTCACAACTATGATGATAAGCTAGAAATAACAGCACTCATGAATTCAAACATTTCACCTCCGGACTACGCTTGCAAATAGTCAATGAGCTTTTGTCCTGATAGCACATTGAATTTCAACATACATGTCCCCAAAGACTGCAAGGCCGTCACAAATGCCAACACAAACAAAAAGCTAACATAAGAATTTATCAAACGGATGACTACACTATGTTCACTCGATTCATAATAATAACTCGAAGTTATACTCTAACAACAATAATAATAATCATCATCGACATCATTAGCAGTTTCCAGATTACTGCTTACTCAAATTCTAACTCATTTCAACTAAAATGAGAACCGATTAAGTCGTAATTAGCTCTCCGCAGCAACAACGAACTCGCATTGACCTCACCGCTGAGACCAGGCGGCAGCAGGCAAATAAGCGCAGGTCATGTACTCCAAAACGCAGTCAAAATATCGTATTTACAATCGATGATTCCTATGCGCAGTACTACGAGGCGAAAACGGTAAAAAAAACCGACACGCGTATACAGCAGGCAGAGACTAGATTGACTGTACAAAAACACATGTATGCATGCGGATACGAGTGGTTAAATGTTCTTCAAGGTGCTACTTAGCAATGGTGAAGCTACGAACTCACCGATGAGGACCGCCGCGGAGTTGACGGGGGTTGACCAGAGTAGCACCGCGAGCGGCAGCGGCGGCGGAGTGGAGGAGAGAGAGCGTCAGAGGCGGAATCTGTAGAGAGAGAATGGAGCCAACGGAAATGGGGGAGAGTGACGTGGCGGTTTTTCGGTCTTTTTATAGTGTTAAAAGTTTAGAAGAGAAGAGAACGATGACGTTTTGAGCTTGAAATTGAGTGATGAAATATCGGTTCTCCGCCGCCGGCGCCGCCGCTTCCTTTTTTTCCTACAGTCTGCTAAACCTTCGGTCACGGAAAAGCAGGGCGTCGAGGAAAACGGGGGAACTAAAAAATTATTGGAAATGATTTGGCAAATGGATAAATAATTTGTGGGGTTTACGCATATGCCCTCTGATTCTTTTGCTTGAGCTCTAGATTTTTTTACACATAAAATGCTTGAGTTCTATTTTTAAATTAGCAAATTTTTAGGAAAGACCGTCTTTGCATAAATTAATAAAAAGATGAAGTTTAATTATAATAATAAAAGTAAAAAAATTTAATTGCAATATTAAGAATTTATTATACAACGTTTAGTAGTTATAAAGTTTATAACTCGATTCATACAACCCAAAAGTTTTATCTTTATTTTTTCTAATTTACACTTTAAACATTGATTTTTCGATGATTTATTGAAAGAACGTCTGGGAAGAGACGTAATCTTTTAAGTTTCACTTTGATTTCAAGTACTATTAAAAATTACGTAGATTGGGGTTTAGTCTTCCCAAATATGTTGTTAGTTTTCCTTTTTTGCCTTATATGGTTTGGGTTTTTTTGATTGGGTTTGATTGAAGGGTTTAGGTTAAGTCAATTTAGTCGAGTCGATATGGGTAGGTCCGTCAAATGGGTTAATTGGATAAATCTATTATCCAAATTCAATGGATCATTATCCAATAGGTTATTATCCAATTAACCCATTTATTAAATGGGTCATAATGGGTTGGGTCATAAATGGATTGGGTCATTAAATGGATAACCCATTGGATAACCCATGAGATATTCATATGATCCAATGGGTTAAAATATATTATCCAATAAGTCATTATCCAATAAATCATTATATAATTAACCCAATAAGTTATCATTAAACATTTTCCATCGATTTGGGTTACAAGTTGTCATTATCCAATGGGATCAGGTATTAAATGCTCATTATTTTTTAGAATTTGGGATGAGAATAATTATGTTAATGGGAAATTTTGATCTCAATGGGTCCCATATTATGTTAACTCAATGGGAACATAACAAATACCCAATAAATATCCAATAAATATCCAAAATTACCCAATTAAATGCATGTGTAATATTTAACATAAATATTCACTATAATTCACAAATTATTCGAGTTCAATCTCATACAATATTCGAGTTCGTACAGTATTTGAGCTAATACAGTATTCGAATTCAATCTCGTACAGTATTCGAATTCGTACAAAATTCGCTCAATCTCGTACATCATTTGAGTTCGTACAATATTCGAGTTCAATCTCGTACAGTATTCGAGCTCAATCTCATACAGTATTCGAGTTCATACAATATTCGAGTTCAATCTCGTACAGTATTCAAGTTCGTATAATATTCGAGCTGAATCTCATACAGTATTCGAGCTCGTACAATATTCGAGTTCAATCTCGTACACATTCGAGTTCGTACAATATTCGAGTTCAATCTCGTACAGTATTTGAATTCGTACCGTATTCGAGTTCAATCTCGTACAGTATTCGAGTTCGTACAGTATTCGAGCTCAATCTTATACAGTATTCGAGTTCATAATATATTCGAGTTCAATCTCGTACAGTATTCGAGTTCGTACAATATTCGAGTTCAATCTCGTACAGTATTCAAGTTCATACAGTATTCGAGTTCAAACTCGTACAGTATTCAAATTCGTACAGTATTCGAGTTCAATCTTGTACAGTATTCGAGTTTGTACAGTATTCGAGCTCAATCTCGTACAGTATTCGAGTTCGTACAATATTCGAGTTCGTACAATATTCGAGTTCGTACAGTATTTGAGCTCAAGCTCGATCCCAAGTAATATTGTTCTTTAGTTTCGTCGAGTTTACAAAGCCAACATATTATATATATTTTATTTTATTAAATATAATATAATATAATATACATAATATTATATTACATAATATAATATTATGAACTCGAATATGAACAAAACGCAGACCAATTGATGAACAAAACGCAGACCGATTGATGAACAAAACGCAGACCGATTGATGAACAAAACGCAGACTAGGAAGTGAGAACTGTGAAGTGAGAACTGAGAAAGAACACGGACTTGATGGGTAATTCACGTTTCATCCAAATAAATTACCTATACCCAATGAGTCATTTAGTTCGACCCAATGGATAATTAGTATAGACCCAATGGATAATTAGTATATACCCAATGGATAATTAGTATATACCCAATGGATAATTCAGCATATACCCAATGGATAATTGGTGTTTTCAACCATTTAAACTTTAAATGGATAAGTCACGTAACATTTTACTTGGAGTGAAAAATTACGATTAACTCTAATCATTTTTTTATATAGGCTGAATCATGTACATAACTACAAAAGAGGAAATATTTATTCGAGTGGCTAAATATGGGGATTTCATTTATTATTTTCTTATGTTCAATAAAAGGAAATATTTTTAAAAATCTTCATATTTCATGGAGGAGATTTTTCAAATTTAGTAAAAGTTTCTTAAATACTACTTCTACTTCTTTCGTCAAGATCTTTTATCAATTTTTAATTGGTTCAAATTAAAATTGATTAAGACATAAACCGAAATCGATAAATATGATGAATCGAGAATTTAATCGTTTCTAAAATGATTATATGTGTTAGGGAAAAATTAAATCATTCGTAATCAAACTTGTAAAAATTTTGTTATCTTATGATATGAAATTATCCACGGGTCACCCGTTATCCTACCCAACTCGACCCACCCAAAATTATCCAGCGGATAATGCATTATCCAACCCAACTAAACCCAATAACTACAATCCAATTATATTCATTAACCCAATGGGTCATTATCCAATAAGTGAAAATAGTATATGGGTAACGGTTATCCAACGGGTGACCCGACCCGTTTGACGAGCCTAGATATGGGTAAAGTAAGAGCATTTGTGTCTCAAATTAGCTACATTAATACTCGCTCTGTTTTTCTGTTTATGGCACCATACACTTATGTGCTTGAATTTAGATGAAAAATATGAATGGATAAAAAATAAATATAAAAAAGTAGAATGAGTGGATAAAATTGAAAGAGTCTTGCCAAAAATGAAAAGAATGTCAAATAAAAGAAAACATACATTTATAGTAAGTGTGTCATAAATAACAAAACATATGGAGTGCTCAAATTTGAGATTCATTATGTAAATTATATTTTGTATTTTTTGTGATGATGAGTTTAATCTGCCAGTTTTAATTAAAGACATTGATCATTTCCAATTAAATTTTTAATAAATAATGCTTATATATTTTTAAAACCTCTACCATTAAGACAGATTGATTATATATATATATATATATATATATATATATATATATATATATAATTAAAGCTACAATATTTTATTTAAGTGGTGTCTTTTGATGATAACAATATGTTTATTAAGGAGTAGTAGATAATAATCCTGAAATTTATAGCAAGCAATTTATGTGGTTACTGAACTATTACTATCTTTCACCTTTGATAATTTTTTCTTTTAAAATTTTCAATCACTTTTGACCACCAAACTTTCAAAACAAATTAATCAAATTCCTTCGATTAGGTCACCCCGTTAGTTGATCAATATCTATCTCCACATGTATAAATTGTAATGGAGTTAGGGGGCTGTTGGGGAATATGATGTAATAATGCATTATAATGGAATGATAAAATCACGCTCTGGATGATTGTGGTAAAACTTTTCTTGGATATCGATGTGAGTCGCGTTACGTACGCTTTCCTTAAAGAGTAATCTGACCCTATTACAGTCATGGGTTACACGAATTCCCTTCGAGGATAAAACAATCGAGAATCCCTCCTGTTCTAGGCTTTAATCAGGAGAATACTTTTGAGTACCCATATTTTTGGTTGCTATGTATTTCTGAAAAAATCTTGTCTTTTTCCCTGGTCATGTGTGTGTTTCTTGTTTGTCTATTCTGTGTTCTTCACCTCTAACACCATGCATGTGTACGCATGTATATATAAGAAACAAATGTTGTGAAGAGACACAACACTTCATTGTTCTATACCAAACAATGTAGCTATCAGAAATGTTACGAACAAATTCTGAAATGACACAACTTTTCATCCTTCTAGGATAATGCAGTGAGTTAGGCATGATGCCAACACTACATCCCGTACACAATCCTTAATTCATCATCATCTTTTCAGTCAAGGAATTAGACACTACACACCACCTCCATCAGAATTATAAATAAATACGGAGATATATAGAATGATGCATTTTTTCACATAAGGATAGGACAGGTTAGTCTAACCAACACAATTTTAATACTTATCCCAAAAATGTAACCTCGTAGATAGGTTTTACAAGTGTGCACTCCGCACCACCAAACTTGTTTTAACATACCGAGTTTACAATTACTCAAATTCAATTATACTTAAATAGCCTTGTGTTTCATAAAACACCAACAATCCTCCCCCATTTAAGTATTATCCTTAATTCGTAAAATCCAACAACCAAACCAAACAAGTGCATAAATGAAAATGTCTTGAAGATTGAATTTTCACCTTAGTGAACTACACATTCCAAATATTCGAGAATCGGGGTGTCTCTAAAGATTGAACACTTCAACCCATTTGAACACTTGAAGATAATCCACACACAAGTTCAAATACAACTCAAAAGCATAAACTTGACACTATATAAGCCATGTGTCCCTATCCATTCATGAGTGCATACAAAGCCAAGCCTGGGCTTATTGAAGCGGCTACACTTCACACATCATATAGGTGAATCTCTTTTATCGTACACCTGCAAATGTACTTTGTCAAAGGATTCATTAAGAAGTTAAACTTCAACCTAACATCCATGCAGGTCCAAACATAATACCTTCGGGATTTGAAATCATATGTTTCAATCTCAAACAATAGGCCTTCCACATTGAATTTTACTCTAACGTCGTATCAGAGCAAAATTGGGTATCCCATTATCAAAGATTTAAATAGGCTTTAAACCCATCCCGATCACTGAATTGTTTATCAAGTTCCCAACTAGTCACTTCGTCCAGTGTTCCGCTAGATTGCGTTGATATCTCACAAAATTAACTAAAAATAAATCATGAGTTATTAACTCATAAATCAGCGTTATGCCTAATTAGCTTTTGGGCACAACGGAATTTTATATACCAAATTTCGTAACCATCATGTCTCTATACCAGCTGTTCTTTTACCATTCTGCACTTTACCAACAATTGAGGTTTCCACTAATTTCCATTTCACCCCTTCCATGCTAATTTTCACTTCACTTCTTCCATCCCGAGTAAGGAATGGTTACATGAACACTCTAGTTTCCTTTCATTTTTCTAGAGCCAACACAACTGTATTACATAATTCTTGAATACTGTGTTCTGATTCATTTTTCAAGAGTCAACACATCCATATTATAAAAAATATATAATGTGTTTTGAATCATTGACACAAATATAAAATTTAAAAATATATATTCTTGTCAGCTCATTTATTTGAAAATAAAATTTCCAGCATTTCAGTGAATACATAAAACACTCATCTTTATCCTTTAAGCTTTACAATAATAAACAAAGACCATTTCATTAAAAATTCCATCATCATCATCATGATGTCTTTTCAAGAATACACTGCCATGTATTTGATAAATATTTCATCATTAAAATTTTCATCATCGTCATCTTATGCATAGGATGCGCCGCCCTATCTGTATTATGCATACATATATCTGTCTGTATTATGCATACATATATCACAGGTTAAAAATAAACATACACGTGATTGAATATGTGTCTATTTTATAGATACGTATACAACTAATATGCATTACACATCACATGTGGTTGTATGTCGAAAAATAAATCTATTGCAACAATTATATAATATAAAACATGTTTACTCCACCCTTATCCTACTAGCCAAACATAGACCAAACATAGAAATGGTAGCGATCAAGTCAACAAATTTGAATGGCATAGGTCGTATTAGCAATTTACATGAATCCCTCATTTTCCAACCAAAATCATTTATAACATTTATTATTAATTTTCTCAATGTGTCTAACTGTTTTTGCATATGCAATTTATTCCCGTTTTATTGCATGTATACTACGATTGTAAACTCAGGAAAGTAGTATATACCGGTAATGTTTCTTCGTCTGTTTTTGACAAAAAATAAATAATTGCACCATTCAAAATTATCAGCCAACGACATAGTTCAACTTATAAATTCTCAAAGACTTACCGAGATTATTCTGAAAATTTAAAAACTAACCGAGATGATTCTGAAAGTTGACAGGAGGAGTTACGCACGACATCCATCGCAGTCACATCATCTTTAATCAGATCCATCTACCTTAATCCTTAAGGAATTGCACCACATGCTACAAGCAGCATCCCTCGTCCAATATCCATGCATGCATGCGCCACATGCACCACCAAACTCATCCTCCAATACGTTAAAAATAAATAAAATTACTCTTTAAGATTGTTGGGGAATATGATGTAATAATGCATTATAATGGAATGATAAAATTACGCTCTGGATGATTGTGGTAAAACTTTTCTTGGATATTGATGTGAGTCGCGTTACGTACGCTTTCCTTAAAGAGTAATCCGACCCTATTACAGCCATGGGTTACACGAATTCCCTTCGAGGATAAAACAATCGAGAATCCCTCCTGTTCTAGGCTTGAATCAGGGGAATACTTTTGAATACCTGTATTTTTGGTTGCTATGTATTTCTGGAAAAATCTTGTCTTTTTCCCTGGTCATGTGTGTGTTTCTTGTTTGTCTATTCTGTGTTCTTCACCTCTAACACCATGCATGTGTACACATGTACATATAAGAAACAAATGTTATGAAGAGACACAACACTTCATTTTTCTATACCAAACAATGTAGCTATCAGAAATGTTACGAACAAATTCTGAAATGACACAACTTTTCATCCTTCTAGGACAATGCAGTGAGTTAGGCATGATGCCAACACTACATCCCGTACACAATCCTTAATTCATCCCCATCCTTTTAGTCAAGGAATTAGACACTACACACCACCTCCATCAGAATTATAAATAAATACGGAGATATATAGAATGATGCATTTTTTCACATAAGGATAGGACAGGTTAGTCTAACCAACACAGTTTTAATACTTATCCGAAAAATGTAACCTCGTAGATAGTTTTTACAAGTGTGCACTCCGCACCACCAAACTTGTTTTAACATACCGAGTTTACAATTACTCGAATCCAATTATACTTAAATAGCTTTGTGTTTCATAAAACACCAACAGGGGCAACATTGTTTTTTCTCATGCACCATCTACTAGCTTCATCCATTATTGCATCCTCCTCGAATCGAAAAACCCTTTCGGTCGCATCAATTGAGAAGCCATGGTAGCGATGGGTGTTGAGAGGCCATGTTGAGAGGCCACGATGGCGATGGTAGGTTTAGAATGAGAGGGTGGTTAAATTATGGTTGAGGGCCATGTGGTGGTGGTGATTCGCGGTGGTGCTGGTGAATGGTGATTGAGCGCCATAGTGATAAGCATGTACGTCCAGCCACCATATGTGCACTAATTAAGCGTGGTAGGTGGCGCACCCAAAGAACTGGCACCACCGCATCCAACTGTCACTCCTCAAGCACATTCTTCACCAAAAATACATCGCTGGAAAATGGACCCAACAGCGTTTAAACGAAGATACTGTAACTTGGGTATGATATACAGACCACGATCTTCTTCGACAACTTCTGCCCATATCTCAATGCGTCTTCATCTGATACAACGATTTCAATAGACTCTTGTGGTAATCGTTTAAACATTTAATTTAATTTAACAATACCAGCTCACGAATCACCATCACGGCGGAAGCTATTATTTTGGTTGGTAAGCTCCTGTTTTGTTTGCAGGAAAGACCACGTTGTGGTGGTTTGAGTCATAAATGTAGGGTTCAGATTCAATATTTTGAAAGAACAAAGGAGGGTCGTTTTTTATTAGAAGGAATTTTTTATCTGGACGGTGAAGCTATAGTGAGAAAGATGGATTTGCCCCTCGAATTTGTGAACTAACAGTTTGACAAGAAAGAAAAAACTATTTATTTGTATTTCTCTAGGAAGGTCAAAACATTTCAACATGTCATCCATTTGACAATTTACGTTTAGACATATTGTAGAATTGTTCTCATCATTTATTGGAGCGAAATTAACTTTAGTGGATTTGAACCACTATATGAAGTTCATATACACTCACTCTGAAAAAATGTTGAGAACAACAATATAAAATCTTAGGTTAAAAACACAAAAATCATGTTTCAAAATAAAATAAAATAAAATATTTCTGTGAACGAATTTATATAGGCTTCTCTAAAAACAAAACGTTTCGTGCCCAATTATCCAATATGGTATAGATCCATTCAACTTACAACTTAAATAACAAATTTTTATTATTATTGTTCTCACATAGTTTTAAAAACATTTCATGCATTTTTTTCATTCAAATATTATTAACAGAAAGTGATTTTGAAACATTTTATTTCGCATAAATTATTTCACCTACAAATCGACCCACAGTTTTGGAAGCATGGTGTACCGCCAATTCAAATAATACTTTAAGATTAAAAAAATGGCCACTTGTTCAAAATTAGATCCAAAATGCAAGGTAGATCAAATGAACACGCTATTGGACTAGGAGTTCCCAATTATGGTACTCCTCTTCCGTTTCACTAAGAGTGACACACTAAATTTAGGGTCTTGAATTAATATAAAAAAAATGAGATATTAAAATTAAGTGTAGAAACTAAAAAATAGAATGAGTGGATGAGATTGTAGGAATCTTGCCAAAAATAGAAAGTGTGTCATTTAAAAAAAATATCCCAATAAAAAAAGTGTGTCACTCTTAAAGAAACGAAGGGAGTATTAATTTCAAGATAAGTGTTCCCTCGATTATACGTGCAAAATAAAAACAGAAAAAAGTAGTTATTCACAAGTTTAATTTATATATGTGAGATATTTTTATTATTATACTATATACTTTCACAAAATCTAACTTTACACAATCTAAATTTTAAGCAGAGTTTATTATGCAATTAATATAAATATAAAATTTAGGGTAGTTTTTTTTTAAAAAAATATGATGATACATTTAGGGACCTACTGTGCAATTATTGAAATACTATATATATCACAAAAATATCTAGAATTTTCATTTTCATTTTTTTACAATCCCGATCAGAAATTGCTCCTCCAACCGGCAACTACCTCTGACAGGCGGTTAGCGCTCCACCGGATTTCCGCCGTCTCAACCAATCTTCTCTGTCCGCCGGCGATCTTTTCCGGCACTGCTCTATTTCCGGTGTTGCTCCTCCATTTTTCGACAATGCTCGAGCTGTGACGATGATGCTCGATCTGCGACGACGATGGCATTGCGATAGAGATGACTACGTCGCTGGATCGAGGACGATGGCTTCGATCCAGCGATGAGAGAATAATGAGGTTGATTCAAACGACGATGAGGCTAGGGTTTTCAAATTTGAACGGCCACAGGGGAGCAAAGATTCGACGATCTGGAGCGCGGTGGAGATCCAACGATCGGTGGCGTCTGCTCATGATTTTTGGCTCTGCGATGAGCTCGGGCGGAAGAGCTCCGAAGGAAGAAGAGGACGAGCTCGGGCACTGCGACACTTTGTGATAGGATATGCAACGATGAGCTCGTCGTTGAGGAAGAATTGTTCTATTATTTGGCGAAGGAAGGATATGAAGGAATAGATGTTTCAGGTAATCAATTCATTTCTCTATGCACTTGATTCCTTTATGCACAGTACTTGATTCCTTACTTTAGGGTATTTATATCATGCCTTGTATTTTACTAGTTTACACTCTAATACGTATATACATGTATAATACTAATTTTAATTTTTCAAAATAAAAAAAAAACAATCTGCCACCACCGCTGCCGCCACCATCGGAACCACCACCGTCGTCCCCGGCCTTCGTCCCCAACCATCCGTCCTCAGCTCCACTGTAGCCTGCCGCCGCCGTTAAAAGTCTGCCGCCATCCCTCGTCTTCTCCTTCGTCCCCATCCCTAGCAAAACCCTAGCCCGCTGCTGTCGTCCCTAGCCCGCCGCCGTCCCTACCCGCTGCTCGTCTCTCATTTGTCCCTGTCCTCAGCAAAACCCTAGCCCGCCGTCCCTCATTCTCCTTCGTACCCATCGAGCAAAACCCTAGCCCTCCATCCCTCCTCCTTCTTCATCCCCGTCAAGCAAAACCCAGCCCGAGAGGAGAAATGAGAATCGGAGAGGAGAGCGGTAGAGAGCGGCGGAGAAGCGGGAGAGGAGAGTGGCAGAGAGCGGTGGAGAACCGGGGCAGAGAATCGAGGCGAGAGAACCGGGTGAGGATAACCGGGAGGAGAAGGAGAAGGGGAGCGGAGAAGGAGAAGGAGAAGGAGAAGGAGAAGGAGAAGGAGAAGGAGAAGGAGAAGGAGAGTGGGGAGAGGAGAATCAGGAGGAGAAGGAGAAAGAGAAGGAGAGCGGGGAGAGGAGCACCGGGAGGAGAATGAGAAAGAGAAGGAGAGCGGGAAGAGGAGTCTCCGGAGCACTGCGGACGGCGAAGAGTGGAGAAGGGAAATGGCGAAGAGCGGAGAAGAGAAATGAAGAAGAAGAAGAAGAAGAGAAGAGGAGGAGACCTTCGGAGAAGAAGAAGAAGAGAAGAGGAGGAGACCGACGGCGGCGGTGGTGCACGGCGATGGCGACGGCGGCGGTAGTAAATAATAAATTTTATTTAGTATTAATTAAATATATTTAAATTTTTTAAATTAAATTAAAAATATATATTATATACAAAATAGTATAAATATAGGGTATAATCAAGTAAAATATAGGGCATGATATAGGGATTCACTTAATTTATGCACATGAAATCCCCAAAGCATACTGCAGATGACTTGTTTTTTTTAAGGAACTTTGTAAAGCATATTCTCTAATGTGTGTATTTGCTTTGTAGTGCTGAAGATGATATTTGATTCGACAAATTAAGTTTCGATGACATTTCATAATTTTCAGGTGATGTTTTGCTAGTTGAAATTGATGTTTATGATTTTCAGTTTGACGATTATATTGACATTTTGTTAGTTGTAGTTTATGTCTTATGATTTTCAGTCGATGTTTTGTGAGTAGTAGTTGATGTTTATTCTTTTTAGTTGCCAGTTGATGTTTTGTTAGTTGTAGCTGATTTGTACTGTCATTTTTTGTTGATGTTTTAGTTTTTTTCTCTTATGCTGATGTTTTTCATTATTTGGGTGAGATTTAATTGATATGAGTTGAGGTTCTGTAGTTTTTTTGGGTGATATGGATTGCTATTTGTAGTAGTGATTTTATTTTCTCATGTTGATGTTTTTTCATTTTCCGGCTGAGGTTTTGGTAATTGATGTTGATGTTTGTAGTGTTTTTTTTCTTATGTTGATGTTTTTCCTTTTCCGGATTAGGTTCAAGTGTTAGGAGTTGATGTTTGTAGTTTTTTTTAACAATCGTTGATGTTTTATGATTTTCAGAGTGAATACTTTATACTCTTAAGGTATTGTAGCTTTTTTTTGTTGATGTTTTTAGCTTTTTTTTTTCTCTCATGTTGATGTTTTTCATTTTCTAGATGAGTTTTAGGTGATATGGTTTGATGTTTGTAGCCATTTTTATGATGTGGTTGATTTTTCGTAGTGTTTTTTCCTTACGTTGACATTTTTCATTTTTAGTGTTTCAAATGTAAGTTGTAGGTGCTTATTTTATAACTTGTGTATGTTATGAAAACAAATTGGTGCTTGTTGTTTGTTAGGAGTTGGTGTTTGTACCTTTTTTGATGATATGGTTGATTTTTTTTAGTGTTTTTCCCTTACGTTAACGTTTTTCATTTTTTTGCTAGTGCTTCAAATGTAGGTTGTAGGTGCTTATGTTATAACTTATAAGTGTTTCAATCGTTGCTTGTAAGTGCTTCCATCGTTGCTTGTTAGGAGTTGACGTTTGTAGTTTTTTTAAATGATGATTTAGCATTGTTGAAGTTTTTATGATTTTCAATTTATTTTTTGTAGTCGTAGTCGACATTTTTTTTCTTCAATTTTTTGTTGATTTTTATTTGATTACATATATTGTTGTTTTATTTAATTTTTTAATATATATTTTTTTGCTACAGTTTTTAGTTGATGTTTTATGATTTTTCGTTGATGTTCTGCAATTTTTTTTTGATATTGCTGCAGTTTTTTTTTTACATTTAAAAGTAGTTTTTGAATATTTTTAATTTTTTTTTGCAGATTGCAGGTGAGAGAAAAATGATGGGAAAAAAATGGACAAAAAAACCCATGGAAAGTTATTAGCGATAGGTACCTGTAAAATTATTAGAGATAAGTACTTGGAGCTAGAATATTGTTAGAATTACAGAAAGACTCATGTCTAAAGTTTAAACTAACTCACATGAGACAATCCCATATGCTTTTACAACTGAAGTTTAAAATAAATTGTACCTCATGTTCTCACACCTAAAATTCACCTTTAAATATATGAGTAATGATACTTTCAATAAAAATTCATAATGAAACATTACAGTGAATGTTGTGGTTTTAATGAAAGAACCATATCTCTAATCATCTTTCTTAAAAAATGTAACTAACAATGGATATATTAGTCATTTTTCTAAGAGTATGTTATCCTGACAGGCGGTCTGTCCATAAGTTTATGTACATGCCACTTAATTCTTACCTTATATATTGCATTTGTTAAATTACATACAAAATTTAAAATATTTTTTTATATCCTATATTTTCACGTTTATGTACATATTATTACTTATTTTAACTTATAAAAGGAAATATTTAAATTTTATTAAAAAATTACGATATTTAAGGTAAATGCCCATGTGGACTATCCATAATCTTATGAAAATGCCGCATTTTCTGAGACTTTCTTTTTTTCTAATGTCACATTATTCACTATGAAGTTTTACTGGGAATATCATCACTCTAAATAATATTGTTAGTCGTGTAATTACTTATAAAAACTAGCTTATGAATCTTGAAAAGTGCAGTAAATTAAATATTTATAAAAAATTAACTTATTAATAAATTATACAAGCGGACTTCAATCATAGAACAAAGAAGAAGTGAGAAAAATAATAATATTATGAAGTTATCATGGTTTAATAATTATGTATAAAGGTTACGTAATATAATATGCGTGAGTTCAAATCGAATAGAGTCAAACACAAAATAACATACTATGACGATTTTATCTAATATTGTATGTTTTCCTCCAAAAAATCTCGCATTAATCTATAGTGATGACTGATTCAACCCGAAGCCCATTCTTACCACATTTGTTGGCGCCAAAATTTGTCTTCAAGTTTTAGGCGCAAAGGTTTTGAATTAGTTAAACACGGTCGTTTTACATGGCTGCCTTTTGTTTTCTAATGTAAAAATGAAAGGATATCTGTCAGGTTCCTATAGGCCTCTTGTTTTAATTCCAGTATATAGTACAGAGCATGTGGTTTTGAGCTATACATTTTTTTTTTGCATTTTATGAAAATATGAAGAACACTTTTTCTCCGGTTTTACTTTTCAAATATGATTTTATCAATTGCATTATGGTATCCGAGCGACTGGGCAAAATCCGGTTGTAACATATTTGCTATCCTCATTACATTTCAAGTATTTTGAGCTCCATTAACCATGTCATCTGATTCAGAATCAGTGAACTCAGTTCATTAGTTGGGAAGAACAGGTTCTCATTGAGGAAGATCTAAAGTGGATGATTTGTTTGACTTGCAAAGCTTGGACAACTCAAGTCTGGTGCTAGTGGCAGAGCCTCTAAATGAATTCAGCTACATAACCTGGAGTAGATCCATGATGGTTGCGTTCAGATCCAAAGGAAAATTGAAGTTTCTTACAGGAGAAATTCAAGCTCCAGATCCTGATGATCCATTATATGACAGGTGGGACAAGGTAAATTATACTTTGATTTCTTCGATAATAAACTCTATTTCGACGAAGATTGCAAGGGGTTTTATGTTCTGTGAAGATTCTTATGGCTTATGGAATGATTTGAAGGAGAGATTTGGTGAGAGTAATGGACCTCTTATTCATAAGGTTAAGAAGGATATTTCTGATTTAAAACAAGGAAATGATTCAGTTGTTGTTTATTTTACTGAGTATAAAGGTTTATGGGATGAATATGCTTGTTTGAGGCCTAGGAAGAGATGTAATCCTGACTGTATTAATTACACATACTTGCCTGCTGAAGAAGAAGATGATAAGTTGCATCAATTTCTTATGGGATTGAATGAAGAATATAGTTCTGTTAGCCATCATATTTTGTTAATGGATCTTTTACCTAAGGTTAGCAAAGCATGTTCAATGATAAGTAGGATAGAGAGACAGGAGGCTATTCACAATTGTTATCAGGATGTTTACAAAGCCTCAATTCACTCCCAGGTTTATCAAAGACCTAATCAGAATATACAAAACTATCAGAGACACACTGCACATGCAGTTGCTGAAGAAGGTGATACACCATTACATGATTCAGAGGCAAACCTACATGCTTTGGTGGCAAAGCTGGTGGAGGCTCAGTTTGAAAAGAAGTAGAAGGGCAAAGAACAAATGCATGACAAGTCAGGAATTGCATACTGTGCCTACTACCATGACTTTGAAGGTAGTGTAATTACCAACCTCTCCCCTAATGTTTTTGAATTGAATGGTGAAAGTTGGATTGTTGACAGTGGAGCATCCAGTTATAAAAACATGTCAGTTTTTCCTTCCATATCTCACATACATAATGCCACACCTGTTTATATGCCTGATCATACTGTGAAGATGGTTAAAGCCATAGGAAAAATCATTATGAGTCCCTTAATCACTCTCTTTGATTGTCTACATGTCCTTGATTTCAAATAAATTTTTTTTCAGTGACCAAGCTCACAAAGTCCATGTCACTCAATTTTAAATTCTCTTATGGTCTTTGTTTGTTGCAGGACCTCAGAACTGATGAAGTTCTTGCAGCAATCAAAGAGACTTATGGTTTATACATTTTTGATAATCAGTATTTCAATCCAGATGTGATCAAGAAGAGAATTCAGTCAAAACTTATAAATACAAGTCTTCATACTGATGTAATAGGTGCAACTATCAGTCATAGTTAAAGAGGACATCACAGCTGCATAGACTCACAAACTTAATAGAAAAAATCTGCATACATATTTTATATCTTTTGAGAGTATTACAAAAGACAGAATTATATGTTCCAACATATGTAACCTGTTGTTCAAAGTTCATAATTATATACCTTAATACCTCGGGAGGAGGAGACCCAACGTCAATGAGTTTTGAGGTAAGAGGAAGTCTGATCAAGGCAGATCAGTAGCAAGGGGAGCTTGCAGGATTCACGTGTTATAATTAGAAAAGATAAGTATAATTGTATGGTGTACTTTGTAATGTATCTTTCTGATTAGTGGATTCATTCTAAATTGAATCATGCCCCGTAGATGTAGGTGGATTTTACCGAACTGCGTAACCAAGTCTCATGTCTTTATGTTTTACTTTATTGCATACTTGGTTAGATATGTTATGTTGGAATATAGTAGTAATAATTAAGATAAATTGCTAAAACCAAATTTCAATAGTCATACTTTTCCTTCTTTTAAATTTTGGCATTATAGACTAGGCCATCCTTCCTATGTTGTATTCAAACATTTGAATGTACTTGATTCTGTCACAAATGAAGAGAATTCTTGCTCAATTTGTCCTATGGTAAAGCAGCAGACTGCCATTTCCTTTAAGTGCAAGTTTTACAGAATCAGCCTTTGCACTAATTCATATGGATCTTTAGGGCCCTTACAAAATCAATTCTATAAACAATTGTAAACATTTTTTTGACTATAGTGAATGACTTTACCAGATGTACTTGGACTTATCTTCTTAAAACTAGTTCCTTCCTTACTCAAATCCTTTCTTGCCATGATTAAAAATCAGTTTAACACCTCAGTCAAACATATCAGATCGGATAATGGTAGTGAATTTGTTAACACTGAGTGTGAGCAACATTTTTCTAAATTTTGGCATCCTTTACCAAAAATCATGTCTCTATACTCCACAACAAAATGGAGTTGTGGAGAGAAAACACCAGCATCTTCTCCAATTAGCTAGGATTATTCTTTTTCAGTCACAACTTCCTAAAACCTTTTGGGAAGATGCAGCATTGACATCTACATATTTGATAAACAGATTACCTACACTCGTACTCTCTTGAAGATCCCCATATGAATTGTTGTTTCATGAAAAACCAGATTTGAAGGCTCTTAGAGTTTTTTGGTTGTTTGGTATAAGCAACTAACACCTCTCCACACAAAGATAATCTCTCTGAGAGAGCATATCCTTGTGTTTTCATTGGCTACCCCACATGCCTTTTTTATTTGCAAATTATAAAGCGATTGTATCCAGAGATGTTATCTTTCATGAATCCATATTTCCCTATCTATCATTTATCAGGTTCCATTTCCACTTCCCTTCCTAGATAACCCTCAGCATGATCTCTCTGTACCTTCTCAATATCCATCATCCCATCCTTCATCTTCTGACCTTTTAGACTCAGCTGTTAGACACAGCTCCAGAGTCATCATACCACCAATATGGGCCAAAGATTATGTCTCATCCACTTTCAAGCATCAGTCCATTGTTTCTGGGAATGTTATCGATGTTTCACAGGTTCAGAAACCATCAACTTATCATCAGGAAAAATAATCACATGACTAGGTGCAGACAATGGATGAAGAACTGATTGATTTAGAGCAAAATCACACATGGGATCTAGTGTCTTTGCCACCTGGTAAGAAGGCAATTGGTTCAAAAAGGGTACACGGGTTGAAGTTTAATGCAGGTGGAAGCTTGGCCAAACATACGACGAGATTGGTTGCTAAGGGTTTTAATCAAATAGAGGGCATAGACTTTTTTAAAGTTTTCTCTCCTATAGCAAAGACAGTCACAATCAGAATACTGCTTGCTTTGGCATCAACTTCTAAATGGCACATTCATCAACTTGACATCAATAATGCCTTCCTTCATGGGCATCTTGATGAAGAAGTTTATATGAAAGTGCCAGATGGATACTTAGTTCAAAATTCTTAGTTGGTTTGCAGGCTTACCAAGAGTATTTATGGCTTAAAACAAGCCTCGAGACAATGGGAACAAAGAATTTACTCAGCATCTTCTCAATCTGAACTTCAACAAGCCTCACCATGATGACTGTTTGTTCTTGAAGTTCACTTCTACGTATATAGTAGCCTTGACTGTATATGTTGATGATGTTCTTATCATGGGGAGTTCCATTGATGCTATTTCTGAAGTCAAGAGATCTCAGGATCAGAAATTTACCATAAAGTATTTAGGGCCAGCTCACTACTTTTTGGGATTGGAACTTCATAGGAAACTTCTGACCTTCATCTTCATCAAAGCAAGTATACCAGAGATATTGTTTCTGACTATGGTATGACTCACAGTAAACCCGCTGCCACACCTCTTCCCAGTGCATGGGTTATCTATGATGAAATGTCTCATCTTCTTCCTGATTCAAGTTGTTTTCGCAAACTGATTGGCAGACATCTTTATCTGAATCACATCAGGCCTGATATCACCTTCTCTGTTCATCAATTGAGCCAATATGTTCAGTCTCCAACTCAGCATAATCTATCTGGAGCTTTACATATTGTTAGGTATCTTCATCATCATTCAAGCCATGGTTTGTTTTATGCTTCCAATAATGATCTCAAGGCTATGCTTATTGTGATGTTGATTGGGCAACCTGCAAAGTTTCTAGACGATCTATTACTGGTTATGCAGTCTTTTTCGGCTCAACTCCTGTCTCCTGGAAATCCAAGAAGCAGTCTACCGTTTCAAAATCTTCTGTTGAAGTTGAATATAGGAGCCTTTCTATGACTGCATGTGAGTTAAAATGGATCAGTTATAGTACCTGAGATCTTCAACTGAGGGTTCAATTTCCTATTCCTCTCTTCTGTGATAATCAAGTTGCCCTTTATCTCATTGCCAATCCTATTTTTCACGAGAGAACCAAACACTTAGACATTAATTGTCATATGGTCAGGGACTATTAACTAGAAGGCTTTCTCCTGCCTTCTTTTGTTTCTTCTAGATTACAGTTAGCTAATGTTTTGACAAAATCTCTGCCCTCGGCTCCTTTCTCTCTCAACTTGTCCAAACTCAGCTTCTGTGCTTCCCTTGCTGAGTTTGAGGAGGGGGTGAAGACTGATTCAACCTGAAGCCCATTCTTCCTCACATTTGTTGGCGCCAAAATTTGTCTTCAAGTTTTAGGCGCAAAAGTTTTGAATTAGTTAAACACAGTCATTTTATATGGTTGCCTTTTGTTTTCTAATTTGAAAATGAAAGGACACCTGTCAGGTTCTTATAGGCCTCTTGTTTTAATTCCATTATATAGTACAGAGCAGGTGATTTTGAGTTGTAAGTTTTTTCGGCATTTTATGAAAATATAAATGACACTTTTTCTCTAATTTTACTCTTCAGATATGATTTTATCAATTGCATTATACAGTAACAACAGCTATATATGACATAAAAGATGAAGAAAAGTCCCATGAAAATAATAAAACCCCATGAAATTGGCTATTTTAGGAGGCAACTGAAACGTGAAAATATCCATGTCGAATTGACAACCACACTTTTGGCTTTGGGAAATAGATTCGTTTGATCACAGGGATCCAAAGGGATATTCCTACAAGATATTTGCTTCAACCATTTATGGTGAAATTCTTTCATTTCATTTCTATAGTTTTCAGATATTTTCCCGGTTTTTTCAAACGAAAAGCAACCATGAAAATGTTTGAAATATAATAATATTCAAAAGAAAATAATAATTTGCATAAGTTCCAATTATTTTTGGTCACTGATTATATGACCATTCATGATGTGAGGGGTTCTAATGGCTCCCCGCGGCTATTAGAAGACATTTCCATTTTTGTTTATGATAATATTCATACGCAAATCGTAAACATCTTACTCCCTTCGATTTTCTATTTGTGACACAATAGGTTTAATTGCTTGAGGAAAATAAGTGGATGAAATTGAACGTAGAAAGTAAAAAATATAATGAGTGGATAAAATAGAAAGAATCTTGTCAAAAATAGAAAGAGATTCAAATAAAAGAAAACATCCATTTATATTAACTGTATCATAAATAACAAAACACAGATAGTACATCTTATACTCCCTCTGATTATTTTATTATGGCCCCAACTTTTGGGCACAAACTTTTTCAAAAAAATAAATGAATGGTAGAGATTGTATTGAAAGTATAAAAAGTAAAATATGTGGATAAAAACAATCTAAGATTTACTAAAAGGGGAAGGAGTCAATATAAAAAAAATCATCCAAAAAAAGAAAGTGAGCTATTATTAGTGGACCGGAGGGAGTATGTTTTTTTTAAAATGTAGATTAATATTAAATCTAAGAAACTTTGAAGATTAATTTGTACCGTCTAATTAAATGTTCTATTATAAATTTAAATAATTTTAAAAACATTTCATATAAAAAATTATAGGGAGATATGCAAATATAACCTCATATAACTTCAATAAGTGCACATATAACCTAGAGATAATTTTTAGTGCAAAAATAACCGGAACTGCTTTACATAACTGCATATATAACCCTAAAGACTATATTCTGTCATTGACTGGTCATTTTCGGTGATTGATCGACGAAAATGACCAAAATGCTCTTTCAGCCTAAAGTAAAAACTTGAAAGACAAAAATGCCCTCCGCCCACCACCCTCAGCCGCTGAACACCAACACCAGACCACCCCTCCATTGCTCCGCCGACACCGGTCCACCACCACCTTCTAGCCCGACCACCACCACCCTTCAGCCAGCCCCACCACCGCCTTCCACCCTTACCCCCTCCAGCCCGCAACCCCCGGCCACCACGACCACCACCCCCTAACGACCAAGACCACCACCTCTGGCCACCCAACTCCTGCCACCAGCCACCCGTGCACCACCTCCTCCTGACCACCACTCCCCCCTCTAACGTTGCCACTACCACCACAACCCACGAGTCACCCACCTCCCGCCGCCAGTAACTAACCCCACCCCTCCAGCGCCACCACGACTACCACGAACACCACCTCACAACGCTCGATCAACGTAGACGCAGGTTCCCAGCCAACCCCGGCCACCATGAACACCACCTCCCGCCGCTCGATCAACATGGTTGCTAGCAACTACCCCACCCCTCTAGCGCCACCTCGACCACCACCCCCCGCCACCATGAATGCCACCTCTTGCCGCTCGATCAACGTGAATGTAAGTTCCGCCTCTCGATCGATATAGATGCCAGCAACTACCATCTCCCCTCCAGTGCCACCACGACCACCAACACTGGCCACCACGAACACCACCTCTGGCCGCTCGATCGTTCTTTGGGTTTCCGGGTCGTGTCGGGTTTTCTGCTGCGGCGGTTAGAGGCGAATTCAGGGGTGTGATTTGGTGGGTGGTGAAGGAAATGCATTTATGATTTTGGTGAAGGATACGAAGGAGCGATTTGGTGTTAAATCAGATTGGTGTAATCTACGATTTGGGAAGATGGATAGAAGCCTAGAGAGGAAAGGGTGAGCGGTGGCAATTTGCAGTAGGAGAAGAAGATGGGTGGGGGAAATATGGTCATTACTTAATTGATAGTTTTAAATTTTTTTAAAACATAAACAGGCCAGGGGTAAGTTTGTCTTTTTAACATCGGCCTCAAACTGTCGAAAAAAGTTATATTTACACATACACTAGCTATTTAGGGTTATATTTGTACTTTAAATTATCACAAAATTATATTTACACTAATATAAATTATGTAGAATTATATATGCACTTTTCTCAAAATAAAAATTAAGAAACAATAATGTTTTCACATAAGATGGAGGGCACTCTATAAATAGCATCTAGAACCAGACCTGGCAAACGGGTCTCTTCGATCGGATACGGGTGAGACCCAATCGGTTCGGGTATGATTTAGTAGATTATTTTATCTTCGGGTATCGGGTCTTGATCGGGTGTGTTCAGGTTCGGATGTCTTTCGGTAGTTTTAAAAAATATCCGAACGGGTCGGGTTTGGTTCTAGTTGTTTCAATTTCAATACAATTCGGGTATAATTTTTTTGAATCGAGTTCAGATCAAATTTGGTTCAGGTTGTTTCGGTTTCAGGTACAATTCAGTTTTACATTTTTTTAATCATGTTCGAATCAGGTTTGGTTTGAGTTAGTTTAGTTTTGGTACTTTTCGGGTACATTCTCTTTCGGGTCGGGTTTGGTTGGATGCCAATATATTCAATCCAGGTCTTGTTCAAATAAATATAGCAAATTGTCATTATAATGAAAATTAAATTTTAATATATTAATTTTGTAAAAATACTTTAGCTGAACTAATCTATTATATATATATATATATAATTTTACTAGTCACTTTTTTGATATATACTTTCAATTTTTTGAAATGAAAAATTATTTCTTTTGTAAAGAACGTGACATTTATGCATATTGCAAACATTGATCTGTATACGTTATCGCATAAAGATTATATTAGTATGTAAGAACAAAATAGAATAGTTTGTATTTAATTTTTTTTTCTATTTTATGTTGTCGATCATAACTCACAAAACTCCTAACTTGCAAGTTATAATATATTAATATATATACACATAGTAGTTCTCCTGACAGGAGGTCTGTCCATAAGTTTATAGACAGACCATTAATTTTTTACCTTATACATTCACATTCAAATACATATTATACCTTGTTTTAACTTTAAAAATATAATATTTAAATTTTATAAAAAAAAAACTTACAACATTTAAAGTAAAAATCACCGTGAACTGTCCATAAACTTATACAATATTTGAATTTTATAAAAAAAACTTACAATTCATGATTGCTTGCAATACATTTTAAAATATTAGCATATTAAATTAAGATAAGAAAATATTCATAGAAAGACATGCTCATTTTTTCTTAATTAGGTGAAATATTAGTATATTACCAATAAATCCCTTTAGAACTATTTAACTTTACATAAACAGTCTTGGCAGACTTTATATAGAAATTAAATATCCCCTATTTACTAATTATAAATTATGATTCTCATAAACAGTCTTGGCCGACTTTGTGCACAATCATTCATTCAAATTCAGAATGCGGAGTTTGCAGATTTCTACTACTCCCTCCATCTCATTCAAATATGCACATAATCTTTTTTCACTCAAAGTTGTCAAACTTTAACCATATATTTGAATAGATATATGAACAATAATATTATCGTATGACATGATACTTATGTTTTTGATATGCTATAGAGGAGTAATTATACTAATTAAGCATATTTTAAATTTAAGCATTAGAGAAAAATAGATCGTAAATTCAATATTATTTTAGATGTAATTTTATATTCTTACAAAAGAATTGGATGATTGAAAATATTGATTTAAATTTTTTTGCAAAATTTAATGAAAATAAATTTTCCGAAAGAAAATAATAATAACAAAAAGTTAATATTGTATGAAATTTTTTCTAATAATAAATAAAATAACTAATCAATATTAATTTTAGTTTATAAAATAATTTTAAATTAATAATTTACAATGTTCTTTTATTTAATACGTAATATACTCTTAAAATAATTTCATCTAACTATGCCATTAATACACCGTTTAAATTTATAAATTTAATTTATTATTTAATATTCTAATATTAAATAACATATCCACACTGTTTATAATCGTAATGTTATTTTCAACTAAATATGATCAAGTCAAAAATTTTAGACAGTAACAATTGTAACACACTATTCAATCATATTCGGGTTTTGTTCGGTTTGAGTTAACATTAATTCGGATGTCTTCAAATTTGGATTAACATCAATTTGGTTCATTTCGAATCGAGTAGTAGTTGGGTATGATTAGGTTTCTTTCATGTACGGGTCCTTTTCGGGTTCAAATTCAGGTTCGGTCCAAGTGCGGGTCCTTTTCGGATTTCGGTTCAGGTTCGATTCGGGTTCAGGTGTTATTCGAGTTTGGGTCCCATCAGGTCTGGCAATTTAATTTCGGGTACGGTTCAACTGGGTGATTTTGGTTTCCGGTTATTGATTGAGTCTCACAATTTGGATGTCGGTTCGATTCAATTCGGTTATTTATTACCGGATTTTCGGGTTCAATTATATTTTGCCAGGTCTATAGAACTGATTTTTTAAGTAGTGTCAACAACGGTGGCTTTTCGGATGGGATCTCCACTGAAAAGCGTGGAAATGGACGCAAATCAACTGTGCTGACATATTTTTCGGATGGAAAGAGTCTTTCAATAGTACTCCCCTGTCCCAACTATTTTTGCGGAGAAAGAAAGAGAATATTTTTAATAATTTATTATTTAATGATTTATGGTCCATGTGCGGTGGGATATTTGTATTTGACTAAATTATTTTTTTGTCCCTTACAAAGTATCTTTTACTATCTTTTGGTCTCCATTTACAAAACTGCCCTTAGACGGTACCCAATAAATTCAAAATGATACGTTTTGGTCCCTAGAAGTGGTTTTCCGGTAAGGCTAAATGGGTTTCCGTTATAGCCAAGGGTATAATGGTAATTTTAATAATTAAAAATATTTTCAATTAAAAATTCATAATTTTTTCTTTTTCTTTATTTTTCGCCTTCGCCGCCGCCGCCACACCACTACCGCTCGTCTTCCGCTGCCGCTGCCTTCCACCACCGCTCGTATTCCGCTGCCGCTGCCTTCCACCTTCCGCCTTTCACCTGCCGCTTCCGCCGTACCTACCGCCGCTGCCTTCTGCCACTCGCCTTCCACCGCTCGTCTTCCGCTGCCTTCCACTTGCGCTGCATCCAAATCCACTAGATTGTACAACATCCCCATCAAGATGGATTCCGCCAAACGAGCGAGCAATTCAACACCAATTCCAGACACCGAACGAATCCGATTAAAACCAAACGAAAAACTATGGAATCCGGTTAAAATCGAACAAGAAATTCAATAATAATTTCAGACAAAATTCCCATTAAGAGGTCCGCTTGAGAAGGCGGTGGCAGGTGAAAGACGATCAGCGGTGGCGATGAGTTCTTCAATACTCTTGGTACTGAGGTACCAAAAGCTAGCCGACGTCCGAATGTATAGTGCGCAAACAGAACGGTGGTGGTGGAGCAGAGACCTCCAGATCTGTGAGTGGCAGGCTGAAGACGAGCGGCGGAAGGCGGAAGACGAGCGAAGAAGACATCCAATTTTCTTTTTATTTTAAAATTTTAAACTCAGGGGTATAATGGTCATTTTACATATTTTGACCAATTTTACCTTTGACTTTTTCTGAAAACCACCTCTGGGGACCAAAACATATCATTTTGAATTTGTTGGGTACCGTCTAAGGGTTGTTTTGCAAATGAGGACCAAAAGATAGTAAAAGATACTTTGTAGGGAAGCAAAAAAATAATTTAGTCTTTGTATTTTATTTTTCTTTTGCATTTTATTTCAGCCTTATAATTAGAGTCATCCCAATTAAAAAATGAATAAAACTTTGCCAAAATTGGAAATAAAGTGAATAGTGCAAAAAAAGTTGGGATGTCCCAAAAAGGAAATAGTGCAAAAATAGCTGGGATGGAGGGAGTACACAATTTAGTGAAATGTTTTTGTTGTGCATTTTGCTGGAACCAAATTTTCCGGCAACATTTTGGTGGGCTCCAGCCACTGTTTGAATCGGAATAAGGGAGCTTTGATTTCGTCTCCACGAGTACTATGTCGTACTATATTTGCACGTTAAATTTAAGTTCCGTTTGAATGAGAAATTATGACTCAAAATTGATTACTTGAAGAGTGACATTTTGGGTTTTGTGGGATATTGAAAATACTCATTGGAAATGGGAGAGCAACACTTCAGGCATAAAGGTTAGGATGAAGACACTAGGGATTTCAACTAGTGTTGTGGAAACACCCTCAAGCCCACACGAACGGTTCGGTTCATTTTGGATTGGGACGGGTCAACCTTGGGTTTTTGGGAATGGCCCATTATCTTTTTGGACCATGGCCAACTTTAAATTTTGATCCTCTCAGCGGATAGTCAACCATCCTGATTGCAGAGGTGTGAAAGGTTCCATGCCTTCCTCCCTTCTTATTGTATGGGTGCAGATGACTTCCAGTCTTTCTCATTTCTTATTTAGGGACGTGGATGGCTCTTGGCCTTCCTCCTTTATGAATTGAAGAGGCGTGGACTGCTCCACCATTTGGTTCTTCCCGTCAGTGGCTTTGGCCTATAAAATGTTGCCTCTACCCTCATTCTAAAATAGTCCAAACATCCTCCCCTCCTCAGTTGTTCTATGTTCTTCCAGAGTTTCATAGTTTTCCTCGTTCTTCCTTGTTCTTCATCGAGTCTGAGAGGAAGGCACTAAAGTGTTGGTTCGTTGATTTTTGTTTCTGGGTTGTGCAAGGCAGAATTATTTAGCAGTTGTATCATGGGATTCAGAATGCTATTGAATCGTCACATACTATGAGACGTTTTCATAATTAAAGATAGAGACCTACATCTCAACCCTGCTTCAATTCAACCGCTTTCTGGATTCAATATACCATTTATGTTCATTTTCAACTTACTTAATTCTACTCTTTACATTATCAACGATTGTTTAGTTTATACGATATCAGGTTCCTACACACTTAAAATGTCTCTTATGTTTTAGATTTACATGTTATAAAATATTTTTCATTAATAGCAATTAATGCTTTATTATAACTAAAAAAAGAGAGACACGTATGCATCCTTAGATATCATAGTAAAGTGTAAAATTGATCATTGAACTATTGTTTAAAATTTTGATCATGGAACTAACTTTCTTTCTGTTGTTATCATTGAAGAGCAGTTTTATCCTCTCATACATTGATTCATTGAAGGACATAATTGATATTTTAATATAATATGAAGACTTTTTTAGAGTTCTATAAACTTTTGGGAGAATATGATGTTAAATTTAAAACTACTTATTTAATTACGATGTCAAAATCAAATCCTCTCCTTTCTTTTCCGGTGAGCTCCCGGTGAGAGAGTGGCATCAGGTGACGGAGCTTTAACGGCCAATGGCCAACTTCTCGCGGAGTCAGGGTTATTCTCCTCTGCAATTGGGTTATCCACGAAGTATTCTTTGGAAAGCAAAACTTTAGAAATCTTTAAAATAGTCTTTGGATTCTAATAGGACACCACCGGTGTTACTGTCACCCGCATCTAATAAACCATAAATCTTAAATCTTAAACGCGAAACCTATAACCTAAACCTAATCGATTGAGGTTGAGAAGAAATCTCCAATGGCTTAACTAGAGAAATACCTCTAAAAGACTCATTTTGAACAATTAAACCCTATGGTATTACTCTCATGATGTAACACGTTATAAAAAGAGAACAAATCGAAGAGAGAAAAAAATCACAACAACAAAAAGCCAGCTTCTTAGTTAATTAATCAATACACACATTCAGAAAATTAATAAACATAATTAAACTTCATGCTCTTGATTAGAATACTATCCAGAAAATCGGAGATCGAAACCCCACAACAAAAATAAATCGAAAAAAGAAGTACACAGAAATGTTAATATGCTTAGGTTTAGGTTTAGGATTAGGATTGCTCTTCTACATGTTCTTCTCCTTCTCTGTCACCATCACCACCGTCTTCCGCTTCCTCCGCTTTATCCTTGGCCTCGTCCCCGTGCTCGGTCTCTGATGCCGCGGCACCTTTCTTGTGGTTGGCGCTCTTGAGTATGTGCTGGTAATTGCCCTTCTCCATGAAGAGCTGTTGGAAATGATGCTTGCAGTAGAGGACTCCATCTAATGCAGCGTAAGATGAATGGGTCAAGGGGCACCCTCCATGAGCACACTTGAAGCATGACTTGTGGTATGATTCTCCTTCCATCGTCATCTGTTGTTCCAACCGAAATCGTACATTTAGTATATATTCAGTAGAACAGTGGCAGAATCAGACTCATATATTAGAAAGCTAAATGGTAATGCTAGTAAATTTCGATTAGACTAACTAGATTTTCAATCAAGAAACAAGGTGACGATAGCAAGACTTTGAACCTAGTTCCATACTTCCATGACTAGAAAACCATAGGGGCAACTTGCGTGACGGGTGATGCACCCCTAAATTTGGCGGTGTTGTAGAATCAGATTAAAAATATGATAAGTTTTTAACTTATATGCTAAGCCATTGGCATCGATAAAAAAAATGTTAAAAAAGAGAAAGTTTAAAAAAATCACAAAATAAATAACGTGACCAATTTATTATAAAACAACAAAACAATTAATTTGAGCTTAATTTTGAGAATTACGAACCTTTTCTAGTGGATAAACTGTTTTGTTACAAGTAGCACACTTGTCTTGAGTTCCAGAGAACATGGCAGAGAGTTTGCTTGGGGCTCTATTCTGCTCCAAAAATATTGCAAAATACACATAAAATTAAATTTTTTGGCCAAACTTGTTCAAAATGGGAGCTTGGAAAAAAAAACCAAAAAAAAAGGGAAAAAACACTATATTAGCTTACCATTGCATAGTCTCTTTCCTTTTCACTTCTTCCTGTAAAAGCGGATAACAAATTTGAAAAGAAAAAATAATATCAGAGAGAATGTTAAATGCCCTAAAAATTGATAAAATTAATTATTGTCACACAAAAGAAAAAACAAATTTCCTGACCTGTAGTGTTGAAATTCTTGCTGAAATTCCCAGATTCTTTGAAAAGTTGTTCAAAATGAGGCTTGCAATAGAGGACTCCATCCATTGAGGAGTAGTTGCTCATCTGCCCAACAAAAAAAATTAACTCAACATTGCCAGATCAACTAAATTTATAACAGCAGCTAAGCGTTTATCTCACTATGTTCGTGAAATGTGCTCGAATTTATTCGATGTAACAAATGATTAACAACGACTGAGTGCTAAATCGATCCCAGATCTAATTTACGTAAATTTTATCACGCTATCGTGTTCAGTGAAAAAGTCATACGACGAAACAGACAGGTGCACATGAAACATACCACAAGAGTGCCTTTGCAATGGCTGCATTTAAAGCATGATTTATGATAAGTTGTTCCATCAGCACTTAACAAATCCACAAAATACACAGTCTTATCGCAAGCCTTGCATTTGTCCAAGGTTCCTGTGAATGCCATTCTTTTTGGTTTCTATATTTTTTGAGAGATCTGAATTATCTCAAGAACTCTACTTTTGATGAGAAATACAATGGCATTGAAAATTGATCATTTCAACTTGTAAAACAATATTAACAAAAAAAAATCTTTGTTTTTTGTCTTAGCAAAGCAGATTTATATTTAACCATTCATTCAAAATAAAAATAAACTTCTGGTGTTATTGTGGTGGACACGTGATTGGAGATCCCTACTTTTTTGAGGGGAAATTTTGCGGATAAACACTTTTTAGGTTGGGAGATAAAATAGGCTAGTTGCTCTCTTTTTGCACCATTTTTATATTAGTTAGTAGCAATATTTTATTGACTCGTTCCACCATAAAATGATAGATTATAAAATTGGTTTAAAGATTTGTTTTTCCTTTTGGAACCAAATCCAACCTAACATGTTTTGAATTGTTTGCTCATTAAATTCCAATCCTCTATAAACATGAGTGAGAGAGAATTGAAAATGATTAATTTTTTTTTACTGTTTGACATACTTCCCAAAATTGCATAATTTTATATATTTTTATACTTGACATACCTACCCATAATTAAATGATTTTTTATAGCAAAGTTTTGGGAAAAACCACATTTTCATAGGTTCATTGATAGATGAGGTTTAATTAGAATAATTAAAAGGTAAAAGGTTTTAGTTGCAATATTAAAATTTTATTATGCAACATGCAGTAGGTATAAACTTTATGACCTGATTAATGCAATCCAAAAATTTTATTTTCATTTATTCTAATTTGCAGTTTAACCAATAAATTTTCATATTGCATGAATTGGGTCATAAACTTATAGCTACTACACATTGCATAATAAAATTTTAATATTAAAAGTGAAACCTTTTACCTTTTATTATTATAATTAAACCCATCTTTCTATACATATGGAAAGACGATCTTTCCCAAAATTTTATTTTTTTTATTTGACATCTTTATTTTTGTCTTGGCAAAGTCTTGGGAAAGACGGTCTTTCCATAGGCTTATGGAAAGACGGGATTTAATTAGAATAATAAAAGGTAAAGGATCTTAGTTGCAATATTATAATTTTAGTATGAAACATGTAGTAGTTATAAATTTTATAACCCGGTTCATGCAACCCGAGAATTTTATCTTCATTTCTTCTAATTTACACTTTAAACCTTGGTCTTTCCATAACTTATGGAAAGACCGTCTTTCAAGAGACGGACTCTTTCGTCTTTCCCAAAATTTGCCTTTTTTTTATTTGGCACCTTTATTTATTTACTTACAGAAGAAGACAAGGGACCAATAAATTATCTTCATTTTATCCTCAGCAAAGATGAGAAATTGCAAGTTGTGACTTTAAACTCGCTACCTCATCCAATTAAAACATCTTCAGATTCCACTTTCATCCTAAACTCTCACTTTCTCTCTTTTTCTTCCCAGAGCCCAACCAACTCAAATTCATGACCCATTTTGAAACCCCCACCCATTCCCACTGGCCCCATATAAAAATCAACTTTCAACTCACCGAAGGAAACTATTAGTGTATCAGAATAATTAATAGTGCAAGAACTACCTATAACCTGAATGGGTAGGGTTATCTGAATAAACGGTCTAAAAATATATTTGATCGAACAGTCAATTTCACAAGTATGAAACATCTAAATGGGCAGTGATCTACTAATTTAGTTGAAAGCCTCATGTCGAAAGTCACTTGGTTAAACGATAGTGACTTGGATTTCTCTAAACCACCGTTGGACAGTAGATCAGGAGTCAAACAGGTTTTTTCAAGTATAAGGTTGCTAAAAACCTTAAGTTGACATAGACGGTCACATCTAATTTTTAGACAAAGAGACCCATAAAATTTGAAATAAAGGAAACTATATATAGGTAAAATAAATGAATTGCAAAATTAAAAACCTCCCAATCAGAAAATAGAAAAGAAAAAGGAAAGGAAAGAGCAGCACTCATGATATTTGCATCCGTCTTGTCGAAAACTTTCATTTTCAAGCAGTGATTTGTCGTGACCTCGTCAAAAACATTCGTTTTAAAGCCAAGCACAGTAACCTGAAGAAGTCTCCTATGTGTTCGCCACTGACTTATGAGGATTTACATGAGAACGATGTCGTCGCATCATTAAAATTGCCCACATGGAGAAGTTGAAAGTAGATCTAACTATTCTTTTTTATAGTTTTCTGGAAAGTTTTGGGGAAGGGAGGACTGGGGGTGGGGAGACTGCCACAGGTGATGTTGTGGCAACTGCAACCTCCCCAAGAAGTAGGGTATTCTGTGTGGTGTTGTCCGTATCTTAGTTTAGAGAGAATGAGCGAAAGCAAATTTACTAGCAATTAATAATTTATTGACAATTGATAGAAAACGAAACTGAATAATTTTATTTAAGCCATCGTCTAAAAAAGACACAATGAAAAACTATAATTTATCAATGGTTGATAGATCGATAGATAGTATTCTAGTTTATTTTGAGATTAGAGGGTTTTTTTTTTTGAAATCAAAATCAAGATTAGAGGATTAGATTTGACAGTTACAACAATTTTGACATTCAATTAAGAAAGAGTTAGTATCTTCAGTGGCTTCATCGCTGTGAGTATCTTTGGATCCATATCATCACATTCGCCAATTGGGAATTTACGCCGCTCCATTTCTGGGTTTGCCGAATTGTAGGGTACCCTGGCTGGTTGGTATCTGCTCACCGGCGCCCATACCTTCCCGGAGATGCTCAAGCTATCCGCTCCTGAGTCGTTGGGTGTTGAAACCCAATTTCCAAGTCGGTGGGAATCAGTGACTGTGAAAGCCCTATTTCCATGACGGTGGGGGTTGACGTAAGCCTGGCGGCGGTTCACCAAGACTTTGCGTAGGCATCTCTCCATTAGGGTGTGTCCAAATTCCACCACAGGCTCCTTTCCTTCTCTGTGAGAGAGACCCATCGCCTCTTGAACTTGGGTATGTTCAACTTCCCTCTCCTTGTTTTGTTGTTCTTCCTGACGCCCCATTAGTTCAAGAGGGTGAATTGATTCATGTTCTTCCTCTGAGGGAATTTCAATTACAGAGATTAACAAAATATCACAAAAATGGGATGGAAATGTAGAACGGATCCAACAGTTGGGCCGAAATGAAGAGAAAGTTGAGGAGGAATTAACTATGGTGGATGTGGATGATGGGCCGACGCAGGCTGGGCCGAAGAGGGATTCAGACGCTGGGCCGAAGCAGGTTGAAAAACCTATGGTGGCCCAGTACTCACCTACACAGGCCCAACTCACTGTCTTCAAAAGAAAATTATGAGATACTGCTGAAATAATGGATGATGAAGAAGGCCAGGATCCAAAAAGGCTGAAATTGGAGCTGATCAAACCTTTTGTTCTCGACCCAGAGCTAAAATTTAATGTGGGCTCACCCACATTTGGACCAGCGGCGGCGACTGTTAAGCACCAGTCCCGCCGACGCCCATGAGTCTTCTTAGTTGGAACTGCCGGGGGCTGTCACACCCTCGTGCAGTCAGACATCTCAAAGACCTCCATCGCAAATTTCCCCCCACTTTATTTTTTTATGTGAAACTAAATGTACTTCCAATAAGTTAGTAGGGCTACGTGATTCCTTAGACTTGCACAGAGTCTTTGTTGATTCTGTAGGCAACTCAGGAGGTCTTGCGTTACTTTGGAATAAAGACTGGGAAGTTTCAGTTTTGAGTTACACTTTTAACTTTATTGACTTTACTGTACGAGATCTAAAAACTAACTTTTTCTGGCGTTGTACAGGTATTTATGGTGAACCCGACACAAATAAGAGACCACAATTTTGGCTCAATTTCCCAGCACTCTGTAATGGGCCTACTATGTTGTGGTTATGCATAGGGGATTTTAACAAAGTTCTACATCAGGAGGAGTTCCAAAGTGCCAATCGCAGGCCTCCACTCCAGATTGATGACTTTCGGCTAGGTTTGAATAATTGTAACTTACTTGATGTGGGATATGAGGGCTACAAATTCACATGGTTTAGAAATTGGAAAAACCCCCAGACTGTTAAAGCACGCTTAGATAGAGCTGTGGCAAATCATGGTTGGCTAAATGCATTCCCTACGGCAACGCTTCAACATTTGTTTAGCCACCAGTTAGACCACGTGCCAATATTGCTGCATTTCAGAGGTAAAGGCACAGATTTGGTGCAACGAAAAAGATTTAAGCCATTCCATTTTGAGAATTATTGGATCAAATCTCCGAGATGTCAAGAGAAGGTGGCGGAATTTTGGAACTCGGAAACACAGAATCTGCCGAAACTATAAAATAATGTTCAAGTGGACTGGCTTCCTGGGCAAAATTTTTAATTCTACAATCAGCATAAGACAAAAGATGACATTTCAAATCGCCTCAAGAGACTCGACCAGGGTGTTATCACTGCTAAAACTAAGAGCGACATGGCAAGTTTAAAAGCTGAGTTGGAGAAACACCTTGATATGGAAGAGGCACGGTGGAAACAAAGAGCTAAACAACACTGGTTGGAGAAAGGAGATAAGAATACAAATTTTTTCTACTCTTTCGCAAATAAACGTAAAAGGAGAAACACCATTCATGGACTAACAGACCAAGCAGGGCGATGGTGTACATAAGAAAAATACATGGAATTCATTATCTCCAACCATTTTAGACACTTTTCACAAGCTCTAGTCCATCCCCGCTAGTGGTGAACCATCTGGTGGACCAAATTTCATCAAAAATCTTGTCAGGGATGAATGATAACCTCATAAGACCGTACACGGAGAGCAAAATTTATGCTGCTCTCAAGAGTATGGCACCGAATAAGTCTCCAGGACCAGATGGTTCACCGAAGAACATCTCCCAATTCCGACCAATTAGTCTATGTAATGTGGTTTATCGGATAATCTCAAATTGCATAGCAAACCGGCTAAAAGTGGTCCTGGATAAGGTGATCTCGGGAAACCAAAGTGCTTTTGTCAAGAACAGGCTAATCACAGATAATGTCCTAATAGCCCATGAAGTTCATCATCATATAAAAAGGAAAGCAAATGGACAAAAAGGGCAATTGTCCATTAAGTTGGATATGAGTAAAGCCTTTGACAGAATAGAATGGAGTTTTCTTCTAAAAACATTAGAGAAGATGGGCTTTCATCCAGCTTTTATCAATTTGATTGAGAGTTGTATCTCGACAGTACATTTCTCCTTCCTCCTAAATGGAAAATGTTTTGGAAAGGTAACGCCTTCTAGGGGTCTTAGACAAGGTGACCCTCTGTCCCCATACTTGTTTATCATTTGCAGTGAAGTTTTTTCTCAAATGATCAAACAGAATTTAAGGACTAGAAGACTACATGGAGTGAAAATTGCAAGAGGGGCTCCTATACTTTCTTATCTTCTGTTTGCGGATGATACGTTGATATTAGGAGAAGCAACTAATCAAGAAGCCAGGGTGCTAAAAGATATTTTGTCGTTGTATGAGGAAGCATCAGGTCAGAAGATAAATTTGGAAAAATCCTCAATAATGTTTAGCCCTAATACTCATGAGCCCTTAAGAACTCAAATCCTTGCAACTCTACAAATGGTGGAAACAATCGCCCATGAAAAGTACTTGGGACTTCCGATAATTCTGGGTCGCTCAAAAGTTGCTGCTCTACAGGGAGTTAAAAACATAATCTGGACAAAAGTGGAAAGTTGGGAGAATAAACAGTTATCCAAGGGTCGAAAGGAAATTCTCATAAAGTCAGTACTTCAAGCAATCCCCACCTATACTACGTCGTGCTTTAAGCTACCGGATAATCTTATATAGGACATATATAAGCTCTATAGTCATTATTGGTGGGGTAGTACACCCCAGAAAAGGAGAACACATTGGACTACATGGAATAGGCTATGTTCGCCAAAGAGTATGAGAGGCTTGGGCTTTAAAGATCTCAAAACTTTCAATACCGCTCTACTAGGAAAACAAGCATGGCGTATATAAGAGAAGCCACACTCCATGGTTTCGCAGATTTTGAAAGCAAAATATTTCCCATCAACAACATTCTTGGATGCCAAGTTAGGGTGGAATCCGTCATATGCTTGGAGATATATTCTAGAAGGAAGACAATTGCTACTGAAAGGGGTTCGGAGAAGGATCGGATTGGGCGCGGAGACAAACATAAAAAATTATTTATGGCTCCCAAGAATAGAGAATCAAAAACCCACATCCTTGCCGGACAACTATCCTGATGATCTTACGGTATCTTATCTATTGACTGACAACGACACAAGTTGGAATGAAGATCTTGTATGGAGCACTTTCAATCAGAAAGAGTCAGATATTATTCTATCCTTGCCAAGAAGTACGAACCCCCGAGGCCCAGACAAATGGTTATGGCAACCAGCAGAAGACGGTAAGTACACGGTCAAATCCGGTTATAACTTGGGTATTAACTCCTCGAATTTTGCTTTTGCGGGAAATATGGTAACAAGTAGCTCAGGACCCTCACCACATTGGAGAAGTATATGGTCACTAACAATACAACCAAAGGTCAAACACTTCTTATGGAGGCTATGCAAAAATCACTTACCATCAGCTGTAAACTTAATTCAACGACGTATGCCAGCTGAATCGTGCTGCTTGAGCTATTCTATAGAGGACATTTCTCTTGAGCATTTATTCGTCCAATGGCCTCTAGCGCACAAAGTATGGTTTGCAGCAAATCTTCACGAGCAGATATTCGCATACCAACAACAAAATGCAAGTCTATGGGTTCAAGACTTGATCTTGGAATTGAAACCAGAAGATATGGCTATAGCTGCTATCATCCTATCTCAACTATGACACCACAGGAACAAACTCCTCCACAATGAGGCTCATGATCTTCAACCATATTATTGCGCCAGCTATGCGATGAAAATGTGGTCTGATTTGGTAAAGATTAATGGTAACGTGGAATCTAAACAAGAGAGCCATAATCAAAGTACCCTTACGCCGTCGCATGGAAATACTCTTTACTTCGATGCAACAATATCTTCAAGAAGAACATGTCTAGGATGGTACATACGATCTGATGAAGGCTTATGGATACATAGAGGAGCACAATATATACCGCTCATTTACACTCCAAAACAGGCAGAAGCCATCGCTCTGCGAACTGGACTGCGAGCAGCTTTACAAAAAGGCATTCCATTAAGGATAATTAAAGGGGACGCGCAAATAGTGATAAATGCGGTCAAGAATAAAAAGGAAGATTTTTCAGACTTTGGTCTTATCACTGAGGATGTAGTTAGCCTTATTTCAAAATTAAACTATCCAGAACTGATCTGGATTAAAAGATAGGAAAACACTGTAGCCCACAAATTGGCGCAATACGCAAAAATCTCTGTGGACTTTGTTTCACAGTGGGATCATATCCGAACCATTGTAAGACACATTTGGAATGAATGAAATCTCAATCTTCTACCTAATAAAAGAGAGAGTTAGCAAGAGATCGTTTTCAACGTGCCTTAACGAGAAACTACGTTGGTTTAGCTTTAAAATAGAAAACAAACACATATTTTGAAATCAGATTATTCAGAGAAATGATACTGCTCTCTTGCACTGTGTCCCAACGGCCAAGCTGTTCCATAAAAAACATCATTTATTTTCTTCTTCTTCTTTCTATATTTATGTAATTGTTTTTTTTAAAAAAAAAATATTTATGTAATAGTTTCTCGTTTTTGTCCTATTATGTTGTTATCTCCACAAACCATTTTCTTTTATTTTTCATTACACTTTGCCGATTTAATGATGGACTACGTCTCTTGAAAGACGGTATTTTCATAAGTCATGGAAAAATTAAGGTTTAAAGTGTAAATTAGAAGAAATGAAAATAAAATCTTTGGGTTGTATGAATCGGGTTATAAATTTTATAACTACTACATGTTGCATACTAAAATTTTAATATTGCAACTAAGACCTTTTATCTTTTATTATTCTAATTAAACCCCATCTTTCCATAAGTATATAAAAATACCGGATTTCTCAGGAATTTGCCTTAATGCTAATGCACAACTGTGTAATATATTTAAAGTTTTAATTTCATGTTAAGCGTATGCCACGAGAAAGTCTAGTTTTACCTTTAACAAAATCTTTTATAATCATAGTCCAAATTAGCCGTCAAAAGTTCAATAATCTAACACATATTTATGTGTTAATTTAGGGTTTTTCAGCAACTTTTTCCTCGACAAAACGATTTGGTAACTTTCATCCGCTTTTATAAAATGGTTTAAGAGAAATTTGAGTTAAAGTCATTTAATATTGGCCTAAAATTCATTTTCATGGGTATCCTTTGGATTTAGGTTAGAGATCCCATTTCGAGCACAAAAATTGCTTCATATACACTGACGGAGTTTGCAATGAAAAATGAAGACTAGGTTCAATCCCACTAATTTAGTAAAAGACGATACCTCGTCCTCACGGCCCCATACGCACCGATATCACAACCATCACAAATGAGATAAATCACAGTAGATATCAGGGCAATTCCATTAATTTAGTGAGAGGAGATGAAACGGGTTAAATATGGATGAACTGGTGATAAAATATAAATGACTTTATTATGGTGCACTGATATTAATCAATGACACACCTCATCAATCACCTGGATTACTATATATAGGGATACAACAAACCAAAGTCTAACAGGAATAAGATTCTAAGTCTATAAGGAATTACCATCTATAACTAATTCTATAAGGAAACTAATTCTATAAGGTAACTACCATTTATAACCTTTCCTACAAGGAAAGGGTTTCTATTTCCTTAACATCCTCCCTCAAGTTGGAGCATGATGAGGGGAATGGCCAACTTGCAAAGAAAATTATGAAATTTCTAATCATTAAAAAAATCTTTAAAAAAATCTCAGTAGGGGGTAGAAGTAGCAGTAACAACAGTAACAGTAGCAGATGGTAGAGCAGTATTCAAATCCAGTAAGAGCAGTATTTGTAGGAGACTATTCAAGGTAATTCTCTTAACCCTTCAGGATGGTGGGTACAATAACCAAACCAGGTCCGTCAGAAGAGCCAATGATGTAGGAGTCAGCCGACAAACGACCAACAAGTACAGATATCTTAGGGCTAGATTGCAACTGCAACTGTTTCAGTAAAGTCGCAATTATCTCGTAGCCATTCATGTTTTGAAGCGCAATAGCCTCAAAACCAGCATCAGTACGGGCATGTTCTTCGGGATTACTTCCGGAGGCAGACATAGTGCAAAATCAGGTACAGATCAGTAGCAAGTGCAGCAACCGGTGACAGATTGGATCGGCGGTGGCGCGTGACGAGAACGCGGCGGAGCGTGAGCTTCGCGATTGGCATGTGTGGCATAACACACGGACCGATCGGATCAGGAGAGGCGGCGCACATATTACCACGCCAGACGATGGTGGCGGAACGGAGCTGATCGCGATGGCTGTGCGGCGGCACGTGGATCGACGTGTGGCTTGACGGCGGCGATGGTGGTTCGGAAAGACAGCAGAATATTTTCTTAGGGTTACAGGATTTTAGGCTCTGATACCATGATAAAATATAAATGGCTTTATTATGGTGCACTGATATTAATCAATGACACACCTCATCAATCACGAGGATTACAATATATAGGGATACAACAAATCAAAGTCTACTAGGAATAAGATTCTAAGTCTATAAGGAAACTAATTTTATAAGGTAACTACCATTTATCACCTTTCCTACAAGGAAAGGGTTTCTATTTTCTTAACAACTGGATCTTTTGTGATGAAGCTGTATTTTTTTTTTTCAAATTTTTAATGCCTTGATGTAGGAGATATTTTGTAATATCTTTTGCAATATTATGTCTTATATTCTGTGAATATCCTTTAAGGAAATATAAAATATTTTATGAAATAGTTATATATAATAGAAGGTAATATAGAATGGTTATAGGTGTAGTTTCCTTAAAGAATTAATTTCCTTGCAGGTTAGATTATAGATGGTAATTTAATATTTTTATTTCTATTATAGTTTAGATTGTAACACTTTATATTGTAATCCTCATTATGATTGAGATGTGTCATTGATGTATGTAATGGTACTAAGTGGAGGTGACCCTGGCCAAATTAAAGGGGATCACACATCGGCCCAATAATCCAACCTGGGTTCTGATACCATATTTAATTTCAAGGCATACTGGACTTCCATTTTAAAACTAATTGGTACTCAGTGGAAGTGACTCAAGACCTTATATAAGTAATTTAGTATTTAAAAAGGCGATGCGGAATATACATTTGATCAAGTGAAGTATGCCATTACTCTCAGCTGTTCACTCTTGATCAAATGGTTTCCGGGGTGGAATTTCCCTTCTTTATATGGTAGAGCGTAAGCTAGTCTTTGTGGAATCTCCGCTGCAGTTGTTCACGAATCCCTTTCAGGGGTGAAGGAATAATCCGGTGCTATTGGACTGCCTGAAAGCTTTCCAACACATATTATCACTTGGTGTTACTCGAAGTGTTGATGGAAAAGATTTTGTGTGATTGATATGATACTTGCTTGCTACAGTGACTGACTTAAGGCGATTGATTGTCTCGTTTCGATTGATATAGTTTTAGTGGGATCGAGTCGAACTTGATAGATGGTTCCATAGTGGAGAATTATTATCATTTACGTTACAACATTAGTGTCACTTCGGTCACGGTTCAAAATTTAATATTTAGTGTCTTTTAAGTAAATGAGATCACCAGATCACTCACATTTTTATTCAATCTAATATACAAGTATAAATTATTGAATTTCTAAATATTTGACAGTTATTTTAAGAAAAAGTAGAGTTAGGCCTTTGGGACGGCGGCAAAGTGTTGGGAAAGATGGTCTTTTCATGGGGTTATGGAAAGACGACGTTTTATTAAAATAATAAAAGGTAAAAGATCTAGGTTGGAATATTAAAAATTTATCATGCAACATGTAGTAGTAATAAAGTTTATAACCCGATTCGTGCAATCCAAGAATATTATTTTTATTTTTTTTAAATTTATACTTTAAACTTCAGTGTTTCATTATTTATGGAAAGACAGTTTTTAAAGAGACGGACTCCGAGCGGCAGGGATAGAAAACTTGGAACCAGCAGCAAAGACCAAACATATTATCTAAATATCTACGTCAAAATCCAGGCCTAACAATGCAAACCAAGAAAATTGCATTGAGATACTCTTTCTTTGACAAGTGACAATCTTAAAGAATTGTTAATTATTTGGCACTCCCAATTACAACAAAAGACAATTCCAACATAGTAGTAATACATTAGGCCTATATTATTATATTAGCCAGCTTAGCACATTTTACTATATCAGTATGACAATGAACGAAATGACAAATTACATCTACCACCCCCAAGTTTTGGACAATTAGCAAATCAACAGTAAACTATCAATAATTGCATCTAAATCCCTTGTAACGATTATAAAATCAGATTATCAACTAATTAAGATATTTAAGTGGAAGAAATGGCATAAAATTTGATGGAAAAATGACTTATAAATTACTCCCTCCGTCCCAATTTAAGCTGCACATGTTTTGGTCAACTTTCTCAAGTCATGTTTGACCATCAATAACTTTAAATACGCATATTATTAGTGTATTAAAATTTGATATTTAGAACATGGTGATATTGATGCTTGTATTCTAACTCAAATATATGGTCAAAATATTATTAATCATCCCATTCTTCCAAATTTTAAAATTCTTCCAAATTCCAACACTGCCTCCGTTCAATATGGAATAGTGATCCTACAAATTAAAATTTTAGATCCGCCCCTAGTATAAGGGCTGAAAAACTCAGGGGTTGATTAATAATGAGTCCAAAACTCAAGGGACATAAACACAAACACAGCTACTATAAAACTCAGAAGGCCCTCCTACAGAATCTCCAACCTCCAAACTCCATTTCAACCGAGCTTCCAAAAACGCCATGGAGAGAGAGCCGGAGATGAGAACGCGAAGTTTTCGCAACGAAGATTACAACAACAGAAGGGCATTCCTGAGAAGCTACCCTCTGTATCAAGATCACAACAACAACGACGAGGAGAAAACTGACGCGAAAGTCGAGTATGGAACAAATGGCAGTCAAAGCATCCTCAACAAGAAGCCGATGAAGAATATCATCGTGTCGGTTTTCCACTGGGGAGGAGAAACCGTCCTGATCTTCAGGCGGATCAAGCATAAGGTCGCGTTCTTCGTCATCACTTGCCTTCCTTCGGGTCTCAAAGCTCGAACCGCCCTCATTTCAGTCTGATGTTTACAAGCAGCAGCTGCTTTTGTGTGTGATCAGAACAAGAACTTGTAAGAAGAGGAGAATTAATTAGCAGAAAACAGACTTATAAGCAGTGAATCCGAGGTTACAAAACTGGAGATCTTTAGTGACACATTTTAGTTACATACTTTTAAGCATGTGACTAACTAAAGACATTTGCTAAGCTCGAGTTCGAGCTTGACTACTTTGTGATGTACGTGAACGTGTTTCAATTGTTTTTTTTTTTAATATGCTGCATATTCGTTATAAATATTAGAGGCAAAGTCTTGGGAAAAACAGTCGTTGGGGCTTATGGAAAGAAGTGGTTGAACTAGAATTATATAAAGGTAAAATGTTTTAATTGCAATATTAAAAATTTATTATTCAGCGTGTAGCGATTATGAGATTATGAACCGATTAATACAATTCAGAAATTTTATCTTGATTTCTTCTAGTTTGCAATTTAAACCTCGATCTTTCCATAATTTATGGAAAAACCGTCTTTCAAGAGACGGACTCAATAATAGAAACTTAGAATATGAGCTATTTAAATTAGGCAAAGTTTTGGGAAAAACCGTCTTTTCATGTTAAATTAGAATTATAGAAAGGTAAATGGTTTAAGTTGCAATACAGTAAAAGTTACACTAGCGGAAACCAAGCCTATTAAAGGCGGTTCCTTTGAACCAGAGAAGTCACTTTGGGGGTGACTTCTCTGGCTGTGCCTTTGATCCTATGGGATCAAAGTTATCTGATGCCTTTGATTGCACCCAGGAACCGACTTTAATCAATTATGAACTCGGAACTAGCTCCTAGACGGTCGGACTTCATACGCAGTTCCGGTCGCAAAACTGTTAGTAGTCCTGAGTGCGGAACTGGTAATACGAGTTTCGGACTACGTGTAAGTTCCAAGTGAGGAACCTGTTCATACACGGTCAACGGAAATGACATTACGACCTCAGAGCTATGTCTTTGCTTTATAACATGTTCCTTCATCGGGGATCAATTCTGGACATTTACTTGTATTTTCTGTGATTAAATATTTTTTTTGTAATATCAGTTACGAGTTCGGAACTGATTCAGATGTATTTAGTTCCGAGTGAGGAACTTAATTTTGGGACTTTATAAAATATGACAATAAGGAAAGAAACTAGTTCCTAAGTTGGAACTCAATCGGATCACATGGTAAAATCCATTTGTTTCATTATATACCGGCTTCTCGAAAGCCTCGTAACACCAGTCCAAACTGTACAAAATACAAGACAAGATGACACTAAATATAAAAAATCTATAGACTACGCTAAGAAAGCAACAATCTATAGATAGGAATAGAAGTCACCAAAAACCTATTCCACACAATTATGTCATCAAATATCTCATAATTCCCCATTGGGATGCCCAATAGAAAGCAAGCAGGAGTACACAAGATATCTAGCCAAGCAATTTCTTGCATTGTTGATATCATCTTGTTTATACGGCTTGTGAACCTTTGGAAAAAATCTGTGAAACAAAAAATAATAAATATAAGAATGGGCACGACATGTTATGCTGATTTAAAATGTTCTCGAAAGAATAATATTAATACTCACTTATTCGATTTCCAGGTAGTCCTCACGCACATGTAGGACACATTCCGCTGCGTAAAGCATTACGTAATAGCCACATTCCCATGTATTTGATTGTTTCTTGTACTAAGTAATAAAAGTTATATTAACATTTGTTTACATTAAGTGACGTGGTGATATAATTTCTTGATATGAAAAGAGAATCTCACCGTGATAGACTGGAATCCTTTGATGTTAAGGAACTAGAGCCCGGCCAACGCAATGTGTACCAGATAATAGCCAGGTCTATAGTACCCACAGTTGGTCAACTCACCAAGCCAGACTACACTATTCTTATGATGTTCTATTATGTGATTAAGGGGGCCATAGTTAATCTCCGGGCTGCAATTTTCAAGCACATGGTTCATATAGCTACAGCGAAGCGAATGATAAAAAATCTACCCTATGGAAACTTGATTACTTAGATCTTGAGAAGTGTAGAAGTGTTGGACTTTCATGGGAAGGAAAAACGCTGCAAGTACTTTGACAAGCAGTATTTTTAGAAGAAACAATGGATATTGCATGAGAACAAGTGGCATCACAAACTACTTGAAGGTGCCCAGCCTCAAAAGAGAGCAAGGGTTGAAGAAGGTAATTGTGTAATCTTTCATAAATATAGTTATGGTTATACTATTTACTTTTATTAATTGTTATATGAAACATGGTAATGCATAAGAATTTGGCTCTGGATTTATAAAGAGCATGAAGAACTGCTTCAAATGGTTGCGCAACAAAGTGTGTCAACTAAGGGAGCGCATATGGAAGCTAGAGAAGAAGCAACATGCCTACAAGAGAGCGTTCAAAGAGTCAAAAAAGCCTTGACTGAAAAGATGCTTATCTATGTAACTTGTTGTAAGGATTCCTTTGCAAACTGATCAACTTAGTTATTGTAATAATTTGGATACTTTATAGTAGGAATTTGATACACTTTCTTATTGTCGAGTGAATGATATTTTTATTTGTATCTAGGATTTGTTATTATAGTGCACGACTTGTTTTTTGTTTTTAGCACATAATGTTTATCCACGTGTACCATCAAACTCAGGGTAAAACAAAAGAAAACATTGACTGATGACCACTTGACTCAAACATGTTCCAAATTAGGAAGTGGATAGGATCATATGGTCATCCATAAAAAACTTTAAATCCCGGATCCAACAATCAAGACCTGGATTTCCTCTTTTTCTTCACCAACTTCTTCTTGACTTTCCCTTGTCTTTTGGAAATCTTCCCTTGGGGGCATAAACAAATATTACCTAATCATGATTCGACCTTCCCAAATGCATACATAAACTCGCCTCATATTCTTGAATCATTATATCATCTTCATTTGAACCTGTAAAAGCATTTGAGCCAGAATTGATGAAATCTTCAAAATCGTTTTCACCAACAAATGTCCTTTTACCCACAACAACAATCTCCCACTTGGGGTCAATAGGGTCACATAAAAAACTTGATGTGCTTGACCCGCTAACATGAATGGGTTTTCCTTCCAAGCCAACCGGCTCCGGTCAACGAGAGTGAATCCCAAGTCTTCCGTTCGTTGACCACTATTGACATCCACCCATTCACACTTGAATACAAGAACTTGTATTGTCACAAAATTGAGCTCCCACATTTTGACTACGGTTCCAAAGTAACATGTATTCACATAAATTGGATTATTGTCCCCTGATCTAGTAACATGAAGTGCCTCAGAATGCATTGAAACTCCATTGTTTTGGGAAACACCTATATCATCTATTAATTTGGTAGCAAACGTAAAACCATTAATGTCATACCCTTCATATTAAAGAACCGTCCCAAGAGGTCTATGTGCTAACCACTTAACCATTTCAGGGTGTATACCCCTGCCAACGTGAGCTCGAAGCCAAGATGTAAATGTTCTAGTGTGTTGTTAGAGAACACGAGTTTCATTAAATGAAGGATGCACCCCCCGTCCCCCCGTATGTCTTTCATATGAAGCTCAATGTATGGAACAACATCATCGTGGTTCCGAAGTACGTATAAATGAGCAGCAGTAAATCCTCTACACTAGGGCTGACCAGCTTACATTGTCGAACACCCTGACCATCCAATTGCCCCTCGTGTTTAGAACTCGGAACACCAACCAAATCAACTTGCTTCAAATAGTCGGTACAAAACTCTATATCTTCTTCTACCATATACCATTGAACAATACTTGCATTAGGCATATATATGCTCTTCACAAAATGTTTGAATATTCCCATGTATCTTTCAACATGATACATCCATCTCAAAAAAATAGGACCACATAGCTTGATCTCCTGAACCAAATGAATAATCCATAATGTCAAAGAATGATGGTGGAAATTACATCTCCATTCGGCATAGCACTTCAACAATCACAGCCTGCAATCAGTTAAGTTTTGCAACACTGATCCATTTGGAACAAATTGACTTGAAGAACAAACAAAGCTTTGTAATGCACTGTTGATAATGTGTAAAACCGTACGGGCTTAATGGCATGTGCGTCCGACCATCGGCCTGGGGCTTTAACCTTTAGGTAAAGCCCTCTTTTGGGCCAGCCCAAGGTGGAGCACTTGTTCCACTAGCAAACAAAATAGTAGTACTACTTGCCTACCTATATAAAGGCTAAAGGTAATCCTGTATACAATACTATTCATTCCTAATTACACTCTCATATACGATTTTCTTACCTGTTCGTCAGAGCCTCTTACCCCCGTGCAAGGGGTACAAAGACCCTCGGTCAAAACTAGACCCCTCATTAAAAATTCACCCATATTCGTTAAAACTATATGCATAAATAATTGGTGGTCAAAATTCAGGTTTCGACAAGAAGAAGGTTGGAGCGAAATGTGTAAATGGGGTAGGAGCGGGAAAATTCCTCGGATTTTTGGTCTTAGAAAGGGGTATTGATGTTAACCTCAAAAAATTGAAGCTTTAATCCAAATGAAGCCCTCTTAGTCGGTGAAGGACGTCTAAAGACTAACATGGTCCCTTGCAGACCTTAGTCGATTCCTTTCGAAGGGGGCAGAAAACACTTGCCATTCTTTGATGTCCTTTGAAAAGCCAAGAAATTTGAATGGACGACAGAATGTGACAAAGCCTTCCAGGAGTTGAAGGACCACTTACGAAGTTTTCCCACCCTAATGAAGCCAGGAAAGGGGGAGGATATGTATTTGTACATCTCGGTGTACCCCTTGGCCATCAGTGCAGTTCTGATAAAAGAAAATGACAGAGCCCAACACTCTGTCTACTTCGTAAGTAGAGTTTTGCATGGTCCAAAACCTAGATACACTGCTCTCGAAAAGCTTATATTGGCCCATGTCCATGATGTGAGGCTCCTTCGGCCATACTTCCAAGGTCATATGATCATTTTTCTAATGAGTCATCCGATCAGGGAAGTACTTCTTAAGTCGGAGGCCTCATGACAAATGATGAAGTGAGCCATCAAACTGGGTGAGCTTGACATCCATTTTCGCCCACGGATTTCCATAAAAGGGCCAATCTTTAGCGGACTTCATTGTAGAAACTGCTGAAGTAATCGTAGTACATAAAGAGAAAGAGTTCTACGAGGCCTGGCAGTTGTATGTGGACGGTTCGTCACATTTTGGAGGCAGTGGGGCGACATCTTGCTAACAATCCCCAAGAAGAAAGACTACCCTTATTCCTTACACTTTGACTTAAAGGCCACGAATAATGAAGTGGAGTATGAAGCCCTGATTACAGGCCTTCGAACAGCCAAAAACTTGGGCGTTTGAAGGTTGGACATATTCAGTGATTCCCATATCGCTTTCCTTCAAGTCAAGGGGAATATGAGGCTAGGGAAAGGAGCCTACAATGCTATCTAGAAATGGTGAAGCCCCTTCTCAAACATTTTCACCATTATACCCTCATAAAGGTCCCTCGGGAGAAAAATCACAAGGCTGAAGCTCTAAGCAAGTTGGCTTCATGCAATCTGGACTTGCAATCTCAAGGGCCCATGATGGTGGAAACGTTGAGTAAACCAAGATTTGAAGAAGATGCAACAGTGATGATGGTAGAAAAGAAAGATTCGTGGATATTGCCTATCATTAGCTACCTTTGAGATAACACCTTCCCTAAAGATATTGTCGAAGCAAGGAAGATTAGGCTTAAAACACCTAAGTATGTTATCCACAAGAATGTGCTATATCTTTGAGGACATCTACAGCCGCTCCTTCGGTGTGTAGCCTCCCATGAGGCTGATTATCTGATTCGCAAAGCTCACGAAGAGGCCTGCAGAAGTCACTAGGGGGCTCGCTCGATAGCAAAGAAGATCCTTCTGGCTGGGTATTATTGAACCAAGATGTTTGGCGAAATCCATAAGCACATTCAGGCCTGTCACCAATGCCAAAGGTATGCGCCGATCACCCATGTCCCCCAAAAGGAGATTATGAACATCAACAGCTCTTGGCCATTCGACAAATGAGGGATCAACTTGGTGGGTCCTTTCCCGGAGGCCCCTGGACACTTTCGATACCTGATTGTGGCCATTGACTACTTCACAAAGTGGGTCGAGGCCGAAGCCTTAACGGGTGTGAAGGGAAAGTCGATGATCGGTTTTTGCTAGAAAAATATCATATTCCACATTGAAATCCCCCAAACGATTATAACTGAAAATGGTGCTCAATTTGTCAATGACCCCTTCAAGAGCTGGTGTAAGGAATACAAAATTTGCCAAAGGGTTACCACCGTTTAACATCCACAAGTAAATGGGCAGGTGGAGATCACAAATCGTACCATTGTTAAAGGTATCCGCTCAAGGCTCGAAGGGGCAGGTGGAAGTTGGATCGATGAGCTGCCAAGTGTGCTTTGGTCATTTTGGACAACAGAGTTGTTTTCCACAGGCGAAACCCCCTACGGCCTAGTGTACTGCTCGGAGGTGGTTATCCCCATGGAGGTGAGACTTCCAACATTTCGAAGGACCACCATAAACAATGAGCACAAAGAAGTTAATGATGAACAATGTTGATTGGATCTGGATCTCCTCCAAGGGAAAAGAGAGAAAACATCTCTTCATGAAGCCAAGATAAAAAAGAGGATTAAGCGGTACCATGACCGGAGGGTCCGGAAGGTCCAGTTCTCCCCGGGAGACCTCGTAATGAGAAAAAACAAGAAAATTCTAAAGGAACCGGAGGGGAAGCTATCAGCTAACTAGGAAGGACACTATCAGATTATGGAAGTTAGCCCTGGAGGCAGCTATGTGCTTGAAACCCCCCAAGGTGAGGTGATTCCACACAGATAGAACATCTCAAACCTTAGAAGATATTGCCTGAAAATCCTAGATGACTTGGTGAGGTTGAAAAATAGCCCACCCCGAAGTAGCTATGGGTCAGAAATATCCTTGATCAACTAGCGTTTTAAGTCTGTAGGATTCTGTCTCTTTGGGCTCCATTTTAATATGAAAGTGCATTCCTTTTAATTGTTCCTTCCAGAAAATTAGAATGCATTTCCTAGAAAATGGATTCAGAGGTGTTCGGATGGTCCGAACTGCCCATCGAAGTCCTTAGGGACATGGATCCCTTAGACATATTTGAAATAGGTCTCCTCGAATGTCGTTTGAGCACGTTCCCCTTGGATGTTCAAAGACCGCCTTAGGGGAACTAATCCCTCAGGCTAACGATTCAGAAGGGTCTGAACTACCCACCAAAAGCCTCAGGGACACTGATCCCCTAGGCTAACATCTCGAAGGGTTTGAACTGCTTATCAAAGACCTTAGGGACACAGATCCCTTAGACATATTTAAAATAGGTCTCCTAGAATGCCCTTCGGGCACATTCCCCTTGGACGTTTGGAGACCGTTATAGGGACACTAATCCCTCAGGCTAACAATTCAAAAGGGTCCAAACTGCCCACAGAAGGCCTTAAGGACACTGATCCCCTAGGCTAACGTCTCGGAGGGTCCGAACTGCCCACTAAAAACCTTAGAGACACAGATCCATTAAACACATTTTGAAATTGGTCTCCTCGAATGTCCTTCGGGCATGCTCCCCTTGGATGTTCGGAGACCACCTTAGGGGCACATACCTTTTAAGCTAGTGTTTGCAACGTTCCCGTCGAATTAGCCCATCTTAGGGACAAAGATCCCGAAGATGAGATTCGAACACGCAACAAGCGCTCAAGGCTTAGACCTTGTAAAATATTCGAAGGGCTAACAAAGCCCTATCAAACGCGCAACGAGTGCTCAAGGCTTAGACCTTGTAAATTGTACGAAGGGCTAACAAAGCCTCATTCGATTGTATAAACCACAAAAGGCTCAGACCTTGTTAACCACTTGAAAAGGTCAGAGAAATTTAGCCGGGAGGCAGTGGCCCTACCTAAGATAGGAAAAGAAATGTCTGACAATGGCGAAGAGAAGAGCGTATTATTATTAGGCCAGCACGGATTAAAAGCATACATAAATAATTTACAACTATTTTACAAAGTAGAAACCTGAAGGTTTAGGTCAGGGTCTCCTAACTAAATGTTCTTCTTCGTCGTCAAAGGATTGTGGTCGACTTCGACCATCCGTTGATGAAAAATATCTCCCTCGGCTAGCAGAGGATTGGCTTTGATCCGTGTTAGCTATTTGAGCTGAAGCCACAGGAGGAGGGGCTTTAGCTGACTTAGAAGCCTCAATTCTCCTAGGGGCAAGACCGGAACTTGAAGCTCCTACTTTCACTTTCTGCACTTTGTCCAGCCACCTCATAGCCTCTTCATATGCTTTGTGATACTTGGGATTCCAAGTAATATGTTTTTGCTCCATGATATTGATAGTGTCTCGAAGAAAGCCTTCAAAATCTTCAATCAGTGGAGCTTCAACTGTCTCGAGTCGGAGCCCATATGCTCGAAGGCTGTTGGTCGTTGCCTCATAGGTTGAATACATTTCGCAAAGCTCTTTATCAACCCTCTCTTTGTCCTTACAAATGGCAGCAATGAGGCCATGATTCTTCTTAATGGTTCATTCCAACGATGGAACCAGGTCTCACTGATATGTCCAGAATTCTTCTTTCCACTGCTTAAGTTTTTTGGTAGCAGTGTTATGGCCGCTCGAGCCACCTCTACATTTTCTTGGGCCACCTGAGCCTGACGAAGGTAGCTTTCAACGGACCCGTTTGGCCAAGAAGTTGATGCTTCCCCAGTGGTTTTTTATGCTTTAGCAGCCGAGAGACATTCAAGCATCGAAGAAAACCCGGCCGTAGTAGTTATCTCTTTGAGAACTTGTTATGCCGGCTTTGAGAGATAAAAAAAATCTCCTAAAATTTCATCCTTAGAAGTAGCTAAGGAATCCCTTTCCTCTCTCGAATGGCTTAGCGCTTCGAGGAGTTCCTGTTGCCTTTTATGAAGACCACTGCGCCATAAGCCCAGTTTCTCGTATGCTGCTCAAAGCTCCTCTTCGAGCCGGATAAACTTGTACCAAAACTGGGATGCCTCAATCCGATGCTCCCAAGCCCATTCCTTGATTCAATAATACCACTCCTTTATGATTTGAAAGAAGATGTAGAATGAGGTACCCCTTTGCAAATGGGAGGGAAGGGGGGCAAAATGGTATCAAGTCTAAAGTCTATGAAAGATAAAAGAAAAAATAGATAAGTATGAGAAAATAAGAGTCTTCATTAATAGAAATGAAGAAGTACATCAGGAGCCCCCAAAGGTCATACATGTTTTCCTACGCTAGATACCTCCTGAGAAGAACTCGAAGGGGCAAACCTGTGCCAAGAAATATTGCCGGAGGCCTTTAAATGGTCATGCAAGGGGAGTTTAATTCCCCCCCAACCTAGATAGACTTCCACCGGAGATGGCTCAACTGTTTGGGCTCTGAATTGTTCTTGTAAACATCTAGCATAGTAGCGTACTCAGCCGGAAGGTCCTTGGAGATGGAGCAAGACATACTATTCCTGGTAACCCCAACCAAGAGTGTGGAGAGGGAGGAGAAAAAATCCCGGAACCCCTGGGTCTTGACCACCCTATTGGTATAGGCCTCAAAAGTTAAAGCATGTTGCTCGAAAGAGTGAAGGCCAAACAATCTAGAAATTTCCACCTGGGCTTCCGAGAGCTTCAACTCGAGCCCTTTTAGAAGATTACTTTTCTCTATGACCTGTTTCTCGAGCTCTCCCTTTTGAATAAGATCCCATTTCTCCAGCTCTGCCTGATGGGCAAGGGCAGCGAAAGCACGCTCGGTCTCGTAGTCAGAGGCCAACTTCTCTAGGTCTTCCTTGTAATGGGAAGTAGCTTCGCGCAACTCCACTTCAAGTGCCTTAGACTTAGCAATAGCTTGATAATCCTCTGGAACCTTCATTAAATAGGCCTAAACAACAGAGTCCAAGGCAATTGAGAAGGCTGCCTCCGGGACAAGGTTTAGGTGACCCTCCACATGCGGATGAGGAAAGTTTCTCTTCCCTGAGAGAGGGCCAGCTTCCAAGCTGGTGTTTCTAGGGGAACCAAGTTTGGCCGGGGTGTTGAAAAAGGGGGGGCATATCATTTCTTTGCTTTTGAGGGGAAGGGTGGGTGTCGAGGCACTATCATGACCCCCTTTTCTCCTACCGTTTTCACCCTGGAGCTCCAACTGAACCTCAGAGTGAGCCTCCGATCAAATGGGGCTAGAAGTGGGATGGTTGTGAGGGGATTTCAGAGAGGCCTCTGCAAAAATTGCCTCAGCTTCTATGTCATTGTCAAACCCAAGAGTTGCACCAAAATCCACTGAACAAAAGGAAAAAGGGGAAAACACAAATTAGCCAGCAGAAAGAAAGCAAAAAAAGGCTAGATAAAAGCAAGGATAGGAAAAAACTAAGGATGCCGCAAACACCTTCAGGAGGTGAAGAAGAGATCCTAATGGGATCCTCTTCCGTGTTCTCTGCTAGGGCAGGCTGCGGCACGACCTTGGAAATTTTGAAGGCGCACCCAGAAGGTTTAAGGCTGCTACCCTTAGACTTTCACTTCTTAGCATCCTTTGAATCCCCTCCATCAATAGCTAAAGATGGCTTCCTTTTTTACTTTTTTTTCTAAAGGGCTGATCACCCACATCTTTCTTCTTAATTGAAGCAGCCTTCTCTTTAGTGACAAGAGTCCTCTTCTTGGAAATCTTCTCCTTCTTTTTCCCTTTGTCAGAAATAGACTTCACATCTTCCGCTGGAGGTTCAATCTGAACTGCCCCTTGATTATAAATCAACCCATATACTTCTTCTGGCCATACATGGTTAAAATTGTCCGAGATATCGAGGAGATCGCTCAGCAACAGATTCCTATCCCTCACGACACTTTCCAGAGCGATATATACGGTAAGATTCTCAAAATTAGGTTTCGGATTCCAATCTAGAACAAAGTAATCCCCGGCCTCATTCTCAAAAGTGAAAATGGGAGCTTTGTGCCACCCTTTGAAGCTTGTAGTAATTTTTATGGGGTGATCCGATAATTTGTTGCATAGAGTCACGATCCCCCCAAGAATTTTATCCTGACCTTCGGTAAAATACACGACTGATCTGCTGCCTAAGAGGTAGTATAATCATCTGAACAGCTCGTACCGAGAAGTGATACCTAAACTATTACACCGATTAGTAAAAGCCATAACCAACAGGATGACGTTCGAATGCACTTGAGCCAAGCTCACTTGATGCTTCTCCAGAAGATGAGAGAGGATGGGGGGTAGAGGGAAACATAATCCAAACTTGAAGTGGCACTCATAGACAGCGCACCGACCGGGCCTTGTATCCCTTGGATTTTCATCTTCTTGGATAACCTCCAACTTCAAGTCCTCAGGAATTCTCACCCATGAAGGGAGGGTCTTCAACAATTTAGCTATCTTTGGAGCCAATGTTTCCGGGCTATCGGGAACATGAGTTAATATCTTCTCAAAAAAGTAAGGCCTTCTTGCCTCGTCTTCCCAAACCTGGGCTCAACTTAGAACCTGAGACCTTGAAAGTACCCATTTTTGGTGGAAACCCGCAGGTGGTACAGAGCTACTGCTAGAACTTCCCCCAGTATCTGAACCCATAGCAAAATAGCTAGTAGTCAAAGATTGAACGGTGTCAGAATCTTGTAGCTAGGAACCATCAACGTCGGCGGCCGAAGCAGCCGGGAAATAATCCAGAATGGAACCCTTTCCAGATGAAGGCATTTGCAACATCCTTAAGCAAAATAAAGGATAAAAAGGTCAGGGGACCTACTAGGTAGTGGCCAGAAAAGGTAGTCGGAGCTCTCAAAAAATGTGAACAGAGAAATGGTGCTGTCGAAGTGCTATGAAAGAGAGAGAGAAGATTTTGGAAGTTATGAGAATTTTGAGTGAGCTAAAAGTGAAAAATAGTGAAAGTCGTTAGGTATATATAGGAAGTGGAAAATGGAGCAATTATTACCTCGGGGCGTCAAGTGAAAAGGCTGTTGTGTAGGTAAGTGGGCCGTATAAATCAAGGTAATCATGGGGGAGTGGTGCGCGTGAAGCGTAACAAGGGATCCACGCGCCTAGAGAAGAAAGGGTGAGCATCACGCGCGCTTTTTCCACTCCCCGCTTTGAATTCAAAGTCTAGTCCCAGGCGAATTTTCCACTTCCCATTTTTGAATTTTTGAATGCTTAGCTCTCTGAACGAGGGTAGGAAGGCCAAGGGCTAAACCCATCATGGCTTTGCATACGAACACTCTTAAAAATCAAGAGGACCAAATCCGCTACGCCGGAACCCCTATCCCTTAGCGGAGGGATTCGAATGTCTCACTTTCGGGCAAAGATAAAAAGGCTAGAAGCCGAATCCCCTTTACACTAAGTAATAGTTTCAAAACCCCTATCCCTTAGTGGAAGGATTCAAACGCCTTACTTACTGGCAAAGATCAGAAGGCTAGAGGTCGAATCCCCTACCACTAAGCAGCAGTTTTGAAACCTCTACTCTTTAGTAGAAAGATTCGAACACTTCACTTTTTAGCACAGATAGAAAACACAAGTTTCAAATCCAATACCTTTAAGATATTGGGGATAATAGATCTTAGACCCTGACACAGATCAGTAAGCTAAAGGTCGAACCCTCTTCATCTGTCCAGTAAGGACCGAAGACCCTCAGTTCCTAACATAGATTAGAATACCAGGGTTTGAACCCTTACCCTAGGCTACTAGGGCTTGAAGGCCACCAGGGGATATAAAAGAGGCGCGATCCAGGCCATTAGGCTCTAGCACAAACTAGAAAACTGAGGGCCGGACCCCGATACATTTTATTAGCTCGAGCGAAAAGTTCGATGCCCACCTGGAATGGACTCTCAACTTGGCATGAGGATGCCGAAATCATACCCCTCAGGAGTTGGGAAGTTTCAGATGCGAATACGGATTCGAACCTCCGATCCGAGTTTAAAATTTGAAGGCCGAACCCTCAATTCTCTAGGGGCTTATTGATAATGTGTAAAACCGTACGAGCTAAATGGCCCATGTGTCTGACCATCTGCCCAAGGTTTTACCCTTTAGGTAAAGCCCTCTTTTGGGTCTGCCCAAGGTGGAGTACTTATTCCACAAGCAAACAAAACAGTAGCCCTACTTACCTACCTATATAAAGGCTAAAGGTAATCCTGTATACAAGACTATTCTTTCCTAAATACACTCTCATACACTGTTTGCTTACTTGGTCGTCGGAGCCTCTTCCCCCCAGACACCTCTGGGGGCTCTTTCTTGTAGATTTAGGTACGACGTGCGGCAGCGTAGTAGCGGCAGAAAATTGGGGCGCATCAACTTTCTTACATGTGGAGGCAAAGATAACCTTATTGCAATGGAATTCAATTCCTGCATCAAATAGAGACAATCATGAGACTTCAAACCCACTAACTTTAACTCCTTCACCGATACACATGAACTAATGTTAGATGGATATGCTCCTGGCACCTTCAAACTACTCAGGGTCTAGCAAAATACTTTCTTCTCTGCATTAGACATATAGAAACATGTAGGTGGGAGATAACACTTATCACCATCCATCACAGGACCCAAAGTCTCTCTAATATCCATATCGACCATGTCAAGTCGGGCCTTCAAGACATCTTTAGTTTTCCCAGGGGTATTCAACAATTTACTAACCAATAAATCACACACATTTTTCTTGATGCGCATCACATCAAGACAATGCCTCACATCCAAATCCTTCCAATAAGGGAGTTTGAAAAAAATTGAACATTTCTTCCAACTTCCATCTACTGGAGATTTTCGCTTCCCCTTCCCAAAGACATTTGGAAAATCTTTAACTTTCTCAAAAACTTGATGACCCGTTAGTGGTACTGGGGTGGACGTAACTCGGTGCTCCCATTGAACCACTTCTTCGCAGAATGCCAAGGGTACCCCTCTGGAAGAAACCTTATGTGCCCCTGGTAAACAGTTTTACAATCGTTCTTAAGTTGACAAAAGGACATTTCGATTTCAAAGATGGGATACGTGTAATGCCCCTTCACTGAACAGCTCGACAAATTTCCATAAGCTAGAAAATCATTTACAGTGTAGAGCAACAAGCCCTTCAACGTGAACCACTCTCACGCATGACCATCGTAAGTCCAAACCCCGTCATTGAACACCGTCACTGAATCAGTAATAAGGGAACTAAGGTAAACATCTATATCATTACCAGGTTTCCTTGGGCCTGAAATTATCATCGATAACAAAACATACTTTCGTTTCAGGGTCAACCAGGATGGGAGATTGTATATTGCCAACATTACACTCCATGAACTATGCGCGTTGCTCATATTACCATACAGGATCATTCCATCAGTCGACAGACCAAACCTCAAATGCCGAGGCTCCTTACCAAAATCAGGGTAGAGGGCATCAAGTTTCTTCCACTGCTCACCGTCTGATGTATGACTAATCACACCTTCCCCATGCCTAACTCTATCTGCATGACATCGCATTAACTTAGCATTGTCTTTGCAAGCAAACAACTTCTTCAAACGTGGAATAGTTGGAAGATACCATAAAAATTTAGCAGGGGTCTTCTTCTTTGAGGTGAAACCAACTTCCGCACCCACGGAAATTTCACCACGCTTCAACTTGTATCGAGACTCGCCACATACCCGGAAATTTTCTCTAACTGCATCCTCCTTCCCCATGTACAACATGCAATCATTGGGATAAACATGTATTTTTTCCAGTTCCAATCCCATTGGACAAAGAATACTTTTTGCGGCATACGTTTAATCGGGCATAAGATTACCATCTGGAAGCAATTCCCTTAGAAGCTCAAGTGTCTCAGTCATCCCTTTGTCAGTTCACCCATACTTTGCCTTCAAATTCATTATCCTCAAGGTTGCACTTAAAACAGAATGTTTGGACCAAACAAATAGTGTGGTCTTCTTGTCATTGATCAACGCTTCATGGGCCTCTGTGAAATTCTCTAGCAACAGCGTCGACCATCTTATCAAATACATCAAATCCACCAAAATCTATTCCTTCATTAGTTTTAACATCAGCTACAATATCCGCGAGACCCTCCCCGTGCTATATCCAATGAGTATAGCTAGTTTGAAAGCCACACATTATAAGATGTTCATGCAATTTCTTTCTCCCAACATATGCATCATTCTTACAATCCTTGCATTGGCATCATGCCCGCACCTTGCCGTTCTTCGAGGCATGTTTGAAAGCCAAAACAATAAACTATTCAACCAAGGGAATGTAATCATGTGAGTTTCTACAATCGCCACCTATGAGTTCCAATCCATCCATGGTGCTAGGTACATATGTACCTACATTTGAGAGTGGTTCAAAACATATATATCACACAACATAAGCCTAATTAATATCATTTCCATTCACAATGCAACTTCAAGACAAATAACCCAGATTCAACCCATTCCTAATATAAATGATTTGAAATAATTAAAATGAATGAATCACTTAAGCATACCTTCACAAATATTCCCACCATAAATCACAAATATTTGGGTATGCCTCTTTCCAATGTCTTCTTAATTTTTATTGTGAATAGCCCTCGATAAAGTTTTAATACAATCCCAATTTGTTAAGTTCCAATCTCGGAACTAATCTAGTGCTAGACAACAACGATCCAATTCAAGATCCTAACTCGGAAGTAGGATCTGAATAATGTTCCTCATTCGGAACTTGGATCAGATAAAGTTACGATCTCATAAATTGTTTCTTGCTTTCAAAAATCCTGAACCACAGCAGTTCCTCTATCGGAACATGATTCGTATTCCAGTTTCGAATTCATAACAAATGCATTGGAAGTCATTTTGGCACAACCTCCTTTGAATCTCTACAATGGAAGACGTTTCTTCAATAGCCACATTTGAATCTCTACATTGGAAGGCGATTATTGAAGAACCGCCTTCCAACGTTCAATAACCGCCTTTGATTTGGAAAGGCGTCCAGAATTGAGCAGTTTTGAGCTCTGAACATGTCCCAGAAAGCAATTCCTCAGAAATTTCTTGGAACCACCTTTGAACTCCGCCTTTATTAGGCCACTCTCCACTAGTGTTAATTATGCACCGTGCAATAGTTATAAGTTTATGACTCGATTAATGTAACCCAAAAATTTAATCTTCATTTCTTGTAACTTGCTGTTTATTTCTTGTATTTCCATAACTTTTAAAAGATGAACTCTTTAAATTTGGGATTAAAGTAGCTTTCAAAAGACATGTTCCTTAAATTGAGATTAAAGTAATTATTTTTAGCTCGTGATTAATTTTAATGAGGTGTTGAAACTTAGGGTTTGAGAATTGATTTTGACATATTAACATGGCCATTGTGCATGAATTCATGGTAGCTTGACTATGTTCAGCTCATTCCATTCCCTATCATATTGCCTGAAAAGGCTCACAGAAAGGGTGATGGAGAGTATGAAGTTGAGTTTGCTACCTCTTTGAATTTAATGAGAATTATATGAGAAGTTTTGAGGTAGTTCTATTAGGGTTTCAAAAATAATGTAAATTTATTGAAAATGTAGCAAAGTGGACTAAGCCTACATTCTCATATGAGTACTCAACAGAAAGTATGATGCATTAAAACTGCACACGCTTGCACACACATTGCACAATCTTGCACAGTAAATTTACTTTTTTAAAGAGATATTAAATCTCATCGACTTTACTTTTATAATTATCCCAGAATATTAAGAAGAAATTTAAATATGGCAAGAGTAAAAATAGATCTATAGTTTTTTTTTCCCGAAAGAGCAAGGTCTGACACGCACGCACGCGTTCATGAAATTTTCAAGACTAAAGTGTTTTTGTTATAGATTAAAGGGATAACAACTTCGGTGTTTTTCATCTCAGTTCTTCACATTTTTAACCACAATCATCCCTCACAAGGGTTACGTGCCCTGTTTCAAATATTGTCTTGCTAAAACCGGGTCATGTTAGCAATGAAGCCATGCAATTTACACTTAGCCTTCTTCACTAAACTTCCAAATTGACTTCACTTCTGATCGGATCAGCAGACCAGGTACTTATAAAACATTGTTTTCCCCTTTTCGTTATTGCATTTGAGTTTTACATCGTATCATTGCATAATGAGGACCGTGTGAGAAGTTTGAGATAGTTCTGCTAGACTTAAAAAAATAATGTGGATCGATTGAAAAGGTAGCAAACGGCCGCCATTCCCATAAGATAAGAGTTCTCGCCGGAAAGTATAATTGGTCAAACTTGCACACGCTTGCCACACACATTGCACGGTCACGCGTAATGAATCAGAACAATTTTCAAGAGATATTAAAACCTCTCATCAAATTTGCTTTTATAATTATCTCAAAATGTATTAAGAAGAAATTAAGTATGAGAGAGTAAAAGTATATATCTATAATATCTATAAAATCATTTTCCGAAAGAGCAAGGTTTGGCACGCACGCACACAATCATGAAATTTCCAAGACTATAATGTTTTTGAAATAGATTTAATATGCTGCCAACATTGTGTGAATTTCAGTACTATGATACAGATCACGCAGATGAAATCCACATTGATTTATAGTTTAAAAACGTGTAGATTCTTGTACAAAGAATTCCTGACATTCGGTGACATTCGGTGAGTTTTGAATCTAAAAGTGTTATTTTAAGAGTTTTCAATAAGAGTAGCAAAGTGGATTAGGCTGGAAAAAAACGAGGAATGGTAACACGCACATACACGCAAAATATATTTAAGATATTTTACACTTCTGACCCTAACTTTAGGTTGGAAGTGTCTGTATAATCCTGTAAAATGAGAAAGTATCAAAATAATCCTAATTTTATGATGAATTGTTCAGTTATAACCTTTTGTCACTAATCCAATATTTACGGCGGACTTGAAATGGAGAAAACCCTTGCAATAATGGAGAAAATAACCTCCATTATTGAAAAGTACTTTCAGATTATAAATTTTGTTAAAGTACCCAAGCAATAATGGTAATAACTAGCATAATATAGTAATGAAGTTTTTTTCCTTTCAAAAAAATATAAATTGTTCTTTGGAGAACTCTTTGATAACCCATTTATTTATTTACTTTCATTCTCCCTTCTACTTGTAGTCCAATTGTTTATTCCTCACTTTGGCATCAATCAAGGCTCTTAAACTACTATTGACTTGAGATTTCCAAACTATATCATTGATCTTACCTGGAAAATATGGTTATTTTCAATAGCTGATTACCATGTAATCGTCATTTTCGTGCATAGTCCGTTTTATTATTTTGATTAAATCTCGTCTTTCCATAAACCTATGAAAATACGGTCTTTCCCAAGACTTTACCAATATTAGAAACTTGGAATATGAGCTATTTAAATTAGGTAAAGTCTTGGGAAATGCCACATTTCCATAGGCATATGGAAAGAATGGGTGAATTAGAATTATAGAAAGGTAAAAGTTTTTAGTTGCAATATTAAAAAAATATTATGTTACGTGCAGTAGTTATACCTTTATGACCCGATTAATGCAACACGAAAATTTTATCTCCATTTCTTCTAATTTGTAGTTTAAACCTTGTATTTCCATAACTTATAGAAAGACCGTCTTTCAAAAGATTGGCTCTTTAAATTTGGGATTAAAGTAATTATTTTTATGATTAATTTTAAATAGGAAAGTCTCAGGAAAGACAGTCTTTTCTTAAACTTATGGACAATCCACAGTGGCTTTTACCTTAGATGTTGTAATTGTTTATAAAATTTAAATACTGTATTTTTAAAGTTAAAACAAGTAATAATATGTACTTGAATGTGAAAATATAAAAATATATAATATAAAAATAATTAAATTTCTAAACTTAATATGTAATTTAAGTAATACAGCGTATAAAGAAAAAAAATAAGTGACATGTACGTAAACTTATGGGCATGCCGTTTATCAGGATACCCACTAGTATATTGCCTGAAAAGGCTCATAGACAGGATGATGGAGGGTATGAAGTTGAGTTTGCTACCTCTATGAATTTATTGAGCATTATATGAGAAGTTTAATGGTAGTTTTATTTGGCTTTCAAAAATAATGTGGATGATTGAAAATGTAGCAAAGTGGACTAAGCCTCCAGTCCCATGAGAGTACTCATTGGAAAGAATGATGGGTCAAAATTGAACATGCTTGCACACACATTGCACAGTCTTGCACAATTAATTCAATTTTTTTTTAAAGAGATATTAAATCTCTCATCAACATTACTTTCATATATATCTCAGAATATTAAAAAAAAATTAAAATACGGCGAGAGTAAAAATGTATCTATAGTATTTATAATTTTATTTTTCGAAAGAGCAAGGTCAGACATGAACACACATGCTCATGAAATTTCCAACTCTGAAGTGTTTTTGAAATATTAACCACAATCATTCCTCACAAGGGTTACGTGTCCGTTCCAAAATTTTCCCTACTTAAACCGGGTCATGTTAGCTATGAAGCCATGCAATTTACCCTTAGCCTTCTTCACTAAACTTCCAAATTGACTTTACTTTTCATTCCGTACTCACCGGAAAGTATGATTGGTCAAACTTGCACACGCTTGTACACACATGGCACTGTCATGCACAATGAATTATAATAGTTTTAAAGAGAAATTAAACCTCTCATCAACTTTGCTTTTATAATTATCTCAAGATATTAAGAAAAAATTTAAGTATGACGAGAGTAAAAGTATATCTCTATAATATCTTTTTCCGAAAGAGCTGGGTTTGACACGCACGCACACAATCGTGAAATTTTCAAAACTATAGTGCTTTTGAAATGTATTTTATGCGTTGCCAACATTGTGTGAATTTTAGGACTATGATACGGATCACGTAGATGAAATCCACATTTATTTATAGTATTAAATGTGTAGATTCTTGTACAAAGATTTCCCGACATTCAGTTAGTTTTGAATCTAGAAGTGTTAATTTAAAATGGTGAGGTTAATGATCAGCTTGTCAAGTTTCTTAAGAAGCTACACACAAAACATTGTGTCTGTAGATCAAGTACTTATAAAACATTGTTTTGCCCCTCTTGTCGTTCCAGTTTGAGTTTTACATTCTATCACTAATCTAGGTGAATTGGTTGCCATATAGCCCAGATTCGACTGATGTGGTCCCGAAAAATGTATTCAATGGTGTTCTTAAGCACCACAACATCATCGAGTCATACATGCTCGATCGTGAATAGAGGCAGCTTGGACAAGTTCAATCCATTCCACTCCCTGTCATATTGATCAAAAAGGCTAGTAGATGGGGCAATGAAGGGTAAGAAGTTTTGACTTAATTCTATAGGGGTTTCAAACATAATGTAGATTGATTGAAAAGGTAGCAAAGTGGATTAGGGTGTTATTCCCATAAGAGTTTTCTAAATATTTATTCCTCACTTGGCATCAATCAAGGCTCTTAAACTACTCTTGACTTGAGATTTCCAAACTTTTCATTGATTTTTACATGTATAATACGGTTATTTTCAAATGTTGATTACAATGCAATTTTCATTTTCGTGCATCGACAACTCATCTTGGCTAAACTATTTCCAAGATATCAGATTAAAGGGACAAAAAGGGGTTAAAGAAAGACTTCATGAACTCCCCTAAACCTGCAAAAGTTTTCCCTTCGCGATGAACATATCATATTGCCTGAAAAGGCTCATAGACAGGGTGATGAAAGGTATGAAGTTGAGTTTGCTACCTCCATGAATTTAATGAGCATTATGTGTAAGAAGTTTTAAGGTAGTTCTATTAGGGTTTCAATAATAACGTGGATTGATTGAAAATGTAGCAAAGTGGACTAAGCCTCCATTCCCATAAGAGTACTTATCAGAAAGTATGATGGGTTAAAATTGAACACCCTTGCACACACATTGCACATTCTTGCACAATGAATTTAGTTTTTTTTAAAAGAGATATTAAATCTCTCATTAACTTTACTTTTATAATTATCTCAAAATATTAAGAAGAAATTTTAATACGGCGAGAGTAAAGACATATCTATAGTGTTTATAATTTCTTTTTCCGAAAGAGCAAGGCCTGCACGCACGCACGCACACGCTCATGAAATTTCCAAGACTTAAGTGTTTTGAAATAGTGAACCTAGGTTTTCAACGTTATTTTTCCATCGCCCGCCACCCCTGCACTTCCCATTTTCCCTTTCCATAACGTCTAATTAATCAGTGCTTTTCATCCCAGTTCTTCACAATTTTAACCTCAATCATCCCTCAAAAGGGTTACGTGCCCCATTCCAAAATTCTCCCTACTTAAACCGGGTCATGTTAGCAATGAAGCTATGCAATTTACCATTAGCCTTCTTCACCAAACTTCCAAATTGATTTTACTTTTCATTCAGTATTCACCAAGAGTGACATTCCTCCACCACCAATATGAGCGAAAAGGCATCCCCCTGCCGTTCTCGAGTGGCGGCAGGCGTTCCAGAGTTCCTAATGATGTCCTTGAGATGTCGAAAAACAGTCGCGTCGATAGACCACCAGGTTCGGTAAGCCAGGTTGCTCTTTGTGGTGCATGCAAGTTTATGAGGAGGAAGTGCATCAATGGGTGCTTTTCACTCCGCACTTCTGGTCAGATCAGGTTGCGGCCCGATTTGCAGTTGTTCATAAGTTGTTCGGAGCGAGCAATATGTCCAAGCTCTGGAAAGGGGCAAGGGGAAGTGGGGAGGGGGAAAGAAAAGGAAAAGAAGAAAAATGAAAAAAGAATAAGAAAAATGGGAAATGGGAAATGTCAAATTTGCCCTAAAATTAACGTTGAAAACCTAGGTTAACGGTTTGACCTGACAGAGTGGGAAATCTTAAGCCGTCATTCCCATGAGAGCTCTCACTGAAAAGTATGAATCGTCAAACTTGCACACACATTGCACGACCATGCACAATGAATTAGAACAACTTTAAAGAGATGTTAAACCTCTCATCAACTTTGCTTTTATAATTATCCTGAAATATTAATAAGAAATTTAAGTATGACTAGAGTAAAAGTATATCTATAATACCTATAATATCTTTTTCCGAAAGAGCAAGGTTTGACATGCACGCACACACTCTTGATATTTCCAAGACTATAGTGTTTTTGAAATAGATTTAATGTGAGAAGTTTTGACTTAGTTCTATAAGGGTTTCAAAAATAATGTGGATTAGGCTGCCACTCTCATAGTATAATGGGTCAAGGTTGCACACACTTGAACACACATTGCACAGCCATGAACAATGTATTAGAACATTCTTAAAGAGATATCAAATCTCCCATCAACTTTACTTTAATAACTATTTCAAGATAACGAGAAAAAGTTTAGGGATGAGGAAAGTAAAAATATGTCTATTATATATATAATTTCTCTTTTTGAAAGAGCGAGGTATGACAACACGCACAAACACGTAAAATAGATTTAAGAGATTTTTACATTTTTAACCTCAATTTTAGGTTGAAAGTGCCAATATAACCCTGCAAAATGAGAAAGTATCAAAATAATCTTAACTCTATGACAAATTGTACAGTTATAACATTTTATTGCTATTCTAGCATTGACTTATCAATTTAGATATTGACCGGACTTGAAATGGAGAAAATACCTTTGCAATAATGGAGAAAATAACCTCATTGAAAAGTACTTTCAAAACACAAATTTTGTAATATATAGCATAATATAGTACTCCCTCCGTTTCACTAATAGTGGCATCATATGTTTAGGTGCTTGGATTTAGATGAAGAAAATTAGTGGATGAAATTGAATGTATGAAGTAAAAAGTAGAATGAGTGGATGAAATTGAAAGAATTTTGCCAAAAAGGAAAAGTGTGCCAATATAAAAGACACAATCCAAAAATTAAAGTGTGTCAATATTAAAGAAACAGGGGGAGTAATGAAGTTTTTTCATTTTCAATTTTTTCTTTTAAAAAAATGCTTTTATAACTCTACATACTTCACATAAGTGCCAATATAATCTTTTGATAATTGAAAGTGCAAGTATAATCATAGATAGTTGATGTAAGTGCAATTTTACCCATTTTAGCAATTTAAGGTTGGATTTAATTAAAAAGATGATTTTACCCCTTTTGAAAAATAAATAAATAAAAATACATAAAATATAATTTCAATTCCAAAACCTATTATTTCTTTTTCTTCTCTTGGTTGTATTCTTCTCATCCACCTACCGTCGGGCTCAACCTCACCACACACCGCCCTGCCACCACACACCACTGTTGCCTCCAAGTCCAACCACCGCGCCCTGCCACCACACACCGCCGTTGAAGTTTGCGGTTTTAGATCTGCTCGGAAGCCGAAGATGATGCAGCTCTTGAAGGTCTGGTCGAATTGGGCATTCCACTTAATGGTGGTCCCCTTCTCTCGTCAGAGGTCGCCGGAGGGCAGCTCGATTTGTAGCCCCCGGATGCTGTCGAAGCCGCGGAGAATCTGGGCCAGAGAGTTCTGAACTAGGGGCTGGGCGGTGAAGACACGGGGTTTCTTGTTGAGGGAGACGAGGGTGTGGAGAGAATTGAAGATGGATCGGAGGAAGGAGTCGGCGTTGCCTTCGCCGTCAGCAGCGGAAATGACTCGTCGACTCATAGGAGGAGTGAGCCGACCCGGGGGAAGAGCGAGTTGAAGCCGCCTCCAACACCATTAACAGCGGCAACAGGGGAGTTGAGGTTTGGTGGAAGAACAATCGTACTGTGGTTCCGGTGGTGAGAATGAGGCACGAGGCCAAGATGGAGCTCTCTAATGAGATGAAGATGGAAGGGGCGACGCTGGTTGTTGTCTGGCCGATCATCGGCAGCGTTCCGGGTACTGAGGTGGAGGAGCACGGCAACAATGTCGGATTGGCAATGGAGGCGTTCCATGGCGATGAGATCTATAAAGAAGCAGTGGAGAGAATGCTGAAATGCATAAGGGCAAAATTGTCTTAACCACTATAGGTTTTATGTTAAAGGGTATTTTAGTCATTTTATATGTGATCAACATCGATCAATGCTAGAAATAATGTCTTAAGGTTATATTGACGCTTATGTCAACTAATTGGGGTTGTGTTTGCACTAAAAATTATCTGAGTGCTATATTGACACTTACTCAAGTAGATAGGGTTACATTGGTATACATCCCAAACAATAAATTGTCCGTTGGAGAACTCTTTGATAACCCATTTGTTTATTTCTTTGTTTATTTTCATTCTCCCTTCTACTTGTCTTCTAAATATTTATTCCTCTTAAACTATTCTTGACTCGAGATTTCCAAAAATTTTCATTGATCTTACCTGTAAAATATGGTTATTTTCAATAGCTGATTACAGTAAAGTTCATAGAAAGTACAAGATTTCAAAACACATTGACATGTCAAGGAGGCAGTACAACTATCTGGGACAATATGAGATCTGATGTGCATTTCCCATGCCTATCGATTCTCCGGGAACAGTTAACTCCGCCATCTAAAATGTTGCGAACTAGGATATTCAAAGAATGGATTCCCCTCACCTCGTAGATCTCCACCTTAACGTGATCCTCAGCCTCGATGCTCCTTCTTGCAATCGCGTCTGAATCAGGGAAAGGCGAGCGATCTAAGAGCCCTGAAATGGCTTCCTTCACCCACTCAGGTGTGATAACCATCTTCAGCCTTCTGATATCTGGCGAGAAGTGTGGGATGAGGGAAAAGTTCAAGTCGTTTCCTTTATCTCCAGCCCGGCTATGTGCAACTTCGTAGAGGGGAATCTGCTGACCGGAAGGAGCAGGAAAACGTGTAGCTTCTGCTGCTGAGATTTCCAGACATTCAGCTGGTTTTGAGTCTAACGTGCGACTGAGAGACATCTTCTTCACATCTTTAAGTCTGGAGGGGTGATCATTCGAGTTTGTTATATTGTTTGTGGCAGCTGAGATACGCCAAGTAACGTACTCACGCCCAACCTGGATAAACAAAAGAAAAAAAGTATGGTAAATTTGGCATTCTAATGAGTCTACTTGAGTTCAATATAACTTAGAAAGAAGGCGAGAGACATACAAATCCCTTTTCAAGAATAATCTCTTTCTTGCATCCAGTGCTGCGAATTGTGTAGGGAAAGAAAAGGAATATACAAACACATGAGAAGCAACGGAAGAAACAAAATACAGATGGAAATGATAAATGATTTCATAAAACCAAAAATAGACTACAAAACCGATGAAAATGATAAATGATTTCACATCAATTATTCGGGTAGCAATAAACAGCGTAAACAGACAAATCTTAATATATATTCTCGAACCTGATACCACCACCACCGGCTGGTCCATTTGTATATAAGGCTGTGAACTCTTTCGTAAGCTGGATTGCGTGGTCCTCTTCTTCAAACAAGCCATCTATCCGCAATCTGATATCTTCGATAGTTTTGGTCATTTTATTACTCATGCTGGTCACGTGTAGACTGTCAAGGCCAATAATATACGATACTATGCGATCCTTTGTACCGGGGCATGTTTCTTCCATCCACGATCTTACCTAAGATAACAAAAGGAAAGTTAGGATGTTTGCAATAGGAATTCAAGTAAGAATTTATTGACTTGCTTTCACAAATGAAGAAAAAATAGCTAACTACGCCTTTAAGAAGCCAAGATATTTGCTAAATAGGGGTAAAAGAAGATAAAAGAAAATTTTCAAAGAGTGGATTTAATTTTACCAAAAATTCAGCAGCATTAGCTCGTTCTATACATTTGCATCCCCCGTAGGATATTTCTCCCCAGCCTTTCCAGCCTTGGTCCTACACGCATAAATGGAAATATAAAATAACAATATTCTTTCACTGAGCCAATTTCTATAAGACAAGGTAGTCATTTAATAACAGACATGCAAAAGAAGAAAAAGAGTCGTGCATCAAGTTGGCATGAAAGATGTCTAAAACTTCACCACGGATTTGATGATTTCACGGAAAGAGAATTTGCAAAAATAAACCAATTGAAGAAACTCACATTCAACAGATGCCTTTTACCCAATAAATCATGTGTGAATACATCTACATTAGCTACTAGAAGAGAACTCTAAACACCAAAAAGCTTGGGGAAAAAAAGAGAACATAAAACTATTAAAGAGCTGCCGTACTTTTGAGGCTAGCAGCAACAACTTATCAGGAAATGGTTCAGCAGATGGCTTTGCTCCAACACAAAGAACTCGGTTACACGATAATGGTTGAAAGGAAACATCTTGGATGTCTATAACCTGCACTAGCAAATTAAGGTATCGATTGGTGATTTCCTCTTCTGCTCGGTCAGTGATTATTTAACGGCATAAAACAAAGAAAGCGGAACTTGCCACATCAGGAGTGATGTAAGCACTAGGATCCCCAACTTCATACAGAAGCTGTTGACTGCACGTCAAAAAATTCAAAGCCCCTCCACTTCCTTCCGCCTTTGCAACACATACTTTTCCGTCGAACCAAACTTCCGCAAATGGAAGAGAAAGATTTAATAGTTCTTTAAGAGACATGTCTCTATGCTTATCACCTTTTTGGAAAAAAAAAATTGAAATGCAAAGTCACCAATCTTTAAAATGCCGGATTTCGAATAAAGTTAAAAATAAGAGGCTTGAACGATAACCTGGATGCAGATAATATCCTCCTGTAAGCTGGCAACCACATTCGAGTAGATGGCCAGCTAGTGCACCTTGGGCAAGTAGCTCATACTCATTCCAGTTCCAACCTAGCTCGTAAACCTGATTATAACAAAATGAATCAAATGCTTTACGATCTAAATGGCAAGTAAAAGACCTAGAAAATGTGTACTCAAGTAGAGTCCAGGATTAAAAATGCAAAGAAGATGACTAGAGAAGAGATCAACGGAAGTTAATACCATTGGAGCCAAAAATAAAGCGGCATCAGCAACCCTAGAGGTAATAATAACATTCAGTCTGCACTTCTCCAGGCATTGGACGATTGGAGCTGCTCCCAGATAGACACACCCTGAAAACATTAGGCTGAAAAAGTTAAGAAGTGTCTCACTGAATCAGAAAAGGGAGTAATAAGCAGAAAAATGAGTTATCAATCAAAAGATTACTGTAAAAAAGACTACCGGATCTTGCACCATCAATATTTTTGAAGTGATCATCCAAACCTGAATGAGTGCAAAAGCGAAAAATGTTGCAAGAGATATACCATATTAGCATGAAGAATGAGGTGAATGTAATCAACAACTCAACTATATGAAGGCTATTAAAATTTTAGAGAGTACCTGCATCTTCAACAGCAAACTGATATGCCACACCAACATTAATACTAATACCCATTTCTGTCGCGGTTCTTAGAACTTCTTCCTGAGCGCCAGATGGATCCTCTACAGTGGATTTGCCAAACCAAGGTATGAGAAAAAACTTAAGTTAATACCATAACAGTTACTTAGGGCACCCAACTTTTTTGGTCGCTTACTTGCACCCATGTTGGTAATTATACATACTCCTTTCTCCACAGCCAAAGGCAATAGCAGTCGCATCCACTCTGAAACTACAAAAGAAATCAAGTATGAGTACAAAAGCAACAAAACACAGAGATATCAGAAAATTTATTCTGCCTCCTTGAGCGATTACAAAATGCCGACAAATCCATCAAAATTTGACATCTATCACTAGCATTTTTATGAAAAGATACAAATACAACAAATTATCCTAACCCTCATTATCAAAGTAATGGAAAAAACTAATCAAGGGTACTGAAAACATACTCCGGGGGTCATATCCTTTCCCACCAGACTTCATTGCTTGGTATCGCTCAGCAAGGGTGCGCTCTGCAAGGCACTCAAGAACAAGGTAGTCTAATTCATCCACACTCTGAAGCAACTTTAGAGCTGCCATAGGGCGATCACCACCGAACCCGGCGCCACATCCAATGTAAACCTTATCTTTTCGCCTCTGTGGCTTGATTCTCTGCAACACAAAAATTCCTAGTCTTACTGCATCCCTTGCGTTGTTCGGTGGCCATTTCTGACACGGGAATATAATCTCCAGACAGAGCCCAACTCAATCTACACGTCCACTATTCATTTAGTCCATTATTAACATTGACCATAAAACTAAAGTTATGTGTGATCATGTTAAATTCATGGTAACATATATTTTCAAAATACCAACTTTTCATGATATTAACCATACAATCAAAAACAATATGCAAGTCAGCTATGACAAATCATCAAAAATGCGATTTTTACCCGAAAACTGAAACTGTTATCCTAAGGAGCTAATGCTCACACTAACCTGTCTCACTACACAATCATGGAGCTCCTGCGTGGCAGAATCAAGGCCTTCTTCCATTGATTCCTGAAAAATCCATTTCCAGGTGTCAAGAAAAAACAATCGATAAACGAACATTAAAATCAGCATTTTCTTTAGAACTATAAACACATGCTCAACATCATTACCCAATTACAAAACCCACTTGAAAGACACATTCAAGAATCAGCATGCAACCATAATTGAAACAAATAAGCTAAGCTGAAAAACAGGATAAAGTTTGTATCTTTCACTTTCATCAGCAAAATGATTAAGAAATTACTGCTGGAATAAAGAACCTCAACGTAATCTTTGTGCAAATATTTCACCTTTTTGATCGAAGACGCTTTTTGATCGGGACTGCTCTCTTTTTCCATGGAGTGTGTTTTGCAGAATTATGTTGCCAAAGGTGTAAGGATAAACTTCTTTCTTTAGGTAGAAATTAATATTTTTCCAAACATGGGGCGGTTATGTATAATTTGAAGAATAATAAAGTGGGTCCCACAGTTTATTGAAGTTATCCACAATCTTCCCGTTGGTCGACTACGTGGAACAATTATCAGTATTCTTTTTTTAAAAAAATAAATATCCAGACTCCTTCTCATTAATACATCCAAGTTGTCTCACACACCAAGTTGCCCCACACACAGGAGTGAAGCTCCCTGTGTCTCACACAAAGGTGAGGTGAGACTCCCACACAACTCACACAAAGTGAAGCTCCTACACCTAACATGATGTAATTGGAGACTGAACCCCAGAAACTGCCCCAAGTCGGATTCGAACATAGGGTGCTCGTAGGGCGAGTGTACGCCCTGGCCACTGCGCTATTCCCAGTTAGTTAATTATCAGTATTCTTGCTTGCCATTCACATACTCTTTGTGTTTAGCAGTAAACACTTTTAGAATAGTTTATTTTAAAAATAAATTTATTTGGCAAAGAAACACCGTCTTTTTATAGGGGGTAGATTTAGAATTGTAAAAGGATAAAAAGTTTAATTTGTAATATTAAAAATTTATTATACAATGTGAATTAGTTATAAGTTTATAACCCGATTAATGCAACCCATAAATTTTATCTTTATCTCTTCTAATTTACAATTTAAACCCTGATCTATGGAAAAATTGTCTTTCAAAAGATAGACTCAATTAATCTGGGGGGAAATTATAAGTGGGTATTCCTCAACTTTCAAAATAAGGGTGTGTTTGGCCGGAGTTATAAATGATTTGCTTATAAGTCAAACACCATTTTTATGTTCGGTAAACTGCTGAAAAAATATTTATTTAAAAAGACGAAACTATTTTTCAGGAGGAAAGCATAAAGTGGTTCATCCTTGCTTTCAAAATAAATTAAAATAAACCAACATTAGTTATAAGCACAGTTCTAGCAAACACACTCTAACTCCTAACAGTTTTGCTTAAAATCCAAACACACTCTTTATACTTCTTCCTCTGTTTCTATGGGTTTGGATGGAACTGAATTTAGAAACAAAAAGAAAATATAATGAGTGAATTTAATTGAAGAAATATTGTCAAAAAAAGAAAAGTGTGCAAATTCATAATGAAAAAAGGAAAGTGTGTTAAACTCATAGAAATGGAGGAAGGGTACTCCCTCCGTCCCAGATTAAATTACAGCTTAATCATTACACACAGTTTGAGAAACATATTTGACCGTCAATATATTTAACTACGTGTAATAACGACAAATAAAAAGTTCCATTCTAGAAACTACTTGTTATGTCGAATTCAACAATATCACATAATATTATATCTCATATATCTATTCAAATATGCAGTCAAATTTTAATAGATAATAGTATCATAAAACAAGTGAATAATTTAATATGGAACAGAAGAAGTATTAGCATTCTAAAAGTTAAAATATAGTTTTTTTAAAAACATTGCGGATTTAATGACCCCCAACCCTAAATTTTATCTCCTAACCCAAGGGTCACATATGAGGTCAATATTATGTGGCTAAAAACTTTAGCGATCCCATCGAAATGAGCCTTTGTTAATGTCTGCACTTTGTCAAATTAGCCAAAATAAAAGGGCATCATCATTCGGCGTTATATTCTGGGTGGGCTCAAGATCTTCTGCTACATTTTTATGTATCATTGTGTGTTACACCAATAAATGTAACAAAATTGGAGAAGAACAGGGCAAAGAACGAAATTAGTGAAAAAACTAATTTCGTTCTTTGCCCGGTTCTTCTCCAATTTTGTTCGATCTTTTGGATAGCGTGTGAGTGTGTTTCGCTCCTCTTTTAAATATAAATTGAGATATTTGTATCATTGAGGTAATAGTTTAAAAGCGTGAAGAATGTTAGCAAAATTGATCCATGTTTGTGCTCACAATAATACCAACTCACATATATCAATTAGCAGTTCTTAGTGTGTATTTGTCATTCCTTTATACGGGTTTTATGAATTATGATTTAGGTGATACATAGTGTTGTTGAGTATGTATAAAAATCTGGTTTTCAAGATTTAGTGTCGTCGGAATCATTTTTGCCGATCATAGAGAAATTGTTGATTCTATCTGGAACGTGATGTAAATTTCTGGGCTACAATTCATCTAGCATAAATTTAATAACAATGCCATATTCAAACGACATTTCTTTACATGAAGTTTCCTTTTCATTTTTATGTACAGTAGTATTAGTTTTCTTGCAGCAAGAACACTTTGTACAATGTCAACAACAGCTCAAATTTGCAGAAATAACATCAGGGTGATTTTAAAAGTGTGATGCAGTAGTGTAGTTCGGCATAGTGTGACGTTAATCATTTGGAGCTTTTCTTATGTGGTGAATCGATTTCCAAGTCAATTGACACGTCATACTGAAGTTATAGTTCTGACGGTACCATTGAAGGCTGAATTTTTCTAATATACAGTCAGCAAGCTTCTAATTATATGTTATACTGAGGTCCCAATCAAAACTTGCCGTGTGGAACCTAAGAATAAGGGAGACCCCCAAACCATTAGAGATGCTCTAATCTAACTGGAAAATGACAGTCAATAGAATAATCAAGTTGAAGACTAAGAATGAGAGCTTAAAATCTGAGCTAAATCGGAAACTCCCACTTGATCACAACACACTAGGTAAAAAAGTAAAAATTGTTCAGATCAGCCGATTTAGAAACTGTTACCATGTGAAAAAGGGAAAATGGCAATGTGGAAGAGAAGGTGGAGAGTTTGAACCAAGAGATAAAAATGGAGATTGATTGAACATTTGATGAAGTGGAAATGAGGGAAAAGAATTAAGAATAGGGGGGAAAAAGTAGCAAGAAATTCAGGATCATAAATGGTGAAGTAGTTGGAAAGAAGAAATTCGAGTAAATTGCATATATAACCCTGAAAGTGAGATATAATCCTGCGATAATTGAAAGTGCAAATATAACCCTAGATATTTAGGTTATGTGCAAATATAATCTTTTTCGACAACTTTAACCCGGAAGTTTGTTAAAAGATATTTTTGCCCTTCTGGAAAAAAAAAGAGGAAATGATGTTTGCCGTTAGCTTCATTATACATAAACATTACCGTTGGACCGCTGCTGGACTCGGTAGGGTTATATCAGCACATTATGACATTTGATAGGGTTATATCAGCACATTCCTAAAGCTTATAGGGTTTAATCTGCACTTTCGTCGATTATGTAGGGTTAAATATGCACTTTGCTCTAAAAACAACGTGTCATTAATACAAAATCAACGCCAACCACATGCAACTGCCATTTCAAACTCTTCTACCAATTGTCGACGTTCCAGAGTGTGATTTTAGTTTGAAGAAAGAGATTTGGCAAGTTCAGTGCAGCGCACATTGAAGTGGAAGTGCGGGCCTTTCAAATATGTTATCTTCATCCAAAATTTCTCTTAATTCACTGGATTAATGCAATATTGAGTTTGAGTATGTGACTTTCTTTTGCTTGTTGTCACATTAATAGAGATAAGCGGTGTATATGGTATTGAGTATAAGGATTTTAATAATTTTTTTTATTTTGTTGAATTTAGTCATGATTAATGATTGATAACCTTTGGTGTTGTGTGTAGTTGTTATTTTATTGTATTTTTTTACTTAGAATTTTTTATGTTGATGAGTTTTGCTTTTATAATAATATGTGCTAATATAACCCTGCATTTTTTATGAATGTGCTAATATAACCCTATAAAATTTTAGAATGTGCAGATATAACCCTATCAAATTTCATAATGTGCTGATATGACCCTACCTGGTCCGGTGGTAGTCCGAGGGGCGGACCGACGGTGGTCCGACATGTGTAAGGGTATAATTGCCCATCCAAATTTAGCTTTTGGTCCGAGGGCATTTTTATCATTTTTAGGGGGTCAACACCAGAAAAACATGGTCAACACCAAAAATGTCACATTATATTTACATTATTGTTAAATAGTTAGGGTTATATTTACACTAAAAATTATCTTATGTTTATATACGTACTTTCTCAATTCTAAAGGGTCATAAGAAATTAAAGAGGAAATGCAAGTGCTCTTGATGTCACCCCACTTAAAGAAAAAGCTGAGGATTTGGAAAATGAGCTGGCATCATTCGATATTAATCCATTCGTTTAATTAACAATGACATACTTTTTAATTTGAAATATTTTTTTTATATTGATATATTCTAATTTTGGAAAGTTTAAGGTTATTATATTTATTTACTTTATTCCTTTTTAAAAAAATTTAATTTCATCAACTCATTTAGTATCTCATAAATTCTAACCATCGAAAGTGGTAATAAGGAAATAGAGGGAGTACTAGTTAGGTTAATGGGAGTTGATGAAAAATCAGTAAAAGTTAGGGTTATTGTTAGCATGGTGGAGTTGAATCACGTAAGAGATGTGAAATGAGAACTTTTATTTATTTTTAAAAAGAGTGTTTTTATAATCTTAAATAATTGACACTACATAATTGACATAAGATATAATCTTTCAGTGTTTGAAAGTACCAATATAATCCTATCAAGTCAATGGAAGTGCAAAACTGTCCATTTCGACAAATTTTGGTCGAAATTATGTGAATTACTATTTTACCCATCTGGAAAAAAACATAAAATTATGAAATGCCTATAATGCCCTTACATCCTAATTTCCACTAATTCCTTTCTCCTTCTCTTTCTTTTCTCATTTTCTTTCTTCTTTGTCATTTCTTTCTTCTTCTCCGCCATTTCTTTCTCCGTTTTACATCTTCTCCAATGTCAGGCAATGTGCAACAGAGTGGTGGCAACGCGATTTGGTGGTGATGGGGAGGCTTGGGTTTAGGTGGATTGTGGTGGTTTGAGTTTGGGTGCGACAGAGTGGTCGCATAAGAGAGGGACAAGCGAAGGCCCTGGGTTTGGGTGCGACGGAGCGGAAGTGCTAGGGTTGGGTGCAACGAAGGTGATGGGTTTGGGTGCGCCATAGTGGAGCGAGAGTGAGCTAGGGTTCCATGGCGGCAGAGCGAAGTGAAGCTGCGGCGGTGCTGGAAGAGTGGTGGTGGCGGGGCGATGCCAACCTGGCGGTGGTCCGGTGGTGGCCTAAGGACAAAATTGTCCTAACAATTTTAGGTTTTAGGCTAAGAGCATTATGGTCATTTTATGTGCGGTCAACGCCAAAAATGGTGTATTTGGGTTATATTGGCACTTTCATAAACTAGTTAGGGTTGTTTTGTAGTTTAAATTATTTTAGGGTTACATTGACAGTTACTCAAGTATACAAGGTTATATTTGTATACAGATTATATCCTTTTTTTGTTGTGGTATTACAATTTGCAAAACTTCCCATGTTTTGCAAGTGTAAGGAACAGTTTTTTTTTGCCAACTTATTTGAGTTTAATTGAATAGAAACTAAGCTAGCTGAGATACAGTAATATTCCCTCTATTTTCTTAACTTTAGCACGCTAGATTTAGTTTTTATTTTCTACAAGTTGACAATATGTGGAAAGATTTGAGTAGGGATGGTAAAAAGTTTAATGAATTATTATGATTCTTTCACTTTTTTCCATATAGAGAAATGCGACAATCTTTTTTAAAAAAATCAAAATAGAAAGTGTGTAAAACTGAGAAGAATAAGTTGTATAATCTAACTAAGGAAATTACTACAATCGCGGTGACTGAAAATTCAGTCATGTATTATAACCATTAGATACCCTTGAACTATATCTAATAGTCATAGTGTATGACTATATTTCCAGCCGCCGGAACTGCAGAATTTTCCACTAGCTAAATTGAGCTATATCTTATGAAACTAAGAGTAAAGTGTTAAAATGACCCTGACTTTAGGTTGAAAGTGCAAATATATCCCTGCAATCTCAGAAAGTGCCAAAATAACCGTTGGCTCCGTTTACTTTTTAGTTAATGCTTTTGTGGCTGAATTTTGATGAAAAGACAAGTTTGCCCTTGTCTTAAAAAATAAAAAGGAAAAGAGGTAAACTCTTTCTCCCCCGTTAAACATAATCATTTCTTTCTCGTTCAACCCACTACAGGGCAAAGGCGAGGGAGTAGAGTAATTAATTGAATGGCGGCAGGGCTATGGCGGTGCTCGAATCCATTTTCTAATTTCTCCGGCAGTGGCAACAACAACGGAAGGATGTCGGCACAGAAGGTTTGCTCCGTTGAATCCCAAGTTATGGCGCAAAATGTTTGCTTTGTCGAATCCCAGATGGTCGGGGCGGCATTGAAACCCTTTCTTCTTTCTCCGTTGAATCCCTTTCGGGTTCAGGGTTTTTCGTCTGCTTTGGAGTTTGGATTCCACACACCTAGGATTCAACCCATATTTTTCCAAATAAAAATAGAAATCTACCGGATGGTATATCTATTAACCATTCAAATTATTGGTTCAATCATGGGATTCAACGGAGTTGCGGGGGAGGTGGTGGCGTACCGACGACGAAAGTAAGTGGTTGCTGGGGAATGGAATTGGCGGTGGTGCTTTTGGGGCGATGGTTGGGGTACCGACGGCAGGAATAGGTGGTTGCATGGGGGAAAATGAATTGGTGGCGGTGCTTGCAGGGGAGGGTGGGGTACGATGGGGGGGTGCTACGGTGGAGAAGGGGAGGAGGTTAGTAGGTGGTTGTAGGGGGGAGGGAATTGATGGCGGTGGTGC